>OY856412.1:3917500-3935000 GCA_963693085.1 Alisma plantago-aquatica | reverse complement strand
GACTGTTCTTGAACACCTAATCTCACTTAGGATGTTAGTGTATAATGTGTATTGGGTTTTCGAGAAAATTTCTATAGCATTTCCCCATTTGTTCTCTAAGTACATATGTACTTAGAGAACAGCGGGGAAATGCTGCCGAAATTTTCTTGAAAACCCAATACACATTATACACTTACTAGTGAGATTAGGTGTTCAAGGATGGGATAGGTGGTACACATGTATTTGTTAACCGTACACATATCTATTATTGTGTTAACCGTACACATATCTATTATTGTGTTTGTTGGCCTAGAAACCCGTCCAAGATTTACTCATTAGGAGTAAATCTTGGATAGTCCCCGGTTTGGGACTATTCTTGAACACCTAATCTCACTTAGGATGTAAGTGTATAATGTGTATTGTGTTTTCGAGAAAATTTCGGTAGCATTTCCTCGTTTGTTCTCTAAGTACATATGTACTTAGAGAACGGCGGGGAAATGCTGCCGAATTGTTTTTGAAAACCCAATACACATTATACACTTACTAGTGAGATTAGGTGTTCAAGGATGGGATAGGTGGTACACATTTATTATATATAAGAATGACATCACATGTGTTTGTTGGCCTAGAAAGTGAACAATCTTGGATAGGATGTAAGTGTATACCCTAATATTGTCCTAATATATACTTGTTTTCTAGTTGATCATAGAATGGATAGATCATGGATGTCCATTCGCAATCGTTGCACCCCAGAGTTTATATCTGGTCTTGATCAGTTTATTAGATTTGCCGAGGAACATAGGAAAAAACCTACAGATAGGTTCTACTGTCCATGTAGGCATTGCGGTAACAACTTCAAAGTCAGCACTGGTGAGGAAATCAAAAGTCATGTCATGTGCAACGGGATTGTATAAGTCTATACAGAATGGCACTGGCATGGAGAGATTTCAAACTCAAAACCAGTAGATGTCGATAGCAGTGCTTGGGTGGAAGAAGAAATTGCCTCTGATGACGTAGATGTGAACGAACCAGTTCCAGTAGAGGCATGCATGTTTATATTTTTTTATTGAAGCTAAATGTTTGCTTTTTTAATATCAATATCATTTTCAGATTTGATTTTTCATTATCTTCTAGTTAATACAAATGCTAAATGTTTGCCTTTTTCTAGTTAATACAAATGCTAAATATTTGCCTTTTTCTAGTTAATACAAATGCTAAATGTTTGCCTTTTTAATGACATTTTCAGATGGCTGACCATGATGAGCATGATGTCCATGATGAGCATGAAGTCCATGATGAGCATGTTGTCCATGAAGAGCATGGCGAGGATACCAATGTAAGTTCTAAAAACATATCCTGTATTTCTATAAAATTCATTATCTTCTATTTATGTCATATATCCCATATTTCTATATTGTGCTAATTCAGTGTGTTTATTTTTGTCAAATTTTAGGTTGATGATGCACATGTACCCAATGAAGCACTGGAGCAACTTGATGCGCAGCACCAAACACTTAACAAGAAAAGGGGCATCACTCTGTTGAAGAAGTTAATAGCACTAAGTGGCAGTGGATCCAAATTGGTTGTGGAGTTTGATAATGGAGGAAATGCAATTGGAGTGAACCGCAATAATTTTGTAAACTATCTTGGGTGTATCACTCGAAGCCATTGTGGTGTTTAGTATGATAATTGGCATAAAGTTCCTCAGGCGAAGAAAGACTTGATATGGAAGGATTTATGCGTGAGTTATTATTATTTGCAATTCTATTTTGTAGATTACAAATTATATTATTTGCAATTCTATTTTTGGATACTAGTTAATAAGAATTCTATTTTACAGAATCTGTTTGCATTGGATGAGAAGCTGCATCGTAAAAGCGTGATGCAACGCACTGGAAAGATGCTTAGGAACTATAGGACAAATCTCAACAGAGAATACATAAAAGATGGTGATAAGAAGAAGAAGTCAGCCCTTGAACAGTGGAACTTCTTGGACAAAGAAGATTGGGACAATTTTGTTGCTTCAAGAAAATCTGAAGAATTCAAGGTATTAGGCGTCACTCCCAATTTAATTAATATACGTTGTATTCACCTATTCAAGATTAACATTTAGTGCTACTAACCAAATCATTAATGTGCATACTAACTAGGCCCTCAGTGACGCGCAAAAAGCAAGGTGTGCACTGAATGTGCATGACCACACTATGGGTCCAAAGGGCTATGCTAGCGTTCGCCAAAGACTACAGGCGGAGTCTGCGGCTACTCAGGAGTCTGCGGCTACTCAGGAGTCTGCCACACCCATGCCTCGCCATGATATCTGGATAGCTGGGAGGCAAAACAAGAAGGGTGAAATAAAGAAGCCCGTAACTGCTGAGGCGGCTGCGAAAATGGTAAAATACAACTCTTACAGCAATCATTTGAATATTGATTGTTTGTGGTGTTAACTTACCAATTTCTGATGATGGTGATTAGTGGGAGCTGCATGAGCAGAGGAAACAAGGCACGTTCATCCCTCAGGGCACAAGGGATGAATTGACAGTTGCTCTGGGTAACCCAGAGCATCCTGGACGTGTTAGTGGTGCAGGGTGCTGGTGTGGGCATCAAAGCATTATTTGGGCCATCCCTGCACAAACCCAGAGCGGGACTTTCACAAGAAGAGGTAACCTATTCTTTTTAAAGAATGTTACTGCAAAAGGGAATTCAATAATAAGAAGCTAATGTTTCTTTTATCCATGTATAGGAGAATAAGAGAGTCGAGGATATAGTTGCCAAGAAGGTCAATGACATAGTTGTTGAGAAGGTCAAGAAAGAATTGCTGTGGTGGCAGGCAACTCAGGCTTCCAATCAGCCTATGACGACCCACTCTTCTCCTGATGTACAGACTATAAGTAATCCTGTAGACCCACCGCCTAACACGTCTTCTGTAAGTATTGTTTATGACATTGTAGCTAGTCTTTTCAAAATTTTATGTTTTCAAGATGATATGTATATATGTATAATATTCTTTACGTAAATTTGTAGGCATTGAAGCCATGCCGCTTAAGAATACAAGACTATGTTGTTGCAGAGGCGCAGGCTTACCCGTCCCTTCCTGGGACAATGTTTCACGGGACTCCAATGCCACAGGGCTACGTTCGTGTGAGCCCAATACGTGTGTTACCCGATTGGAGGGAAGCTACATTGCCATATCCCCATCCGGATATTGATACACTTGCTAAGACAGAAGGTGGGGTGATATTGTGGCCCAAAGCAGATGTCGTCTACACTACTGAAATTGTAAGATAAATTTACATTACTTTAGATTGTTAATGTGTATATATGAGGTCAACTGATCTGAAATTATATATACAGGTTAAAAAGAAGACACCCGGAGCACCTAGGCCTCCACCTCCACTTCTTGCATTACCAAGTTGGGTTCCAACTGACCTAAAATACCCGTTAGGTCCTGCTTGTAGGGGAATGGCATGTTGGCTATGGGCACATAATATACATTGCCCTATAATTGTTTCTTTAGAAGTAGATTATGCAGGTCAATCATACGATAGATCTTTATTTATACAAGATATTATTGAGTTGTTTATGTATGATTGGCTGAATACATCAATGATAGAGACATGGATAAGGTGAGATCTTGTTTATACATCCATATACCTTGTGTAAGATCCGGTGATCTGGTTTAATGCATACGTAATACATGTTTTGCAGCTACTTAGTCGAAGATCAATGCAAACAATTTGCATTTGATCATGTGGGATTTTTGATTCCATCATTGATTAGTATGGTAGCTCAAGACCCTGATAGTGTTCAACAATACTGTATAAATGCTTTTACAATTTTCGGTCAGCAAAAGAAGACGATAATAATAGCTCCATTCAATGTCAAGTAAGTTTACTTTATTTATAATTTGGACTTAAGAAAATTCCATTTTTATTGTGCATTTTGAGTTATTTATTTTTAACTTGTTTACCTCTAGCGGTAGACATTGGGAGTTACTAGTTATTGTCCCCGGGACGTTCACTGTTTATTATCTAGATCCTGCGGGAAGTACATTAAACACTAAAATTGGACACGTAATGAGAATGTCATTATTCTGGTGAGAAATATTTAATTTTTATATCTGTTAACATCTGTTATTACATTACTATTTAATTATGCAATTTACTGTGTTACATTAACATGTAGGGGTTTAGATGCATTCAAAAATGTTGGAGGAAATGTCCCAAGGAGAAAGAACCAACCAATAATTTGGGAGAACGTAAAAGTAAGTTCCCGACTCCAATGTATATATGAACTGTGCTTAGTTGTATTTTTTAATATTTTGTATGTTTCAATTTATAGTGCTACACAAGACAACGGCTGGGCATGCGCATACTATGTGATGCAATTTATGCAGATGATTATCCGACATGCCGCATTGGATATTAATACCATACATGAGGTATTATATATAGTCTCATTAGTTAGTATGAAATATATCAATCTTATTTTTATATTATTACTTATATATACATCATTCTCTTTGCAGGTGTTTAAAACTAACCACACTATAGGTAAACGCTTAAAAAATGTACATGCTCCATATACGATGAAAGTATTAAATGAAGTAAGAGAAGAATGGGTGTAACGACCCCGCCTCCCGGTAACCCCCAATTAAGGGAGACCCGGAGGGTCGGTGCCGTTATCCATTATACAGGATCAAAGGTTCAACAAATAATCAATAACAATTAATAAACTTTACCAACTAACTGAAAACTGGTATAAAATAAAACTTTATTTACCTTTTGAAATCTGGGATTTATAAACTTCTATCCATGAAGAGGTTACTCTAACTAATCCTCCTGTGTACGTTACTTCTCATTTTATTCCACATATGCCACTTTACTGTTTGTTCTTTTCATTTGTACCTAAAACGCCGACAAACAAAACGTCGGTCAGTATATCAAAATATACTGGTATGTGGGGACAACCAAAAGTTTGCACATATGACTAACAACTTAATAATCACAATCAAATTATTTAACAAGCCAATTTACACATTCCAATATGACATTCTCCACCGCTTTTGCCCTAACCCTGGCATACCCACCTTAGGGTGCCCTTTGCCAATGACTTAAGGCCACCTTCTTGGTGCCTGGAGGTCACCACTCATGGTGCCCACTAGTCATGCAATATCATAGGCCACCTTCTTGGTGCCTGGGGTCACCACTCAAGGTGTCCATTGGTCTACCCATCTGGGCCTGACCTTTGGCATCATCCATCAGGGTGGCATGTAGGTGCGAGAATCCATACTTCTATTATTAATGTGATAATCATAGTGACTTTATAATTTGCAAATATGAATCATCCAACCAATTTAATTGCAATCAATGCGATTAACCATCCGACAAACATGCGGAAAACTAATGCGGTTATTCATAAGCGTAACCACATACCTGTTAAGCAGACTTGAAAAAGAATAGTCCAATCAACAAGGCAAGCAAGCATTCAATAAGATCCTGAAACAAACATCCAATATCTTCTATCATGGATCATGGTATCCAAGTCTAATAGACCTATTCGAGCCCTAGGGTTACTATTTCATTTTTAGGGTTTCTATTGCAATTAGGGTTTCCTTTCATCTTTTACTATTTTAAACCCTAATTATTCACAAAAGTTATTAAGGTTATCCCTTTACAACATTTAACCTTATTTTCGAATTAAAGGCATCATTGTCCGTTAATTAAACCCATTAAACTTATCTTACATTAAAACTATCATTTTTATCCTTTTAATCCATGACAGGATCATTATGCTTATTTATCATCAATGTGTAATGCATTATACTCTATTACTCATATGAACGTTATTAATCACCAATTCTACCTTGATTCATGAGAAAACCCTAATTACTTCATTTAGGGTATTTATCCATCAATTAAGAACTTTAATGCTCGAAATAGTCTTAGATTCAGAATATTCCATCTTTAATCATGAAATTAATCAATTAAAGCCATTAATAGTCAAATTAGTCAACATTAGGGTTTCAAGGCCCATTAAAGCATATTCATGCATATGAAACTCTAAAATAACCAAATTACGTGCAAAGTTCATCCTTTTTATTCTTAATGTTCCTTTTTATTATTAACAGACTAATATCAACTTTAATGATCCATTGAACCCTAATAAACACATTAAGTATATCAAAAATAGGGTTCCTTAATCATCATTACATTAAAGTTAATAACTTATACCACTTTTCGAATTGCAAGCAGAATTAGGATTCAACTATATTTTATTTAGACTCCTCTCGATTTTCTGAGCAAGATTCATATATTATTCGCCTTTATCCGAGCTACGGTTTACGAGATATGAATTTTGCAAAAATCTACTTACTTGGCCAATAGCATGCTGACACGTCAGCATAGCCATGCAGCGCGCCCCTTTGGGAAATATTTCGAAAAGTCGACTTTGCCCTTGCGTAAGTGAAGTCTTATACAGCCCGCGGAGGGGCAATTTCGTCCAATGCGGCCTTTGCCTCCTTCAACCTTGCGCAACCCTAGCCGTGCCGCTCTAGCCGCGATCTGCAGCTGTGCGTCGGCTTCGGCTCCCTTCCTCCGACCTCGGCGACCTCTCCCTCGGGTTCCCTTACGTCCGCCGCCCCCTACCGTGCTCAACCATGCCTTCAAACCACTGTTGTGGTGGCGCTACTAGCCCAGCAAGGTGCGGCCGACCTGCAACCTTCTTGTCCGTCGTGCAGGGTCCAGAGCAGCTTTGGGACGGTCGGACTCCTTTCTGGGGGTCGTGGGAGCGTCGCACTTCATCCTCACCTCCAGCCCCAGATCGTAGTCGCACCAGGGTCGCGCTAGCACCCCTAGTTAGGGTTACGAAGAAGATGAAGGAGAATAAGAAGGAAAGAAACGTGGGTTTATTTTGGGCTCGAACCAAAGGGTCTCCCCTTTATATAGGGGTGATTACAGAAGCCCTAGGTCGGCTATATAAGAAACTGAGAACCCTTTTCCAAAATAGGAAGTCAATCCTTCCTAAGAGAACTACTATTCTCTCTCTTCTTTAACCATGGTTATACTCTATTATAAGGATATTAGGAAATCCGAAATTCCCTTTCCTTCACTCTCTTTATTTGCCCTTTTAATCTATTGGAACGAAATCCTCTTTTCATTAAATAGGAAAATACTTTCCTTTTATCAAAAATCACAAAATTCATTTTTAATGTACCACATTATGCTCTTATTTTGCTATCTTGGTATTTTCTCTCTCTTTCCTATTTATTGGGGTTCCTTGAATCCCAAGAAACTCAAAGATCTCGAAATTCCTTGTTTAAGGAACACTCATTATCATTAAATGCATCAATATGCATTATTCTCATTATCTTGCTTATTTCTAATTAAAATAGTTCCTGTTAAGGATTTCTCTTTATTTCTCTTTTATTTTCCTCATAGGTATTCCTTTTAATATTAGGAATCCTTGGGACACGAAATTCCTCTAAGGATTACCCATTCATTCCTCTTTTCACATATTTTCCATATTTCACATATGTTTTCAATTCCCTTATATAACAAGGAAACACTTAATTGTTATTTTCTTTTCTTATTGCCTTTTCTTTACAACTTTGGACTCCTTGGAACCCAAGGAATCTAAGAGGCACGAAATCCTCTTTGGATTTGCCTTCTAGAGGTTTCCACACCTTTCTTATCTCAAATTCTCAGTTATTCATTAATTAATTGAATATCCTTGTTATTGGGCCCAATAGCCAACAAAGCCCACAAATCAAACAACAAGGCTATTGTAAATGAAGTCCATGCATTCATCCATTATTTGTTCATTTATCTCTATTATGAGAAATTAAATTTCTCAACAACTGAACCCAAAATTTGGGGTTGTAACATCCTTCCCCTCTTATGAGAATTTTGCCCTCAAAATTCCATCAAGCAAGCAAACAAACAGGATAAGCCTTTCATATGTCCATCATGGCTCCCATGTGGCTTCACCCTTTCCATGGTGTTTCCCAAGAACCTTCATTATCGCATATGCTTTCATCTGAGTTCTTTCTTACCTTAGTATATCGTACCCTCATAGGTGACTCAGGACTTTTCAGCCTTTCAAAAGCTGAATAGGTTCAGGGCACAACACCTGGCTTGGGTATCTCACATAGTGCTCTAGATCGGACTCATGCAACACATCATTTATCCTGTGGGGCAAAGATAAACACAATCATATCCACCCATCCATCTCAAATGGACCCATATATCGGGGACTCAGCTCTCTCAGCTGTAGCTTAGAGGGGTCGGATTTTCACATTATATTCCTCCACAGTGAACTGCATGTCAGTCTGCTTTGCATCAGCTCATGACTCATGTCACCATTGGGCTCTCTCTCAGCCATTGCATGATCAAAGCGACTTCATCTGCACACACCTGGGGTTCTTTTCTGACCTTCGCGAGGCCTCCTTCACCAACATCATCATAATGAAGTGGTGACCGACACAACCTCCCAATAGAACTTCTTGCATCCCGATAAAGGCTATGGTGATTGACATCACATCTTAAGAACTGTCTCTATATATCACCCTAAATGAGCACACATGCTCTCATCAGACCCTCTAGTCCGGATCATACTGTCTATTAGTATGGGGTGATAAACTGTACAAACACTGAGCTCATCATGTATCTATTTCCACCTCATGGAAGTGAACCTTTAGGTCACATCAAGAACCTTTGAACTCGCATCATGACGTAGTTGAACCATCTCATTTCATATGCAGTTCAACTAGATCTGTCCCTTGACAGAACTCTTCCTTTCTTATGTCATCTAGGTAAGGCGATCTTCCATAACCCATATTTTATCTTGACCTTCTTGGTCTAAGAGAGACTCACAACATCCATAGTGATGTACTCCCATTCCCTCTGGGGAACTCTTTATACGATATATCCATGCAATGGGTTAATGGTGTTCGTCCTTCACTTCCTAGCTTGCATGGCCACATGCTGCATGCAACTTTGTTTTATGCATTCAAATTGCTACCATCACTTACTATCTTTGTAGTACCAAGGTATATCATGTCCTCATGTATTGTTATGATTCCTCAAGCTTGATGCCTCGGAAACCCTAAACCACTTTAATCAGGGTTTCATCACTTTCTTTTCCAATGAAGTGAATTTGAGGTTCTAACACCATCCTTTCACTACATCAAGGACTAGACTGACTAGCCAAACAATCATTAACTTGTTAACCAAAACACATCTTCTTTCCAAACGTAGGGTTAGCCTAACAACTCCTTTCTAACCAAACCGGGTAGCTCTATCTCCACCAGAGCATCCATTACCACTTCACATCTTTCGGTATTAATTAACGTTGAAGACGTACTCTTCCATGTATTCTACTTATCATCTCATCTCAAACTCTAAGTTTGTCTTCATCAAGAAACTCATACTCACTGTGATCGAACTCGACCTTGGTTAATCTGCAAATTCCAGATAGTTCCTGATAAAATATCCTCATAAGCTGGCTACACTACCTCTCTTAGTGTTTACGAAACATCCATGTATCATTCCTTCCACATCTCTATCATTATTCCTTATAGCGACGTTCTAACTCACAACATCCTTATCCTTGGTGTATGGCATGCATACTGTCCTATCCCTCACTCTCATAACAAGAAGAAATAAGCATTTGGCGGCCGTCCAAATACAGAGTTCTTCCTATTCCAAGAGTAGGGATGGTACAGCCCACTTCTCCAGTACACCTTCAAGTCTCCGTTGAAACGTGCAACTCATGTCTCAATATCTCAATCATCATTATATCAAAGTTACTTTCATGGAAAACTAGCCTCGAACCTACTTGGGTTTACACACAATCCTTCAGCATATCCTCTAGGTCTATAGGGTGCCGGCACTTTTGGAGTCATCCCTCTTCCCATATGCACCAGAGAGTGCCCTACTCACTTGCCCTTTGGGTCACATGAGTTAATGAAGGTGATCAATCTCCTAACCCATGGCCCTCAGACAATGATAGCTGTTACCTCCCGACCCTATGGTCATGTGCAACTTGGGAATTAGGCAACTCCGTCTTTCATCGGTCTTATCCCTACCTGACCCTAGGATAGACTTGGGATTCTCCTATAGTACAGGTCTGACTTAGAACCTTACCCAAGCCTTCATCATCTCTTTCTGCATTCATGACTAACTTTCATCCCTTCACAGGGGTCATGGTAACCTGCCTACCTTGGTCAGGCCCCATACCGGTTACTCCCATGGTAACACGTCCACGCACTTAGAGATGGTTATCTATGGGCCTATAGGTTCATTTTCATACCATGTACTCTTCACTTAGCTTCTCAAGATCCTATGAGACCTCTTCAGGTCACCTCAAAAACGACAGAACTGGTACACACCCTACCAAAGGGTCCTCTCCCAGGATGGGAGGAAACTACAACCCGTGACCGCAAGGTCACAACCATCCTTAAGGTTTTCATCCATATGAGCATGCTTAAACCAACCACCACTAAGGCACAAGCGTACCTACGAAACCATGCTAAGTCACACTCATTCTCTTTCCTCATCATCAGATCAACTTATTCGTGAGGGGTTCATCAAACATACCCTTACCTGAAGGGGTTTTTCTCTACACATTAAGAGTACCATGATCGAAACTATACCGACTCAAATCTCAACATGAGCATCAAGTACACTGCTTCCCCTCTTAGGCCTAGGAACCCTATGTTCACTTTTGGGTATCCAACTGCATGTTCAAACTCTTAACCATGAATCAAGCATGTTCAAGATATGTCATGTACTTTCATGATCTTTCTACTCAACACTTCAGAGTTGATTCCTCTTCTTGGACAACTACTAGGTATAAAACCTCACCACTGGTGCCTTAACCTCCTCAGGGTCAAAAGCACTCTCTATCTCATCTAGTAGGTAATCACTTGTACCATAGATACTCGAAGCATCATCCTCCCTCTAGGGTTTGGTTACTCTCAAGCTAACCAAGACATCATCAACCTCCAGGGATCATGCATGAGGCGACCATTATCATCCACTTAGGTCGCATCCTTCTCGACTCCCACTGTTTCTCAAGTTTCGGGGTTTTAGGCTTCCAACTTTCTTGGCCAAGGTCTGCTCCCTTTCTCTAGAGCTAATCCTACAACCAACCTCTCTATAGGAGGTCCTGTCTTTATGAAGGATCAAACTCCTGAGCACGCCCTTATTTGAATGAAGCCTATACTCAAACTTATGTTTACTCAAGGTTATCCATAACCCCATATGTTTATCTCATAAGCCATCCATCATGATCCCTTGACTAGGGTTTCGTTTAATGTCGCCATTACTGATGCACTCTGGGTACAAGTTATATCCTACTGGCAACAACCCTATAGGTTCTTCTCTAACCTCATCCATGAAGGAGTTACCCTTCGCTCAAACACGCACGACCCTCTCCAGGGTTGGGTTGCCAAAGGTACTAGGTTATCCAACCTCTCATGGCTCGTGTGATGATCCCAAGGCATGTCCAACCAAACACTCGGTCTAACTCATCATGTCATCTCTATCTCTAACCTTCACTTAGGGTTAGGATTACCATCATCCTCAAAGGATGTGCTAGGTTTCTACCTTTGATGGAGGTCTCTACCTCAAAGACTAACTCTCTCTACCCATCCTCCTGCCAAGGAGGTCTATCCTCAAGTCTCTCCTGAGGGCAATGACAACTCATGTCATACGACCTAAGCATGTATCTATTCCTTTTACGCTTACTCTATTAAGCTTATGTCCATGACATCTTATTTACATGCTTTTTATTAATTTGGTGGAGGATTCCTTAATCCTTATCAACCTTACCCATACCTCAAGAGGGTGAGGAAAAGAGAGAAAACCCTAATCCTTAAGGTCCTTAACAGAATTTGAGTTGAGAAAGGATGAACGAGATGAGAGAGTCCTAAAAGGTATCTTATTTCGATTCATACCCTAAGACTTTGGCCAGGCAGTCACACGGATCCGGGAGTCCTCGTATTCCGACTAGCGGTGCGGAGGAAAATATTGTCAGCCCCCGGTCGTGATCCTTTTCTAGACACCTCTGTCTTTCGGATAATCATCTAATAACTCCCTTGGGTTCTACAGAATTTGTAAAATTTAATAATTATTAAAGATTAGATGAGGAACCTATGCTCTGATACCAATTGTAACGACCCCGCCTCCCGGTAACCCCCAATTAAGGGAGACCCGGAGGGTCGGTGCCGTTATCCATTATACAGGATCAAAGGTTCAACAAATAATCAATAACAATTAATAAACTTTACCAACTAACTGAAAACTGGTATAAAATAAAACTTTATTTACCTTTTGAAATCTGGGATTTATAAACTTCTATCCATGAAGAGGTTACTCTAACTAATCCTCCTGTGTACGTTACTTCTCATTTTATTCCACATATGCCACTTTACTGTTTGTTCTTTTCATTTGTACCTAAAACGCCGACAAACAAAACGTCGGTCAGTATATCAAAATATACTGGTATGTGGGGACAACCAAAAGTTTGCACATATGACTAACAACTTAATAATCACAATCAAATTATTTAACAAGCCAATTTACACATTCCAATATGACATTCTCCACCGCTTTTGCCCTAACCCTGGCATACCCACCTTAGGGTGCCCTTTGCCAATGACTTAAGGCCACCTTCTTGGTGCCTGGAGGTCACCACTCATGGTGCCCACTAGTCATGCAATATCATAGGCCACCTTCTTGGTGCCTGGGGTCACCACTCAAGGTGTCCATTGGTCTACCCATCTGGGCCTGACCTTTGGCATCATCCATCAGGGTGGCATGTAGGTGCGAGAATCCATACTTCTATTATTAATGTGATAATCATAGTGACTTTATAATTTGCAAATATGAATCATCCAACCAATTTAATTGCAATCAATGCGATTAACCATCCGACAAACATGCGGAAAACTAATGCGGTTATTCATAAGCGTAACCACATACCTGTTAAGCAGACTTGAAAAAGAATAGTCCAATCAACAAGGCAAGCAAGCATTCAATAAGATCCTGAAACAAACATCCAATATCTTCTATCATGGATCATGGTATCCAAGTCTAATAGACCTATTCGAGCCCTAGGGTTACTATTTCATTTTTAGGGTTTCTATTGCAATTAGGGTTTCCTTTCATCTTTTACTATTTTAAACCCTAATTATTCACAAAAGTTATTAAGGTTATCCCTTTACAACATTTAACCTTATTTTCGAATTAAAGGCATCATTGTCCATTAATTAAACCCATTAAACTTATCTTACATTAAAACTATCATTTTTATCCTTTTAATCCATGACAGGATCATTATGCTTATTTATCATCAATGTGTAATGCATTATACTCTATTACTCATATGAACGTTATTAATCACCAATTCTACCTTGATTCATGAGAAAACCCTAATTACTTCATTTAGGGTATTTATCCATCAATTAAGAACTTTAATGCTCGAAATAGTCTTAGATTCAGAATATTCCATCTTTAATCATGAAATTAATCAATTAAAGCCATTAATAGTCAAATTAGTCAACATTAGGGTTTCAAGGCCCATTAAAGCATATTCATGCATATGAAACTCTAAAATAACCAAATTACGTGCAAAGTTCATCCTTTTTATTCTTAATGTTCCTTTTTATTATTAACAGACTAATATCAACTTTAATGATCCATTGAACCCTAATAAACACATTAAGTATATCAAAAATAGGGTTCCTTAATCATCATTACATTAAAGTTAATAACTTATACCACTTTTCGAATTGCAAGCAGAATTAGGATTCAACTATATTTTATTTAGACTCCTCTCGATTTTCTGAGCAAGATTCATATATTATTCGCCTTTATCCGAGCTACGGTTTACGAGATATGAATTTTGCAAAAATCTACTTACTTGGCCAATAGCATGCTGACACGTCAGCATAGCCATGCAGCGCGCCCCTTTGGGAAATATTTCGAAAAGTCGACTTTGCCCTTGCGTAAGTGAAGTCTTATACAGCCCGCGGAGGGGCAATTTCGTCCAATGCGGCCTTTGCCTCCTTCAACCTTGCGCAACCCTAGCCGTGCCGCTCTAGCCGCGATCTGCAGCTGTGCGTCGGCTTCGGCTCCCTTCCTCCGACCTCGGCGACCTCTCCCTCGGGTTCCCTTACGTCCGCCGCCCCCTACCGTGCTCAACCATGCCTTCAAACCACTGTTGTGGTGGCGCTACTAGCCCAGCAAGGTGCGGCCGACCTGCAACCTTCTTGTCCGTCGTGCAGGGTCCAGAGCAGCTTTGGGACGGTCGGACTCCTTTCTGGGGGTCGTGGGAGCGTCGCACTTCATCCTCACCTCCAGCCCCAGATCGTAGTCGCACCAGGGTCGCGCTAGCACCCCTAGTTAGGGTTACGAAGAAGATGAAGGAGAATAAGAAGGAAAGAAACGTGGGTTTATTTTGGGCTCGAACCAAAGGGTCTCCCCTTTATATAGGGGTGATTACAGAAGCCCTAGGTCGGCTATATAAGAAACTGAGAACCCTTTTCCAAAATAGGAAGTCAATCCTTCCTAAGAGAACTACTATTCTCTCTCTTCTTTAACCATGGTTATACTCTATTATAAGGATATTAGGAAATCCGAAATTCCCTTTCCTTCACTCTCTTTATTTGCCCTTTTAATCTATTGGAACGAAATCCTCTTTTCATTAAATAGGAAAATACTTTCCTTTTATCAAAAATCACAAAATTCATTTTTAATGTACCACATTATGCTCTTATTTTGCTATCTTGGTATTTTCTCTCTCTTTCCTATTTATTGGGGTTCCTTGAATCCCAAGAAACTCAAAGATCTCGAAATTCCTTGTTTAAGGAACACTCATTATCATTAAATGCATCAATATGCATTATTCTCATTATCTTGCTTATTTCTAATTAAAATAGTTCCTGTTAAGGATTTCTCTTTATTTCTCTTTTATTTTCCTCATAGGTATTCCTTTTAATATTAGGAATCCTTGGGACACGAAATTCCTCTAAGGATTACCCATTCATTCCTCTTTTCACATATTTTCCATATTTCACATATGTTTTCAATTCCCTTATATAACAAGGAAACACTTAATTGTTATTTTCTTTTCTTATTGCCTTTTCTTTACAACTTTGGACTCCTTGGAACCCAAGGAATCTAAGAGGCACGAAATCCTCTTTGGATTTGCCTTCTAGAGGTTTCCACACCTTTCTTATCTCAAATTCTCAGTTATTCATTAATTAATTGAATATCCTTGTTATTGGGCCCAATAGCCAACAAAGCCCACAAATCAAACAACAAGGCTATTGTAAATGAAGTCCATGCATTCATCCATTATTTGTTCATTTATCTCTATTATGAGAAATTAAATTTCTCAACAACTGAACCCAAAATTTGGGGTTGTAACAATGGGCAAAAGCCATACAAGCAGTGGCGATTGTAAGATATAATTGGGATGCTGATAGCGATGCTGAATGATATTTTGTAAATGAATATTTCTGAATGTTTCTACATGTATTTGAATGTTTCTACATGTGTGAATGTGAGAATTGAATTGATGTCTGAATGTATCTACTTGTGTGAAAAAATATTTGTTGATTTTGTAGGTTTGTGGCCGATTTGTAGGCTGATATCAATGGATGTCGTAAACCTGCAGTTCAGAAAACTAAACTGCAGGTTCTCATCCTGCTGACCAGCCACAGCAGGCCTGCAAACAGATAAGAAAAAAAAATTAAAATATAGGCGTCGGTTATTTATAGAAAACCATCATCAAAGGCCTACAACGTCGGTTATTGGATAAAAACCGACGCCTAATATGACAAACAACCCGACCGTGCAGGAAAGCACGGCCGTGGTGGAAAAGGCGTCGCTTATTCGTTTATAACCGACGCCTATAGTATTAAACACGGCCGTGTAGTGAAGCACGGCTGTGTCGTCTGGGAGTAAGGCGTCGGTTGTTCAGTTGTTAACCGACGCAGAAAGTGTCCTAGGTGGTGCCCTTTTTGTGGCGTGAACCCTATAGACGTCGGCCAACTATATATAACTGACGCCTATAGATCATATAGGCGTCAGTTAGAAAACTGACGCCGAAGAGTTCGACCTTTAGCGGCGCCCACATAGGCGTCGCTTGAAAACCGTCGCCAGAAGGGGTTAAACAACCGACGCCAAAGGTGTGTTCTGTAGTAGTGATGTATGTATGTATGTATATATATATATATATATATATATATATATATATATATATATATATATATATATATATATATATATATATATATATATATATATATATGTGTGTGTGTGTGTGTGTGTGTGTGTGTGTGTGTGTGTGTGTGTGTGTGTGTGTGTGTGTGTGTGATTAAGAGAGAAAGATTTATCCCCCCCATCTACTATCCGTGTGGGTAATGGATCTATTTTGTAATAAAAAGATAATTATTTGTAATGAGATGACCAAATTTGTAATACAAATACTTTTTTTTATATTACAACGTAAACTAGTGTCATAAATATCATTTTTACTGTAATCAAATATTTAGTACAAAATGAGTGTTTCTATTACAAATTTGGTCATCTCATTACAAACAATATTTGTCTCATTACAAATATGTATCATCCTATTACTAAATAGATGCAGGGGTAATTAAAATTAGTTACTAAATAAAATTAGTTACCCATGTGGGTAACGAATGAATGGGCATATATATATATATATATATATATATATATATATATATAGAGAGAGAGAGAGAGAGAGACAGAGATTTGTACCAAAAATCATCGCAATCAGATATTCATAGAGCATACAATAAAAGAAAATGTCTATTTTCTAATCAATGGTAAGTTGCAAAAATTGCATAAACCATTGAATGATGTATGGCTATATCTCATTATCTACATAAGATATGGTTATGATTTTTTAAAGACATCTAATCTATATAGAGATGAATCTATCCACATAGTTGGATTTTATCAACATACTCTACATATGCTATTTTAATGGCCGGTACACGTAAGTTACATGTACCGGCTGGTACACACTTCCTAACCTCTCTCTCTCTCTCTCTCTCTCTATATATATATATATATATATATATATATATAAAGAGAGAGACAGTCAGGCTAGAATACACTTGAGTGTACAGATCACGTCGTACACCCCAATGATGTTTTCCTATCTAGACCATATTTTTTCAAAATGTAATTCTATTAATCTTCATGGTTACAAAAATAATAGGTCACATAAAAAATTTGAGCTTATTTGGATGAGTGTAAGTCACTAATCCAAGGCCAACAAAATCGACGCACAAAACTAGTTTGAAATGTAAACTTTTTCCCTCCTTTAGATGCAACACCTAAAAGTCTCTAAATGAGCTGAAATTTATTATATAGTATGTTTTTAAGATATTTAAGAAGATCAACAGTTTAGATTTTTCAAAAAGTTATTGCATCTTTAAAAATGACTGAGGTGTACGGTGTCGCTGATACACTCTAGTGTA
>OY856412.1:3895000-3915000 GCA_963693085.1 Alisma plantago-aquatica | reverse complement strand
TATAGTACTTAGAGTGTTATTATCTATCTTCTAAAAGTTGGTTTTTATGCGTCAAAAGATATATCAAGCTTGAAGCTACTAAAAATTCTGTTTAAAATAAGTAATAAACATAGACAGAATGATAAAGCCGAGAAAGCATACAACACCCATTAGGGCAGTTCGAGTATGTTTTCAAAGCATGATAACTGAATCAAAAAATTTTTCCCATGTAAAATGGTATCAAAGCCATGTGCAGATCTCAAAAATATAGTTAAACAATTTTTAAAAAAAATGAAAAGAAGCACATCATCTAAATCAAGAATATTACTTAGACAATGATATATATGAAGCCTTAGACCTTGAATTTGAAGCAAACATTGATTAAGATGTATAAAAAATTAGAAGTACAAGTACATGAAAATAATTCGAAAAATTTTCAAAAAATCCATGAAATGATAGTAGAATTACAATGAACAATTGAATATCTTATAGATAAACAATCTAGAGAAAGTAATTCTAAAACAATGTTATTCCATACAAGTGGAAATGAAATAAGCTTATATCCACTTCAGATCAAAGAAAAAGATGATTTAAAAATTGAAAAATTAGAAAATAGATACTTAGAGGCTAGCGCAGAGGAATTAGACAGCCTAAGCCAAGAAATAGCCAGACTTTCTGAGAAAGCAAGAATTATAAATATAAAACCTATAGATGGAGAAGCATCTAGCTGTCAAGTAACATCACCTATGCCTACGACTACTCCCACAACACAATCAAATAGAAATGAATCTCCAGAACAACAAGGATCAAGATATTAGTTTGAGCCAAGTTTTAAAAGAAAACCTACAAATAGAATAGATATCAAGGAATAAATTGGGCGTCAGACAGGAGACCAAAAAATTTAACATTTGAAACTCTAGTAGACTATATAAAACAAGAATACATTGGTCCTAATGGAATATATTTAAACCTCAATTGTGTAAGGAACAGAGGTGGAGCCACGGGGGGCAAGAGTAGGCCATGGCCCCCCCAAAAAATTTAAAAAATCAATATGAATACTCATATACATATATTTTTATACATAAGTTGAATAATAAATAAATACTACAGTGAGCCCTATGCAGCGAGGTACTTCTAGTCTAGTGGTTTGTTCTCCTTAACTTTGGTTGGACTTCATGTGTTCCAACCCCCATGGCTGCAACTCATTTTTTATTAAATTTGTCTATTGTCTACAAGTTGGTCAAGAATATATATAGAATTATCATGTTGCTGAAGCAAAGTGTGAAATTGGTCTAGTGGTTTGTGTGTGTATTGCTAGACTTATGGTCTTGGGTTCGAGTCCTACATAACACAAGTATTTTTTGGCCCCCCCAAAAACCAACTTCTGGCTCCGCCCCTGGTAAGGAACATAGATGAAGCCATAACGAGATGGACAAAATCTACATTTTTAGCTATTACAACACAAAGTTATGATATAGATACGGCAGTAAGATTTTGTCATTTGACTTTTCAAATAATAGTATTAGATTGGTGGAAAGGATTAACAGACAATGATAAAGAAGCTATTAAAGGAACATCAACAACATTAGCACAAGTAGCAAATAATTATGAAAATGAATTACAAAGAGAATTCCTAGGAGAAACCTGGAATACAAATAAAGATGTAGAAAAAGAAAAAGAAAAAAAAAAGATTTACCTTTCTTTTATACAACTTAAAATTATGTGATATGTGTCGAATAGATGACTATATATGCAAATTTCAAGAATACTTCTATAAAACATTTGATAGAACAGATAAAGAAAATATGACAAATAAAAGTTTGTTAAACCTGTTTTATGCAAAGATTCCAGACCCCTGGGGATTTAAAGCAATGCAATTATATCCTCAATATATAGGACAGAGAGAAGATACGCTAGGAGGACGAATTGAATTTTTAAGAATGAAATTAGAAGAATGGTGTGCAGAAGCTACACTAAATAGAAAAACAAATAAGGTAGTAAAACAAGGCTTATGTTGCTCAACGTTAACTCACCCAATATCAATAAGATGTGAAAATAGAAAATATAATAAATCAAATAAATATAGATTTAAAAAGAAGAAAAGATTTGGTTTCAAACCAAAACCCAAAAAGAAATATTATATGAGAAAAAGTATTAATAAAAACAAAGACCCAAATGAATGCACATGTTTTATATACAAGGAAAAAGGACATTATGCAAACAGATGTCCAAATAAAGAATCAAAGAAAATTAATCAAAAACAATTCGAAGAAATAATTGAAGTTAAACCAATACACAAAATTCGATGGTTACTTCCTACCTAATAAAGAAACACTAATAAATATGACAAGAGGAAAAAAGATATATTCTAAATTCGATTATAAGTCAGGATTTTACTAGATACGATTAGATGAAAAAAGTATACCATTAACGACATTTAGTACTCCTCAAGGTCACTATGAATGGAAAGTAATGCCTTTCGGGTTAAAAAATGCCCCACAAATATATCAAAGAAGAATGGATAAGATATTTGAACCTTATAACTCATTTTGTCTAGTATATGTAGATGATATTTTAATAGTAAGTAATAACGAAGAAGAACATCTTAAACATCTAAATATATTCTCCCTTGTTTGCCAAAATGCAGGGATAATTTTATCTAAAAAGAAGACAGAGCTTTGTAAAACTAAAATAGAATTCTTAGGACTAATATTAGACTCTAGTGGAATGGAATTACAAGAACATATTGCAGAAAAATTCACTAAGTTTCCAGATAAGCTTGAAGATAAAAAACAACTTCAAAGATTTTTGGGATGTTTAAATTATGCAGAACAATTCATAGAAAATCTAGCAAAACTTAGAAATCCCCTACAAAAATTATTAAAAAAGAATTCTATCTTTATTATGATAGAGGAACTTATAAACCATGTCAAATTTATTAAGGAAAAATGTAAAAGATTACCAAGACTTAATCTTCCTTTAGAAGGAGATGACTTAATAATAGAAACAGATGCTTCAAAAGAATTATGGGGAGCAGTTCTTAAGAAAAAAGATGGAAAACTAGAAAAAATATGTAGATACACTACAAGATCATTTACAGATACCGAAAAAAGATATCATTCCAATAAAAAAGAATTATTAGCACTCAAAAAAGGAATTAAGAAATTTACCTATTTCCTATTACCTAAAAAATTCCTAGCAAGAGTAGATAATACTCAAGTAAAAGCTTTTATAAAAAATAATTTACCATCTACACCAGAATATAAACGATTAAGTAGATGCCAAATATTTTATACAGAATATGTTTTTGATATAGAAGATATTAAAGGCGAGCCTAACTTTCTTGCAGATTTCTTATCAAGAGAATATAATGAAGCAAGTTGAAAAGAAACTTGTAGAATTAGAAGCTCGATTACAACACAATTGTAATCTACTACAAGAAAATTACGTAGAATTAATTGAAATGATTCAAAAACAAGATAAAATTATTGACAATGTAGAAGAAAGAAAGCAAGATATTGCAGGTGTTATTACAAATCTGAATTGCTTCAGAAAAAAAATATAGCAAAAAGAATCAGAAACAGTACGGATGGATAAAGCGATAGGTAAAAGACCAATTGAAATATCCCTCCAGATATCTGATTCAATCAGTAGTCAAAAAACTACTGACAGTACTAGCCTAAAGGCAAGAGAAAGCAGTTTTAAAACTGCAAAAACCAGCCTCACGGCCGAAAGTATCATCTCTTCGAAGAAAAATGATAGCCAAATGGCCAGAAGTAGTTTTCAAACTGTAAGAACAAGCTTAAGTGCTAAAGATGATATCTCTTCGGAGAACAGTTCCTTCTTAACGGTGGAAAATACTATCTCTTTGGAGAAAGATCTCCCCAATACAGCGGACAATATAAAATTGATGCCCGAAAAGATTTTTAAATTTAGGGTATCTCAGATTGAGTAGGAACATGACCTACAATTGAGCCTCACAGAATTCTCAACAAAGTGCGAAAAAGAATATAGATCTCTACTAGAGATTGTTTACAATCTCAAAACAACAGAGACCTATGTTCTAGATCATTCAGGGATTTATTCCAGAATTAACTTTGATAAAGGAGCAGATCAAAGGATTATCAGAGATTGCTTCAGAATTGGAGCGGAAAATTTAATATATCTAAGCCCTGATCTAGGAGAAGTTGAAGGGTTTCCTCAAGAAATTGTTAAAGAAATCAAAGAATTCAAAAATAACAATCCACTGGTAAAGCCTACTAGTGATATTTACGTCAAAATATTCACAGCATCTGAAGACTGGGAAAAATTAAAAAGTTTTTACCCAGTCCATTGCATTCAAATAGGAGTATCATCTCCAGATTACGTCAAAGAAATTGAAAGAAACTACCAGAAAGAATTCGAAGAAGACAAAATTGACAAAGAATTTATTGAATTCAGAAGAGCTCTAGGATTAAGAGTTCTCTACCAAGTAATATTAGTCTTAGTCTCCCGTTGTATCTATCTGTGCTTGCTCTTACTTCTTCTATACTATCTCCATTTGTTATTTGTAATTGGTTTCCTTCATAACCAATTCTTCTTGAAATTCTATTTTCTATTACTAGAGGTTTTTTAGAGACATATATATTCATATTTTCTTCTATTTCTATTTTTGAGATTATTTCTGGTCTCGTGATCTTTCCTACTTCTCTAAATAAATTAGGGAGTACTATAATATCTTTATCTTCAAATTTTTCAGAATGATGTGTATTGCTTAGAGCATAGCTAATTATATAAGTTATATAATATGGGATAGATCCTTTTTTCATAAATTCTTCTCTTCAAACATCTTGTATCAAACTTAAGGTTCTATTTATATTATTATCTTTAATATTTACGCTTAGCTTTGGATAAATATTAAAGATTAATTTCTGATGACTAATATTTCCTTGTGATATTCCTAGTGTTTTTTTTTGGTGAACCCAGCATGCATCATATTTTGACCCAAGAGTAGTGATTACAAATGAGTGATCCAGAGAAGATCACAAAGAAAAGAAAACTGTACAGAACAAAAGGAAAAAGCTATCTATACAGACTATGAGTATCTTTAGTGCTCAGATCCCAAATCGAATCTGAACCGCCTTCAAAATTCAGAAAAATCCTATGATATCTCTCACGCCATATATAAAAGAGCACGAAGACAGCAGCAATTCTCGCTTCCCCTTTGAGCAACAAAATGTCAGCTTTAGAATTAGGACAGGAGCCATAAGTAGAGTTAAACTTCCTCCAGATAGCAGCACTAAATCTGCACTTAAGAAACACGTGAACTGCATCTTCAGCCTCCTCTTTACAGAGAGAGCACCTCGACACAAAACAGAATCCCATCTTGTTCAAATAATCAATCGTAGGTAATTTTTCCAAGAAAAATTTCCATAAAAAACAAGAACATCTCCTGGGAACTTTCCCTTTCCAAACCCAATCATGCCAATCGACACAAGGACTTTGTAATCTGACAAGATTCCACGCGTCCTTCAGCTTAAAAGAACCAGAGTTCCCAATCAGCAGTGAATCTGCACTACCATTTGGCCTGGGCAGACTTTTAAAGAAATCAGCCATCTTCTCCGAGCCTCTAAACTCTAGAAAAGACCAGACCCCATTATGGATGCAGCTACTGAGCTTCCTTCTAGCTTCATTTCCCATTCTAATCATCAGCTGCTGGCAGTCCAGAATATGTCGCACCTTTTTACCAGTAGGAATCCAGGGATCCTTCCATAAGTAGATGTCCTCACCATTGCCAACAATGAACTTCACATGTGGAATCAGTAAATGTCTATGACTGAGAAGTTTCTTAAACAACCAAGTAAAATTTTCTTTGGTTTTAACCGACCAAATAGAATCATTTTCAAGATACTTGCTATGCACCCATCTGACCCAAAGAGACTCTTTATCCATTGCAATATTCCATAGATTCTTCAACACACCAGCTTTAGACCAGTCTTCCACATGCCTAATACCCAGGCCCCCTTCCTTCTTAGGCCTGCATATATAATCCCAAGAAACAGTGTGAAGATGTTGCTTATCTTCATTATCACCCCATATGAAATCCCGCATCATCTTCTCAATATGTAAGATTACTGATTTGGGAATAGGGAAAGCCGAAGTCCAGAAAATATGATACGAAGACAGAGTAGAAATAACCAATTCAATTCTCCCAGCTTGAGATAACAGCTTACATTTCCACGTATCCAACTTGCTTCTAATTCTGTCAAGAATAGGATTGCACATTGATTTCGTTAGCCTGCCAGTAAAGAGAGGTAATCCAAGATATCTCACAGGAAGAGAGGAAATCTGAATGCTTAAACAACTAGAGATGTCCTTTGCAATATCAGTGCTCGTGCTTTTACTAACAAAAAGCTGACTCTTCAAGTTATTTAGCTTTAAACCAGAAATATCTTGGAAGACCTGGAAAACTTCCTTGATCATAAGAGCATTACTCTTATCAGCCTTAGCAAAAATTAAAAGGTCATCAACAAAGACTATATGGGAAACCTTCACATCCTTCTGAGTATGACCAGAATTAATACTGCCTTTGGACACATAAGCATTAATAAGAGCGCTAAACCCCTGCATAGCTATCACAAATAAATATGGGGCCAAAGGATCCCCCTGTTTAACACCATTAGAAGCAGAGAAGGGAGAGGAAGGATTACCATTGATCAAAACTTTATAAGATGAAGTGGAGAAACAAACATCAATCCATTTCAACCACTTTGGAGGGAAACCCATACTTCTGAGAATGAAAAGAATATAATCACGTCTAACAGAGCCATAGGCTTTAGCAAGGTCAGCTTTAATGCATAATTTACCAGGACCATGAGCACTTGAGAAGGAACTAAGAATGTCATTAGCCAGAAGCACTGCATCACCAATGGATCTTCCTTTAATGAAAGCAAATTGACTCTTATCAATAAGATCAGGGAAAATAGCACTCAAGCGGTTAGCAAGCACCTTTGTAATAATCTTGTAAATGACATTGCAAAGAGAAATGGGCCTGAAGTCATTAAGACAAGAAGCACCTTGACATTTTGGGATTAGAGTAATGAAAGTGTTGTTGCATTCACGAAGAAGCTTTCCTATTTCAAAGAAGCTCAAAATGGCTTTGCAAACATCATCCCCATCTATATCCCAACATGATTTAAAGAACAGACCATTAAAGCCATCTGGTCCAGGGGCCTTGTCCCCCTTTAAGCTATCCACCACAGAAACAATCTCATATTTAGAAATGTGTTTGTTCAGAATACCAAAATGAAGGTCAGAAATTTTAGGCAACTTCCAACAATCAGACCACTTAACATAACTATCAGGAGCAGAATTGAAGAAAGAGGAGAAAAAATCTTCAATATGAGAACTAATACCCTCTCGATCATAAATCTTAGCCCCATTGATAGTAAGACAATGGATATTATTGAAGATCCTCCTAGTCTTGAGCGAAGTATAGAAGAAGGAAGAGTTTTTATCGCCCTCCTTGAGCCATAACACCCTTGACTTCTGCTTTAGAAGAGATTCCTCATCAACGAGAGTTTTTTCAGCCTGCACTCTCAACTCAATAAGCTTCAACTGAAGAGATTTATTAAGTGGGTCATTATCAACCTCCCTTTGGACCTGAGAAGCCAACGCCTCTAACTCTTTGGATTTAGAAAGGAAATTACCAACAGTTTTCTTATTCCAATCTAATAAGGCTCCTTTAACAGCATGTAGTTTCCTGTACACCCTGTACATGGGTGCTCCTTCTGGAGAGATACTACTCCACGCTTTCTTAACCACATCATGAAAGTTAGGCTGAGTAACCCAAGCATTGATAAATCTGTATGGTCCTCTTCTCTTCTTAATACTATTGAAATGAACCCCAATGATACGGTGATCACTGGCATTGGTCGAAATAACCTCACCCCAGAGATCAGGGAACACATCAAGAAGCTTCATATTACCCAAGATTCTGTCAATTTTAGAAAAGGTAGACTCTCCTTTTTTTCTTCTGCTGTCCCAAGTGAAAAAGGGACCCTTAGGACCAATCTCAACAAGGTTAGTATCAGAGAAAATATCATTAAAATCCTTCATACTCTTACATGATGGAGGATGCTTCCCCACTCTTTCCCTATTAAGACGGACAGCATTAAAATCGCCCACTAGGCACCAAGGCCTATGAGTGTGAACAGATCGAATAGCATCCCATAACAACATTCTGTCATTATCATCATTGGATCCATAAACATCAGAAAGGAGGAAAGAAGAATCACAAAATTCCACCTCACACTGAATAACTTGTTCATTATCCATAATTTTGTTAACAACAAGGTTAGGATTAAACCACAGAACAATGATACGTGTGTACTTATAAAAGCTTGAGTTAGCTAAAAAATTTGAATTCGGCCACATGGAGTTAATAAATTCCTCAATCTCACTACTACTAAGTCTGGACTCCAGAATAATATAGACATCAGCTTTGTTCCTACCAAGCTCCTCCTTAACGTGAGAGATTTTATTATGGATCCCTCTCACGTTCCAAGAAATCACTGTGAAGGGTCTATCCATTTGGGAGAAGATTCACAGCCTCTTCACCCCTCACATCTGAATCAGATGCAATCAGAGCTTCCTTCTGTATCTCAGAATCATCAAAATTCGATAATGGAGAATACTTGTTCAAAGCTTCCGTAACCATTCTAGACGAATTTTTGGAAACAGCCTTAGGGACAGCTTTCGACCTCTTCCTGCTTGTTTTCCACTCTGCCTCAAGAGGACTAACAAGGGTTGCGGAAGTCTTACTATTCACCTTATCAAGATTTCCACCAGCATGCTCACTCATCGGCATTTTAGTACCTTTCTCTACCTCAACAGGACTAATAGGAATTGAAGAAATCTTACTGCTTATAGTAACTTGACTACCTCTAGCACAACCATTGACCAAACTTTCAGTAAACTCAGAAATAGCTTCAACAGCATCCTCGAAGACATCTGCTTCTCCATCCTCTACAGATTTTTTAGGAACCCAGGCTTTCGTGTTTCTCTTTTTTGGGGCTCTGCCCTCCATACTGCCTGAAACATCACACATAGAGGATTCATGGCCATATAGACCACAACTCGAACACTTAGAAGGCTGCCACTCATACTCGAATTCGATAGTATCCTGATGCCCATCGTCACTCACAATTTGCAAGTCCTTCGGATATGTAAAGTCCGCAGGTATCACCACTTGGATTCTAGCATATTCAAGTCTACGGAATTCCAATGTCATCCTGTCCGGGCGAAGAGGCCTTCCCAACACAGAACCGATGTAGTTAAACATCTCTACATCCCATAATTCGATAGGAAGATTGTGAATCTTGAGCCATATCGGTATCTCAGTAAGTTTCATCTTCTCCAGTGGTTCCCCGCGTTCCCATTTCTTGATGATAAGCGGTTTTCCAGCCACGAACCACGGACCCCCGTCAATTGCAGTAGACATGTATTCATCATTTGAGAACATTACAATGAAAAAGCCCCTACCTCTAGATCTTATTTCAATGGAACCTCTGACCTTCCATAGAAGAGCAAGATGACGTACAAGCGTCGGCCAATGAGGCTTGAGTCCGACGACATACCCTGCCGCCGTCCTGCTCCACCTAGCCAGATTCCTCTCCGCTATAGATCTCAGATATAATAACTTTCCTTCAACCATCTTTATCTCCGTCTTGCGTAGATTCACAGGCCCGATATCATTTCTCCCCTTGAAAAGCTTAGACCAATCTAACGAATTCTGAGCAACGGAAACCCCAGCGGAGACCCCGGTGCTTGGACCTCGTGTAGTGTTTCCAGATGAAGACAATGACGACGAGCCCTCCCCGCGCCTAGGATCTGGAGGGTCAGATGCCGCCGCCGACGCTGCCGTAGCCTAGTCAGTCGCCTGGTCAGTCGCCTGGACAGACATCGCCTGGACAGACATGCCCAAAATTTTATATTCCTAGTGTTGCATCTTTTCTATCATTTATTCTGTTATCTCTTAATACAATGTTAATAGGAGAGTCTATTCCTTCTCTGAAGGTTGCTTTAATCATCATTTGTATTGCGCCTATATGTATCCATCCTATTTTGGATTTATCTTTTATTTTTTCCATTCTTCTCATTAGGTCTTCTTTTCGGAGTAAAGGTATGTTTATTCTATTTTTAGTGCACTCAATTTACATAGGCATTTCTCTGTTAGGAATTCTATAAAATAAGATATGTTTTCTTTGAGTAATCTTTTCAAAAAATGATGTTTTAAACCCTTCTGAATTTTCTAGCTTTAGCTCAGTACTTCGTATTTTATTGAATAGTCTTCTATCTATCAGTACATCTTGCAAGAAGTTTCCTTCTCTTCTTGGTATTCTTCTATTATTTTTTGTTCAGTCTGATTCGGTATCTGAGAAATAGTAGATTGATCCATCTGATTGTTCATCATCAATTGCTTGAACAAATTCAAGAATATTTTCTATTTCTAATAATTCTTCTTCAATTATTTCTTCGAATTGTTTTTGATTAATTTTATTTGATTCTTTATTTGGACATCTGTTTGAATAATGTCCTTTTTCTTTGTATATAAAACACGTCCATTCTTTTGGGTTTGTTTTTATTAATATTTTTTCTCCTATAATATTTCTTTTTGGGTTTTGGTTTGAATCCAAATCTTTTCTTCTTTTTAAATATATATTTATTTGATTTATTATATTTTCTATTTTCACATCCTATTGATATTGGGTGAGTTAACGTTGAGCAACATAAGCCTTTTTTTACTACCTTATTTGTTTTTCTATTTAGTGTAGCTTCTGCACACCATTCTTCTAATTTTATTCTTAAAAATTCAATTTGTCCTCCCAGCGTATCTTCTCTCTGTCCTATATATTGAGGATATAATCGCATTGCTTTAAATCCCCAGGGATCTGGAATCTTTGCATAAAATAGGTTTAACAAACTTTTATTTGTCATATTTTCTTTATCTGTTCTATCAAATGTTTTATAGAAGTATTCTTGAAATTTGCATATATAGTCATCTATTCGACACATATCACATAATTTTAAGTTGTATAAAAGAAAGGTAAATATTTGTTTTTCTTTTTCTACATCTTTATTTGTATTCCAGGTTTCTCCTAAGAATTCTCTTCATAATTCATTTTCATAATTATTTACTACTTGTGCTAATGTTGTTGATGTTCCTTTAATAGCTTCTTTATCATTGTCTATTAATCCTTGCCACCAATCTAATACTATTGCTTGAAAAGCTACATGACAAAATCTTATTATCGTATCTATATCATAACTTTGTGCTATAATAGCTAAATATGTAGCTTTTGCCCATCTCGTTATGGCTTCATCTATGTTCCTTACACAAGTGAGGTTTAAATATATTCCATTAGGTCCAATGTATTCTTGTGTCATATAGTCTACTGCAGTTTCAAATGTTAAATTTTTTGGTCTCATGTCTGATGCCTAATTTATTCATTCATATCTATTTCTATATGTAGGTTTTTTTTTAAAACTTGGCTCAAACCAATATATTGATCCTTGTTGTTCTGGAGTTTCATTTTTATTTGATTGTGTTGTAGGAGTAGTCGTAGGCATAGGTGATGTTACTTGACTGCTAGATGCTTCTCCATCTATAGGTTTTATATTTATAATTCTTACTTTCTCAGAAAGTCTGACTATTTCTTGGCTTAGGCTGTCTAATTCTTCTGCACTAGCCTCTAAGTATCTATTTTCTAATTGTTCAATTTTTAAATCATAAGTTTCTTTGATCTGAAGTGGACATAAACTTATTTCATTTCTACTTGTATCGAATAACATTGTTTTAGAATTACTTTCTCTAGATTATTTCTCTATAAGATATTCGATTGTGCATTGTAATTCTACTATCATTTCTTGGATTATTTAAAAAAATTTCAAATTATTTTCATGTACTTGTACTTCTAATTTGTTATACATCTTAATCTATGTTTGCTTCAAATTCAAGGTCTAAGGCTTCATATATATCATTGTCTAAGTAATATTCTTGATTTAGATGATGTGCTTCTTTTCGTTTTTTAAATAATTATTTAACTATATTTTTGAGATATACACATGGCTCTTATACCATTTCACAAGGGAGAAATTATATATATATATATATATACACACACACACACACACACGGGGGGGGGGGAGATAGATCCCATGTGAGGCAGTTTATTATACGAGCATGAGAGGCACAAACGCTGGCCTCTTGTTCTTTTTAGCTTTGTAGGAAGTGTATCTTGCCGCATGGAGTCTTAGTCTGATCAATAGCAGATCCGCAATGAGTCCTGCGCTAGTCAATAGCAGGTCTGATCGTGGATGTGATGTCCTGTACGGATCCTTTTAATAATGAATCTTATGCTAAGTTGTGGATATAGCTATCCTCCTGGCTCTTGGCCTTTCTTTTATTATAAACTAGAACCACCACGTACCATTCATTGTAGGAATGGCTTTCCCCTCCTTATATATATACATGTACGCATGATACCACAACTCCGTAGGCTTCGCACCATTTGTTTCAATGAAAGCTAAAATAATGGAAGTGAATGGGGCAATTGCATGGAGACATTTTGTTAACGGTAACGATAGCATTAATTGGTTGTATAATGCTACATATTCTTTGAAACACAGAACAATTACAATTGAAGTACCTTTATATGTGGCGAAGGCCTGAGAAAAAAACCCGCTCATCTACATTCTGGTATCGGGAAACCTAGGGCGCCCTTGTGGAGCAGCCCCCGACGTGAAGTCCCGTCCATGGGGGCTCCAGTCCCCTAGATATTCCCTTTTTCCGTCCTGCCTCCTGCTGATCTGGGCATTGGGATTTTTGCGGATTTGGTGGATTCCGAGCGGCAATTTTCGAGATCCATCTCCCGGCAACGATGGCTGCATCGTCTAGTGTTCTCGGCCGGGTCGTCGGGCTTCCACGCCTTCCCCTGCCCCAGACTACTCGCATTGGGGGTCGAGTGTCCTCCTCGCGACGTGTGGTTGCCGTCAGAAGACTTGCCAGAGCCTCCTCCATGTTCGATCAAGAGGCAGTGCTGGACAACCTAGCCGATCGTTTTGAGCAGGCTGAAGACTCAGACCACCAACCATTGTGACGATCCCGCTGAGCAGTAATGTTTCGGTGGATCCCCAACCACCAACAAGTTCGCCCCTTATCCAACATCTGCGAGCGAGAATACAGAGACTCCCCAGTTGGTTGCAACTCTTCTAAGTGACAACCATGAGGATGATGTAGCTTTGCCAGAAAATCAACAACCTGTGGGGTTCAATCCCGATCATACTGCAAAACCTCTGGTTAGTGTTGAGATGGTTGTGGAGACGCCAGAAGGCAACCACCGACCCTCCGGGAGTGTCGTTGTTGTGTGGGGGAATGCCCCCTGGATCCCTATTATGCCGTCTAGTCATAGATGCCCCTCTCATTTCTCTGTTTCGAAAGACATGTGCTACCGATGCTTATGACAGGGACATTGGCAAGTCCAATGCAGATCCTAAAGGAGATGTTATATATGTCTTCGACCCGGTCACTTGGCATGTAGATGTTGGGGAGCCCCGCGACAACAACAACATGTTATTGAGAAACCTGCCACATCACCTTCGCCACCCCACCTACGAAGAAATTTTGTTCAACTGGACGACGAATGTGAAGCACGCAGAAAGGCGACCTCACTGTTGGAGAAGGCTATCATCGTTGGTTGGACTGATGGAGGTCTTTGGGAGGAGACGTCACAGCTCCTTCTCAGTGCCTCCCTGATAGCAACAGGCATGGAACCTCTCCCATTACATTGTGCCTTACTCTTTTTCCAGTCTGAGGATGAGGCATCCAAAGTGTTTGTAGATATGCCTCCAGAGCTGAGGGGTTTTGAGCTGCACCTCCAACAAGTCAAGTTACATCTCCTAGGTCGGCAGAGAAGCCTGGCTTGACTCTGGTTGAATAGTATCCCTGTCGTCTTCAGGGATAAGTTTTCAGTCCGTCGCATGGTGGAGTCCTTTGATATTTTGAAGGCCATAGCTAATTGGAGAGAGCCACTAGGAGATAAGGCGGGCCGCCTGGTCCAAGTTGATGTTTTTGAAGAGGACGTACTAACTATGATGGAAGTCGACTACGAGGATCTTCAATTCTCTGTTAAGATATCTACAGTGGCCTTTCTCACAACGGGGAAGGGGGATCCAATCCTCTCTGACTTTTGAAAGTCTCTTGGGGTTCCGTTGGAGGCCTTGAGGCTGGACACTTTGAGGTCCTCTTCGGAGGTTGGTACTGTTGCTCAACCATCTATTTTGTCTAATTCGTTTGACCTTCCTCCTACAACTTTGGACTCAGACCGTTTTTCAGATGTGGATCAAGATGGTCGTCGGCAACTTCTTGCTCAAAGGAGACTTCGGGACATCATTTGCACTTTTGATGCCCCCCCTCCTCCCTATAGAAGACGGAGCCCACAACACAGGAGCTCGGTGAGGCCTAGGCCAAAGGTATGGCAACCCCATTCCTTTGGTGGTAGATCCTTCTCTGAGGATGATGGGGGATCGTCAGATGATGATAGGCTGAGCAAGTACCGTGGTAGTGTTTGAGTATGATGATCATTATGATAGTGTACCGGAGGGACGTAGAAGCCACAGTAAGAAGAGAAACCACCTTTGATGATGCCATCTTCTCTTGATGGTAGGATGTTTGTTCTTATTATGAGGTGGTAGCACATATACTTGTTCCTTGGGGGACTGGTGGTGGCGGTTTTGCTTGCAGCTGATCGACTGTGTTGGAAAGGTTGGTGGTTGGATAGAGTTGATAGCTTCTTTTTTTTTTTCCTTTTTGATGCTCGGGATAGATCTTTTTGCTCTTTTCGTAGGATCGTTTTTATTTGGATCCTTCCCGGTGACGTTTGACATGTGTGGACATTTTACCTGGTGTTTTACCTGGTGATGAGATGGTGTCTGTGATGGTCTTTTTTGTTGTGCTTGCATGAAGGTTAGGGATGAATATAAATGACCCCTTTTAGTAACAACAACAACAATAATAACAACAACAACAACAACAACAATAACAACAACAACAACAACAACAATAATAATAATAAAGTAGCTTTATATGAAATTTACCTTCATCGCATTGTGTTAATAATAAGTTTAATGATTGGAATTTCGGTACATGGGTAGCATATCATTTGAATGGGAATCTCATTAACCAAATAAACTTGATTGACCTCGTTTTTTAGAAGGGAATTGTCTTTTAAGTAGGGCCAATTAGTGAACCAATCCAACTATGTTGAATTTCAAGTACACATGCACAAGAGCAATTAAACTACACAGTTTTCCGGCCAACGTGTTTCGTAGGTGTCAAGAAAATCAATTGTGAGACAAACAAGCATTTGTAACGAAGCAAAACTATGCAAGAACAACTTAATTAGTAGATACTGGACTTTTTTCAAAACCACATTTTAGAATCGACCCGACTCAATTTTAACACAGGATTCATATGTGTAATAAAGGTCTAGTTCGGATTCGACAGTGTCAGAAATTAAAATTTTTACATTCTGAATTAGACCAAAACATGTTCACAAGTATAGACAGGATAGGCACCCATATGATCCAGAAAACACCATCCACGTCGAAGAGTTTCACCTTTTTCCAACGTGTTTGTGTAGTTTTGATGTTCCCCACACTCCTGCAGCTCCAAGATCGGATCACTTTACCGGTATAAATGTTGTACGGTCGTTGCATTTGTTTATCATAAAAACATATAAGACATACTAATTTAATATATTTAAATAAATATAAAGCACTACAGACACAAGGCTTTTTTCTTGTTGCAGAAACTACTATTTCTGCACCCTCTCTTCCACCTCATCGTTGTTGGTAGCACACCAACGTTGTTCATGGAAGGATATTCTGGGACGATATGTCGATGTCGAGTAAGGTTATTATAAAAATATATAATAGGTATACTGGTTTAGCATAAACTGTTTATCAATGTAATATAGATTATATATATCTTATGTGTCGATTTTATACTGTTTATGTATATGTGGCATATGGTCTGGTGGTATGCGATGGAGAGAGGCTGCAGTTGTGCCTCAGTTTGTTAGATTTTATACATGATTTTATAGCGTTTTGATTTGTGTATACATGGTGGGCCTGAGTTAAGTGAATTCACTTTGAGAAATTCCACAGTAGACCTACATGTGAGTACTCTACATTTTGTTATCCTCGCTTCAACCCCAGGTGTGTGGAAAGATTTTGTAAGACCCTCAACTTCTATAAATTTAGATTTTACGATGATGAATTTGATAAAAATGTATTAAGATTCACTTTAAGACAATCATATTAATATTAGAATGATGACCAACAGTAGTATGACTTTGATTTGATTGGGATGATGGATCTAATCTCTAGACTTAATTCAGATGTCATAATTATCAATCTTAATTTTTTAATTAAAGATATAATTAATCATATGGACTTTTAGAGAAGCCAAGATATGGCTAATGGGCCTTAGAAGCCAAATCAAACCCTATTGGGCCAATTGAGGTATATATATGGGTCTTTGTGATATGAAAATGAAAATTTGGTATGTCATATTCATTATAGATATCTAAGATATTTTTACTAGTAGATAAACACGATATGAGATAATAGGAGAAATTCGATAAGATCCTAATATATATTGTAGCTTAGGTATTTTTAAGTAATTATCTAGGAATGAAATGGAAGCCCAAATTTGGATAGGTAATAGTTGAATTAAGCAATCATCCTATGGTTAATGGAAAATAATAAGGATGTTGACATTATCCTAAATTTATGGATAATCCTTGATATATCCAGACCAATGGAATTATTTTAAAATAATGAGCTTTTACGTGACTAGCACATGTAAGGATCTTCAGGGAAAGTATGATGTAATAGCCTATAATAAGTATGCTACCTTTTGCTATATCATATTTATGGGACTTGGACCCATATGGTTATCTGCATCTTCCATGTATGTTGTAGTAGTAGAAAGGATCTAGTGATCAAGATGTAATAAGGAATAATATAGTAAAGTCATGAGTGTCCATGTACTCTCACTTTTTTGAGATATGGGTCAGTACCTGAGGATGTATCTGTTAGTTGTTTCTCTTGGTATCTTTTTTTTTTTAAAAAAATTGGCCATTCATTCATCCCGTGGCCGGGGGGTTTTGAACTTGAGACCTCTCGATCTTACATCAATACTTTTACCATCTGGGTGCCATCTCTTTGGCCTCTTGGTATCTTTTATGACCATGAGTTGTAAGTTAAATTGACTATGTTGTTATGCTATAGTTTCATAATTAGAGACAATGTTGTAATCCTTTTGATGAAATAAACAAAGAGAAGTTCTAGTTGATTCTCTATCATGTCTACATGTGGAATATTTTAGATATGCAATGGTATATGTTTATATATATATTATTAAAGATTTTTATGGTTGTTTCTTATAGTCGTATCTCTATGTGGACATTGTATTTGGAATTTTTTTAACTTCATTTTTGATGGCCGATAGTTTTTACTTGGGCTTTGTTTAAGAATTTATCCTAATGATAATTTAGGATTTGATCAGCATAATGAGTCCTTACACAAACCTTCGTCAAACATGGGGTCAAACACCTACTTACGAAGTGTTAAGTCCTCAATTAATAGTGGAGATGCAACCTTCCAAACAGAATTATGTATAATACTGTCCACAACACCCATCAATACCAAAACTTTCAACCAAAAGCATCAATGGTGTTCTAGTGACCATGGTCATGACCGTTCTAATCATCATTCTCTTCACCTTGTTATAGTGGTTGGCAAATACTAGTCCAATCTACTTGAGCTAGACTGAGATTTTGGTCACCCTGTGAATGCAGAATAGACCAATATTGTTAAACTGAGATTTTGGTCACTCTCTGAATGCAGAATAGAACCAAATTTTGATCAATTTTTAATGCAAAAACTTATTGGGGTCCGTGAGAGTAGGAACTTGTAATATGCTTGTGTCAATATTAGTTCTGCATAACTTTAATTTTGTATTAGGATAACTCAAAATTAACTAAAATCCATATATATCTAATCCTAAAAATTTGGAACCAACCCAGTCCCAAATTTGGTTGGTCTATTTAGACCCAAGTCCAATCTAGTCTGATGCTCATCCATAGATAGAACTTTCTTAACCCCAAATGTCACTCTATGCATCTTTTCTAGGATATTAAGAAACATATTCACATCCTTTATCCCACAAATGATCAACAAATCCCAAGGCACTTGTGTTTGGGGGTAGAGATATCATTAATCATATCAAACTAGTAAAAGAGATATGCATGATATCAACAAAGGCAGGACTCATCCTAACATGATTGTTAACTATGATATTTCTAGAGCTTTTGACACAGTAGACTGGGATTTCTCATATCTATTCTTCTTAGATTCGACATGACAACAGAGACATTTTAACTCTAGCTTAGATTTAACTACCAAACTTGGTCCACCATCACTCTAAATAACCATTGCGTTGGTTTCTTTCCAAGCAGCCGAGTCCTCAAATAAGGAAATTTGATGCCTCCTTTTATTTTCATCATTTTTGAAATAGTGTTGAGCCATCGGGTGAACCATGAGCTGACTTAGAGTTCTTTCTTCTGCTTTGTCATGATAGGAAAGGGAAGAGCTTCACCTATTCTTCTATACTCTGATGAAATTATTATCTTCTTCAACGTTGCAGCTGACTCCACCGCTAGAGTCAATCTTATCTGCACAGAGTATGAGGCAGCCACTGACCAGAGCATTAATAAGGACAAATTAGGCTGATTAGTAGAAAAGACAACACATATATGATACATCTATTGATGATATCTTGAGCTCCCTGTAGGTGGCACATATGGATTCTTTCATCTGCCTAGGAGTTCCCATTGCCATAGGAAGAACAAGGATAGATCAGTTTGATTTCATTTTTTAGAGGACTACTCGAAAGTGGCTTCATGGAAGTCATGTTTCTTATCTTTCATAGGGAGGAAAATACTCAATGCTCATGTTCCCACTTCTATAACTCTATATGTCATCGTAGCATTGGATGTACCATCGTGAGTTTTATGCTGAGTTAATGATATATTGTCTTGGTTTCTCCGGGTGGATAGAGGCAACCAATCTAGGAAAGCTTGGATATCATGGGATCACATCGCTAGGTCACAGCTAAAGCATTCCATTACAAAGCTTGGTGGGAGCTTCTCGCTGACAACTCAGCATTAAGAATAGCACTAGATGATTCCCTCTTTATCACCAGAAATGCTCTTTTTCCTCCCGTACTGGAAGAATATTTGTAATGTTTTTCCTGAAATATTGCTGATATGTTGTTGAATAGTAGGGAAAGAAGAACTTCCCTTTTGAGACACTAAATGGTTCCATTTTCTACTCTTAGACTATTCTATTAGAGAAACAAACATTGTGATGGATTTTAAAGTTAAAGTCTTCTGGGCACAAGAAGAAGTTGGGACTGGATGACTCTTGAATAGATACTTGCCCCTGAAGGTCTTTATCTTATCACAGACTCCCTCTCTACTATGTCTAAACCCCTTCATATCATGGTGTCTTGTCACTCAAGTCCGTGAAAGAGCTGATCACTTCCTCTTCAAACACCTCGAGTGGGTCTAACAACTACTAGATTTATAAATTGCTACTTCTAGGATGGGGGCCGTCTTATGGAAGATGCATAATCATACACTACCTAGTAATGAAAACATTCCCTGGTGTTGGATCCCTTTCGCATCATGCTACGACTGCTATGAAGAGCCAATGATAGAGACACTCGAGCACCTTTTCTTCAAAAGCCAGACAGCTACCTCTCTTTGGGACTTCTATAAAAAGTTGTTTGATTAAGAGATGAGGGCTCCCATAACAATGGAACAATTCATGTCACCAAGAAATTTGAACCACCTACGATCTCCAAGAATATGGATCGATGGTGAGCTCAAAGATTTGATTTGTTGGCTGATCTG
>OY856412.1:3827500-3890000 GCA_963693085.1 Alisma plantago-aquatica | reverse complement strand
GAACCCAAGGTGACTTCCATTGAAGAAGTAAAATCTCTTGGTGATATTCCTATTGAAGAACTCATAGAAAATCTACAAGCCCATAAAGTCAAACTTGACAACCAAGATGAAGAATAAAGACGAGGAGAAAGAACTTAAGAGAATGAAGAAGGTTAAAATCAAAGCTCAAATTGAGGCTATAGTTGGTCAAGCTTCTCCATCCTCTCAAGTTGAAGAATACACCATGTACTCAAAGGGTAGACTCTACAAAGGAAAGCCTTCCTCCTACACCTAGTGCCTCAAGTGTGGAAAGAAAGGTCACTTCAAGATAGATTGTCTACAAGGAAAAAAGACCCATTATCAAAAGAGAAGAGAAGAGAAGCACAAGAAGAAGGAGATATGGCACACAAGCTCAAGTGAATCCTCCAACTCAAGGTTAAGTGAAGATTCAAGTGGAGGATCAAGCTCAAGCTCTAGTGATGAATGAGAATTCCATTTTTCTCTCACATCATCAACAAGTGAAGACTCAAATGAGGTAAATCTAAACTCTTTATACAAAGAATCTGTTATTGCTATTATTCATGCTACTCGTACCTCTCTTAAGTCTTCTAAAAAGAAAAAGAAAAACATGCTATAATTGTTGATAATTTGCATGTAGAATTAGATGATCGTGAACATGCTAATACTTGCTTGCTTGATGATAAAAATTCTTATCATATCCAAGTAGATGACCTTAAACTTGAAAATGCTATCTTTCTTGATATGATAAGATTTCTAGAAGCTCAACCTCTCATGAATAATGCTAATGTAGATCATAGTAACATTGTGGATTTTCTCATGCTTGATATTAATGTTTTTAAATATGAAAACAAGAATAATGATTTATCTTTGCAAGGCTTATAATATAAAAATAGGATCTATCATTCTAAGATTTCTATGTTGGAAAAAGAAAATGCTTCCTTGCTTGCCGAAATCTATGTGCTTGAATCTTATTCTAGTTCTACTAGTAGATAGAATAGTGATGCTTCTCTTCACTGATAGAGATTCTTTTTTGACCAAATATCTTTTCTTATAAAATGATCTTTGACATGTTAGAGATAATATCAATCATTTGTCTTCTACTATTTCTTCTCTTATGCATGATAGTTATAGTTTCAGATCTTCTTTGTAAAGATTCTTAGTTGGTAAAAAGAATCTTAATAATATCCTACAAAATACTACTAAACAAATGGTAGACATGGTTTAGGGTATGATAGTAGCCAAAGGAACAACAAAGGTAAAGGTCCTCCATTTTTCATGGAGAATCGTCTAGTTCCAAGGCTATAGGCACATGCAACTATTGTAATGAAATTGGTCATATTCTACTTGTTGTTATTTTAGGAAAGCAACCAATAGAAATAGGACTTGGGTTGTTAAGCTAAATCATTTGGACCCAAAAATATGATTGGGGACCATTTCATCTTTCTTCTTGTAGGTCACTTACAAATGGATTAACTTGATCTATGGATTTGCAAATTGACTTCTCAATCCACATGAAAGAAGAAAGATGAGATGTGTAGGGGGTGAAAACAAGTCAGAAATAAATGGCAAGCATAGAGATAATGTTATTCTTGCTCATGTCCGATCATATAGTGTTTTTCTAAGTTAGCGTGCACTATACATGTGGTTTTGGAGTCAAAATTGGTATATTGTGATTCTCATCACTTTCTTGCTCAAAAAATTCTTATAATACTTTCATTATGTATTACTAACTTGCTTACACATGGTTGGATATAGCTTATATTTTTATCATGCCTCTAGATATGTGTTTCATATATATATAAATATATATATATATATATACATATATATATATACATATATATGTATATATATGTATATGTATACATATATACATATATATGTATGTATGTGTGTATGTATATATATATATTTGCTTCTTGACAAAATCTCCATTGGTCAACTTTGTCTTGATAGGAATTTGAGTGACCGACACCAATGGGCGTTGCCAATGACTGTTGTCGATTGAGTTGTTATATTAGTAACTCGACCGATAGTTATTATGAATAGAATACATAGTTGGCTTATTGAATGAGAGTTTCCCTCTCAGCTAGATTTTCTTAACCAATAGTTGTATTCTTTGGCACTCCCTTGGTAACTTAATATATTAATATTTGCATGCTTTAAATTTCTTATCTTTCTTACAACTCTATCTTTCTAATTTTTATAATTTGGTATCCCACGAGCAACATCCCTATATCTTGCAATTGCTTGCTTTGAGTTGTTTTGCAAGTTTTGATGATGATCTCTTTGGATCTCTTGGTTGTGTCTTAAATTACTTATGTTGTGCTCAAACTTGCTACATCTATCTATTAGTATATCTTATTTCAATACAACATTGAGGTTCTTACTGGTAATCATCTTTTTGGGATGATGCATACTTGCTAGTGAGTTATATCGTTTCATGCTTCTAAAATTGAACATCTTCTTGTTTGGATTTATCTCTACATCTACTCATATCTTGTTCTTTAACTTTTGAATCTCTTTCTATGATCTAGATCCTACCCGTAGTCCTATCTTGTGATAATATCTACTAGTACTTCATATACATGTAGTTCTTGTCTTTTTTATCATTTCATCATGTGGTATTCAACTATATGCTATGCTTGTATATATCTTATTTCATATTTGCTCTAGCTTGTTCCTTGAATTGCATATCTACTATCTTGATTTGCTTGCATAAAATTGTAATGCAGGACATATAGAGCTACATTGTATGTAGAATTTGGAGCATCCTTGGATTCTATACAGATTTTGCTCCAATGTCAGATTTTGATGCAAGAGTAGTGTTTTTATACAAAAACAACCTTCTGAGCAAGGATCATCGCTTTTCTATGAGTTCTGACGCTGTTTGGGCGAATTCCTTCATCTTGAGGATTAAAATTACAATTCTCATTTTTTTTTCTGTAGCACTTTATCTTTCCTTCAACTTTGCTAGAATTACATTATGGGTTGTTCAAGTGCATCCTTTAACTTGCCTTTCTTTCTATGCTTGGACAAGCCCCTAAATGTTTCTCTTCTACTCTCTGTTATAACTTTTTATTATCTCCTTTATTTTAACAAGTGGTGTTTCTTATCTCTTCATACCCCCACCTTTGTGAAATGACAAAGGGGGAGAAAGCATGTCTTCTTTTATAAAGTAGGGGGAGAAAGCATGTCTTACATGTAGAGGGAGAAGCATGTCTATTTTAAGGGGAGAAGGTAAAGGGGAGGAGTAGAAGACATAATATTCCATAAATGTTATGAAAGCTAACCATGCAGGAGAAATTACATCAATTGAGGGGGAGCATATTAACTCCATTCTATTGAAGCCCCTCTATTTCTCCAAAAGTATGACTTTACTTAAATTCTTTCAATACATTTATGGAATGGTATCTCATTTTCAAAAAGGGGAAGAATGTTGACTCTAGGTCAATGTTCAACAAACCCTTATTTTGATGATGACCAAACCATTCCATTTATTTATGTCTAATGCTTCTACTTGAGTGATTTTAGATCAGGTATAGACACACTCTAAATGTCCTATCTTACACATCTCCACTTGGAGAAAATACAATCAAAATCAATGCAAGTGCACTTTTGTGGAATATGATATAAATCCATTAGAATCATGTTGTAACTCACTTATAGTGATTTTATGACTTGTAATTAAGCTCTAGAAAAATCAAGATCACTTAAGTTGAATATTTAAGCACTTTAATGGAATTTTCCAAAATTTATTACAGGTTGTTTATCAATCGAGTTAAAAACATGGCCGATCGCTTGATGGATTTTCAGAATGTCATGGTTCGGTCGAGTTTCACACTCATAGAACTCAACCGATCCTTGCACTAGATAAAATTGATTTAAGTGATCGATCGAGTTTCATCCAGGATAAACTCGACAATGCTTCAAATATTCTTTATCATATAGTGCAATCGGTCAAATTACCTTTATTGAAACTCGATCGATCACACTGTATGATGAAGTAATGAAAGTGTTTCTAGACATTGGAATGTTTTTAAAATAAAAAAAATTGTTGCAACATCGGAAATGACTAGTATTTGACCTTAAGTGTTCCCAAAGTCTTCTAGGCATCCTCAACTGTAAATAGGACCCTTTGGGATTCATTCCATGATTATCCAAGCACTATGAAGGTCCCTATTTTATAGTTGATTGCATCCTACAACCTCCTCTCTCTCTAAGCTTAATCACTTGCACCATCCATTAGAGTGAGTAGGAGATTTGTAAGAGAGCTAGTTCTACATGTATATCTTGTGAGGCTTTCACTTCCACCACCTCCAATCTTTCATTTCAATCATAAATATGAAGGTTCTCTCTGTTTGCTAAGAGAGGTGAAGAAGAACAAGGGAAGGAATCCCTTAGTGTAGAACAACACCAAAGACTTGGAGCAAGAGTGTGTAAGACCCTGGTGAAGGTAGAAGACTCATTTCTCAAGTAGGTAAGTCCTTGGTGAAAGCTTCTCCTTGGCTAAGGTGAAGTCAAAGGTTGAAGATCCAAGAAGAATGGGTAATTACCTCAAGGCTGAAGACTTGTGCAAGAGTGGGTAAGTCCTTGGTGAAGGAAGAAGACTCCTTAAAAAGTGGATAAGTCCTTGGGTAGGTTGAAGACTATTGGTTGGATAGGTAAGTCCTTTGGAAGGTCATGTATTGTATGTCCTTTGATAAATATAACAGTACAATGGTTAAGAAATCCTAGAGGTTGACCTCTCTAGGTAGTGGACTGACATAATTCTAGTTTTTACGTATGGAATCACTCTACATATCTTGTTAATTGGTGTATGTTAAATCTCTCTCATCGTTGCTATGTATGTTTTAGTTGCACTCAAATTCCCACATTACCAACCTTATATTTTGATTTATCTTGAAGGTCTGATGAATTTTGTTGAAGTGCATTCAGATCTATTCACCCCCCTCTAGAGCATCCAATCACCCTTCCTAGGAACCAACAATTACATATATATATCAAATCATCTCGTGTAATATAACAAAATTTATAGTAAGAAAGTCATAGATACTCAATTTACATAAAGTCATTCATCATTTTTAGAGGGTGCAGAAAAAGTATAAAAAAACTAACATTTTGAATTAACCATGAATGTTAAAGAAAAGAAGATAAGACCGTTGTTAACAACTAATGCTTGGTAAGAACCAACAAAATATAAGCATACTATTTTTTTACTTGCTAAAGTGAAGGCTTGTAAAGGCAATATCTCCATGGTGGAGGGACTATAGAACTCGTTGTTGTGAGCATTAATGATGGAGTTCAGATTTTAGCTTTGTTCCTTTGGGGCACAAATCTTGTTAGAATATTAATGTTATTGATTATTCTCAACTGTGACCAGAAACTTACAATACTGTAGTTGCCAATTATTGGCGACCCATTGACAAGCAGGACATTAGGCTCAATATATGTAAACAATGTCAGCCAACATATGTAGCAATGGCCACCCTTGGTAGAACCCCTTTAGACCTGTTGTGGTGGTTATGTATGCTTAGAGAGCCATGAGCATCTCAATACATGGTCAAACTTCTTGAGGTGTGGACGAACTTGACTTGAAATAGCGTCTCCAAAACCTTGAGGCAAATGCTGAGATTGCATATGATGTTGTTTTCGAGTCCATTTGGACTGTGTGGTGGTAATCTTGCTTAGATTCAGCTGAACACTCCCACATCATCAATGTCCGCATGAATTTTCCTACCAATCAGGTAGCCTCATGCTCCACATTTCCTTCTGTGCATGTAATAGCCGCCCAAAATGACAATTTTAATAGTGGAACCTGCGTGTTATACTCATTTGGAGGCAGTTGTGCAACTATAACAATATGTTGGACATGGGTAGGCATACTTCTTGAGTTAGGAGTGATTGAATCATTGGTAAAAGACGAAGAGGTATATACTTATAGTGCATAAAGCGGGGAAGTAAGAGCAGACGTGGGGAAGGAAAGGAGCACATTGGGGGACAACCTATGGATGCTACATTAAAATGCAGACGGTTGTTCAAACACAATATTTGCATGCCATTTCTTGTAATGGGGATTAATGAATTTGATGGAGGCAAACGAAGAGATGTATGTTTAGAGTGAAGGAAATGGGGGATGACAAAGAGCACAAGATAAAAATCAATGGATGGGGGTGTGGAGTGGTGGCGATTTAAGGTTTCTTAAACACATGCGAAAGGAAATATTCAAATAAATAGAAGAGAATAAGATTTATCAAGAGATGGTTATTTATTAGGAGAGAGGTCATATGGTTAATGAGGAGAGATAACACTTGGTGAGGGTAATTTGTTAAGAATGATCTTGAAAAGTGGTGAGTTAATTGTGAAGAGTTTGTTAGGATGGTAGATTGGTTAATGATTTTTCTTAGGAATTGAAATTAGAAGTAAAAGGAATAACCTCCGGAGAGAAACTAACATAATAGAGTGGGAGAGAGATATCAGAGAGTGGGGTGGGGTTATTAATTGTGATGGCCAGTTTTTTTTTCTGGGATCCTTGTAGAGACTTTTACTTCATTTAGTAACTGAGTAAAGATTAGCATCTTAACAAACTTTCTCCACTTGTGTAAGTTATCTAATCATACTTTATGATTTTATGAAATAAATAGATATGTAGAAGTTGTCTATTGAATAAGGTTTTTTACAAAATAAATTAATTAGATTTCATAGATCATAGTATGCCTTTAGATGATCATGGTGGATACATAATCTGATCATAACACCATGTTTATGGAACCTACTAGTCTTCTTTACTTCAAACATGTCCACATCTCTTTACCAATGAACAACACCCAAAATGAATTTGTATCCAAAGTGGTATAAGAAATTCAACTGAAGGCATCAAAATATACATTCTATACTCAGAATATTTTAATAGTTAGTTGACTTTAGTAGCACACAATGAAAGTTGTGATTCATGACTTGTTCATTTTGTATGCTTCTTGTATGGCTTTGTTCAAAAAATCATTATCCGTCTCAATGAGTTGGAGTGTGTAGATAGTTATATAAAAATATTAATAACATTGAAACAAAATGAAGGGAAGAAAAAAAACCCTAAAATAAACTCACCAATCATGAGTTTATACCAAATACAACGACGGGAAGAAACTTCTCAAGTCTCCGGCAGTTTTCAACCCAACAAGAACAATTCTCTTGAGCACTGCACTTCCATTCGTGATGTGGTACACAATGTCACCAATAATCTCCACAACACGACAAGTTAGTGGCGACAAACAACTTCCCAACTGCATGATGTCTGATTACCTTGGAGCCTTTAAAGCAGACAAAGTGTGCGGCGCCATTCCTCAAAAGTTGATAGAGACGAATCATGAATAAGGTGGTGTATGATAGAGGAGGCAAGGAAGCAGTAACATGATAGGTTGGCTACCTTAAAAGTCATCTATATGTACCTCCAGCGCCTTTGTCATGCTTGAAGGGCATGTACCTCAGATATCTTTTTTAAGGAAATCCAGGATGTCCTAAGGTGTTGGGCATCGATGCCTGAGTGCACTCTCCTATGAGAAAAAGAGTGAGAAAGAGTGAGAAACTGAGGACCTTTAGTCCTTTTTCATTGTGGAACATATGCATATCGAGAGGAGGGGGATAGGTTAATTGTGCATGTGTAAGGAAAATGGAAAGCATGGTGGAAATTGACTAGGTCTCAATTTCAAAAATCAGAATAACATGATAAAATTCAAATGGTTGAAACGGAGTCGAGTGGTTTTTGGAGGGAGAGAAATAGAGATAGTTGGGATGGGGGCGATAGGTGTGAGGTAGTACGTGGGGTGGGAGTTGGAAACGAAAAATAAAATGAAGAATTCTAAGAAGTGGAGAGATAAGAGAGAGAGTCAAGGCGAGTAAAAGGGTTTCGAGTTCTGCATTCTAGCTGGCCCCGAACTATTCTGAAAAACTGAAAATGGCATCAGTATAAATACTACAACAAACTCTCTCTTTTTATAGTAGTAGTAGTATTATATATATATGTATGTATGTATATATATAACATATATGTACATATATATACCCATGCACACACACACACAGATATATATATATATATCTGTGTGTGTGTGTGTTTGTGTGTATCTATCTATATATATATGTGTGTGTGTGTGTGTGTGTACGTATATAGAAGTATATATATGTCTATGTATATGTGTGTGTATAAATATGTATATTTGTACATATATATGTATATATATAAATTATATCTAAGTAATATAATATATACATATATATACACATATATAATTTTATATGTAAATATATATGTATATTTATATATATATATAAATATATAAATATAAATATATATATATATATAAATGTAAATATAAGGATTTATTTTCTTTCTGCGGGGGTAGGTTCATGTCAATCAAGAAAAGTAACTGGTTCAAAAAGTAAGTAACGGGTTAAAACACAAACTATTAGGCTACAAAAGTAAAATACATAAAAATAACATGGTAAAAAATCATTGAAGAAATATACATATATATAAATGTACTTTGTAATATATGTAACTATGTCCATCTCATGTAACTATTTAGAAGATATTATGTCCCTCTCTGTGCGTATTGTAATAAAGTACTGAAAATCAGCTAATTTTTGGAGCAGACAACCTACCCGCGTAGGTATTTGAAACACCCTCTGTATATAATGTAACATACCTGAATCTAAATAACTATCTGAATAGTCCCTTTTTATTGTGCCTTATAATTATGCTAGTATCAATTTCATTTATCTTGTCTAGATTAAGTAATTGATAGAAATATAATTTATCAAACCAAGCCTTTGATATATATTAAGTAACTTTGTTGTGAAGTTAGTTTTATGATTTCACTACTAGTGAGTATACACCCTACTTGACACAATAAAAAACTTATAATCTTAACTTATGAAATGAAACAAAAAATTGCAAATAAATATGTGAAATTGATTAATACTGGAAGATAAACACAATAAATGAGTGCTTGTCATCCAAATAGAGAAAATAAAATATTTGATTTAAAAAAAAAGAGAGATATACTTTAATATCAGAATTTTCATATCTTAATTATCCTAAATACCATTTTTAATGTCCACTAAAATTCCTTGGACCATTCATTGAATTGGTTAAAAAAACTATGTCATGATATAACTAAATTCCTTCTATTATAACATTCATGCGTCATTTTTCATTTTCTTCATTTTCTTTCAACTAATGAATGCGACGATGGTAAATCTACCTGGTTGTATTCCTCTCCCTCCCTAGATGATGCAATTTTTAGGTTAGGGTGTCAGTCATTCTTTCTCCAGTTCCTTCTCATCTTTTGTTCTCTTCTTCTCCTTTTCTTCATTTCTTCCCTTTTGCTACATCTTCCTTGCCTCAAGAACCCTAGACAGTCTACCCTCTTCTTCCCTTGCAGCCTACGACCTTAGGAGGATGAGGCAATGCCACATGCTAAGGTGGTCATTGATTGAGCCATTGTCATTGAATGATTATGCCCTCAGCACTAACAAGTTCCTTGCCTCAAGAACCCTAGACAGTCTACCCTCTTCTTCCCTTGCAGCCTACGACCTTAGGAGGATGAGGCAATGCCACATGCTAAGGTGGTCATTGATTGAGCCATTGTCATTGAATTATTATGAGTTCTCCTACTCTACTTCACCACCCAATAGCATTGGTGATGCAGAAGCCACTACAAACTCCAAGAGGGTTGATGTCTGAAAATCTCCTTGTGTTGATCTTCTTCTTCCCTTAATACTCTCCTACTTATTCATATTCAACTTATCTTGCACCCACTTTCCCTGGAAGTGGAGCTCTACTGCCACTAAGAGGTCATGGTTGTTGCAACATTCTAACCTTCCACAATGAATACGATTGAATTGAAACAAGTGCCTTAATATCCTCACACATGGAAGAAGTCAGGAGACTAATAATTCCATCCAGAACCTTTTCTCACCAAGTATAAATAAGTAAAACTAACCACAAGATCAACAACCTACTAATGACACCAAAACCTACTCCAATATTTTTGACACCAACCCAATGATATAAGGAGTAGTCCTACCTTGCTAAACATTCTGACAACCATCAAACAAACTGGACTCAGATGGATAGACTCCACCCACATCTTCTACCTTATTACCAACAACATGAGGTAGCACACATGACACTCACCACCATGGACACTTACATAAACACTACCTAAACGCTGGTCTTCTAGACCCTCAGCACTAACAAGTTCTGTAACACTTGGGCCCATTGCCCAAGGCTCTAGTAGAGTTTCAGGAATGACGATTGTCCCCACAGACCACCACTAACCTTAACTGCACGCTTTGTCCTCACTCACGCGCATGCCAGGATCAACTTCCCGACAGGTCACCCATCCCAGTACTACTCCAAGCTGAGCACGCTTAACTATGGAGTTCTTAGTGATGGGCTCCCGGAAAAGGAGGTGCACCTTGGTGATATGGGTAGTCCAATAATTCCTTTTAAGATCAACTTATCCGAGGCCTCAAATCCTGGGATGTTACAATCTCCCCCACTTAGACTCTTGACATCCTTGTCAAGTCTCAACTATATGGCCTCATAATCTGACCCCATTTCAGTGCAGACCCACAATGGCCAATGGACACCCAGCTCCCGATCACGGAATACCAGCGTAAGGGTGGCTACGTCAACCATGGACAACCCTTTCCTACATGCCTAGACTGCACGACTCAAGACTGACATATCACATGCCCATGAAAAATATATAGCTATACTAGAAACAAATACACATGCTCTCCTTTATTTGACTAACATACACAATATGTTTGTAGAATGAAACCTTCACTTTTTGTTGACCAAAGTAGATCAATTGAATTAACCATTGACTATGAATAGCATGTATGTACACATTCCTATTCAAATTTTGGGAATTAAAAGGACTTAAATAAAATTTCCTATGATGAGGCATCTATAAATTATTGTCCATGAGAAAAAATCTAATTATTTTTTATATAGTGAATGATAAATTATGGCAAGACGTTTTAGCTCTAAAATTGCATTCTTGAATTTTAATGTCTCATTCTCTTTTAATATTTATTTTTTAACTTACTTAAATGAATATTGGCCCCTCTTCATGGGGACATCTCTTTTACACTGTAACCCACGAAAATGCCCAAAATGTTCTTACATGTTGTACTCATTTTTACAGAGGCTTACATTTGTTTCTTATCTTCTGAGTGATGTTTTACTTCCATCTCAGTGCAGGTACATTAGAGGCCAAGGACACAAGAAGATCATACTCATGTTTGTGAATTCGAGGATATCTTGGAATGGATGGCTTTCCCTCTCCAACTGGGCTTATGTACTCTCAACTGAAGTATTAGTTTGTAATACCTCCTTTTAGTGAGGAATAATTGTATAACAATACCCTTTGCAAATTTGTAATGGTTATTTTTCTACTTATTTGTATTTACATGGATCTTCTTGTATCATATAATTTGAGTGAACCCCCTCTCATGTCCCGCTCTTTACAACACGATACTAGAGCCTAAGAAGTCAACTACTTGACTATTTCAAATAATCTCATGTTAAATAGTTACCTAACCATATATAGGTTGTTGATATGCATATCCCAGAGTCATTGAGTACCAATTATAGTTCTAATTTGGTCACTTCCACTACCTATGTGCTTGATACACGAAGTGTAGTAACTATATTTATTTTTTATATAGTGAGGAATAATTGTATAACAATACCCTTTGTAAATTTGTAATCGTTATTTTGCATTCTTATCTTATGCATGCCCCGCAACCTCAAACCCTCTGCCCTCTTTGGTTTGCAAAGATTTGTCCAACTGAGCCATGAAATCTTCCTCTCCCCTTCCATGGCACCCCACCAAAACCTTGCAATACGACTGTGAATTTTATCTAAAAGTCCCGTTGGAAGATGGAAAATATTCATCACGTACATTGGGATGGCTTGAGCTATAGCTTTAATGAGGACTTCCTTTCCTGGCTTAAATAAAAATTTCTCCTTCCACCCCTGCAATCTCTACCATATTCTCCCTTTTATATAGCTGAAAATTTATTTCTTAGATTATCTCACTGCGGCCGGTAATTTATTTCTTAGATCTTTTATATAGCTGGTTTAGCACTATATGTTTGTACTATTTACATGTCAAAATGTATTTCAATCGAACTTATACACCATACACATTAATGATCTAACTCAGAATGCTCTACACTGAATTTTAGGGAGAATTTTAGATTAAAAATGTAAACGGAAGAAATATCATATCATTATAAACAAATACTGTAATATAAATAAATAAACGGAATGTAAGTTGTTTTGATATATACTTCACCGACAATCACCATGGAACACAACTTTTTCAGATTTCATACAGATACACGTCTGTTGTCTTCAATTAATTCATACCGATCGGAAGTTCGTCATAAAAGACCACCTATCGGTCACCAAGCTGACGCCCTTAATCTGAGTATAATGTACAAAAGACAAAGGTCACAATAAGATGTGTTATTATAGCCACATGTGACACGTCATACCAGATCCACTAGGACAATTATTAATGGCTAATTAAAGGCGCCCGATAGACGCCTAGCTGGCATTTAGAATCGGGTAATTCAAGTTCAAATCCCTCACGGTGGCTAAGAAAATGAGCTCTTCGTATGAAAATCATGACCGGTGTACTGTACCAGATCTGTTAATTGTGTCGGGTCTGTATCTACCCAATTGACACGAGTTTATATCAGTTGGGGTCCTTGGCCCAAATATTATTAGTGGCTTATGAACTTCTGCCCGATCCAGTGTGGATTAAGCTTTATAGTGAGCGAAGGTGATTTTGTCGCTTACAGGCCAAACATTTTCTTAGATCTCCAAAAAAATGTTGTAATATTATTAGTGTTAATGTATGATTACCGTTTGATGTACTCAATCAACATGGCCAAGCTGTGTGCTAAGATGGGATTAATGTAGCGTCTGGAAACACGTTTAATGTTGTCAACGTTCAAATACGATCAAATGGATCATCACATTATTTTTGTCTGGTAAAAAAATAGCCATAGTCGACATTGTTCAATGTTAGAATAATGCAAATTCAAAGCAATGAGTGATTTTATATTGACAACAACGGTTACCAATTATTCTAAGTTGTTCGACTCGTCCAATAGTTGCCCAAACAATCACACCGCTATTAAGAAATATTTGTTAGTGTGGGTCAAATAAAGATTCGTTCATCGGGGACTATTAGAATTCGACAATCAGTTTATTGTGCGACATGCTACTTTTGTCTAATGTGGAACTTTACCTTAAATAAATTAAAATTCCATTATTTATATGTATGAGTAAGTCAAATTACTTAGATTGAAAATTTAATATATGATGTATAAAGTATTATTTAAAATATATGTAATATTCAACAATAATGTCTATTTGTGACATGTGCAAAAACATTTAAGATACAATTGCATGTAGGGGTGGGCGTAGTCTGGTCAAGACTGGTCTGACCTTGAACTATATACCAGACTACATATAGTAGTCTGAAACATTTCTAGATCAAACTTGACAGCAAAAAAATTCAGAGCAAACTTAACTTGAAAGCTAACTTGTTGTCAAATTTAGTTCAGTTCAGTCTAGAACTACAATTCAATAGTAATTCATCTACATTTTAATTTCAAGGTATTAATGCTTTTCAATATAAAGAACATTTTAATAACATTAAATAATTTTTATTATCGAAATATTGAGTAAATATTTTATATATTACATGCTATAAAACATGTTAAGTTATTTTAAAATAGTACACACACATACACAACCATGAACCCACGCACACACAAATTTCTCTCTCTCTCTCTCTCTCGCTCTCGCTCTCTCTCTCTCTCTCTCTATATATATATATATATATATATATATATATATATATATATAACCGCGGATCTATTTTGTAATAGAAAGATACCTATTTACAATGAGCAGACATCATTTGTATTGAGATGATCAAGTTTGTAATACAAATACTCGTTTTGTATTACATCGTAAAATGCTCTCATAAATATCATTTGTACTGACGTGTAATACAAAACGAGTGTTTGTATTAAAAATTTGGTCATTTTATTACGAACGATGTCTGTCTCATTACAAACAAGTACTTTTCTATTATAAAATAGATCTACGGGTAACTAAAATTATTTACCCATACGGATAGTGAATATATATATATATATATATATATATATATTTGGTTTAGCACTATTTTTTTTTGAAGATACTATCATTTCCATTAAATGATATCAAGTTCTGCTACACGATTGAAAAAAATTGGAATGGTCTCGACAGTCTTACTACAGACTACACAGCCGTTTGTTGTTGCTTTTGCCAAAGCATGGGCAACAACATTACAAGACCTTTTAACAAAAGCAAAAGAACATGAGGTAAGACATGCAACTATAGACCGGATGTCCTCCACGAGCAGGCCAAGGAGATCTCTACAACCACCATTAGAGTTAATGGCATTAATCAACAGCTGGGAGTCCGATTCAACCTGAATTATTTGGAAGTTCCACAATAGTTCCTGGTTCAGTGCAGTTCTCACAGCTTCAACTTCGACCGAAAACACAGAGTTATAGCTGGGCAAGATCTTGGACACTACTGCCACTACCACCCTTTCAGAGTTCCGGAAGAGCCCCGCAATCCCTATCCTTCCGTCCGGATGAACAACTACGTCGCTATTCAGTTTCACACAATCCTCCCTTGGTTTCATCCATCTCGTTTGCGCCCGTGAGTGAGTAAAGCCCTCGTCGTACCCTTGTTTGTTGTTAAACTTCTTGTAGTCTGATAACAGTTTTGCGTACAGTTGGATAAGGTGATTAATATGTTTGCAGGTATTTTTGAAGACATCATTGTTCCTGAATCTCCAAGAAGCACATAAGATAGCATACGCCTTGCTCTCCTCATCCTCGTCCAAGGTCTCGTGTAAGTGGATAATGGCCTGGCCCGGTTGTAGAAAGCTCAGCTCCTGTAACTGTGTGTTAGCCCGTCTCGATTCCCAGGCTTCCCCGGCAAAAGAGCACACAAACAAAGTATGATTAATCATTTCCCTGCCTGCTCTGCAGATGCAACACAGCCCGTCCGTGTTGTAATGTCTGTCCCACAGCCGGCCGTTGGTTTCTAAGTTTCTCATAGTCATTCTCCATAGAAAGTGAGATAATTTTGGTGGCCACCTACTGTTCCAAATCAAATCCCAAATCTTCTCCCGTTCTGAGATTTTATCTCTCAGAAACTCTTCTTTGCCCAGATGTCCGAGTCAGTAGGTCGATCTTAAAGAAAAATTGCCTGATGACTCAGGCCACCAATAAATAGTGTCATCCGGTAGTCTTCTACTAATAGGCGTGCTTAAAATCTGGTTACTAACATCTTCTGGGAAATTAGATTTAACAAGTTCCATATCCTAGCATGCCTCTTCCATGATAATGAGATCTTTGACAAATTCACCCCAGCGGCTTAACTCCCCGTGAGAGTTCCCCAAGGTGTCATGTAACCCTGCTATCCACTTATACTCCCAGATTTTTATATGTTCCCCGTTCCCCACCATCCAACAAATTCCCTCCAACACCACTGGTTTTGCCCCCGAGATACTGCACCATGTGAAGCTTGGATTGTGACCTCTTGTTGCCTCAAGAACTGAGGATCTCGGAAAATATCTTGCCTTCAAAACTCTGTATGTCATTGACTCGTGTCTGGTAAGCAACCTCCATAGCTGTTTTGCAATAATGGCCTGATTAAAATCTGGTTATTAACATCTTCATACCTTAATCTCATAAAGCGCTTACCCGGGTTGCCTTTAGATTGCTTAGATTTGACTATGGCTGCTTTATTATCACATAATAAGTAAACAGGAGGAAATGGTTTAGAAACAATCGGCAGATCAATAAGTAAATTTCTAAGCCATTCAACCTGACAACAAGCTAAATCTAAAGCAATAAACTCAGCCTCCATAGTGGATCTAGCTAATGATTTCCAAGAAACTGCACCACCTTCAAGGCAAAATACATACCCACTGGTAGATTTGGTTTCATCTGAATCTGCAATCCAGTTAGCATCGGTATGTCCTTCTAATATAAGTGGAAAACCAGTATAATGAAGGCTATACCTAGTTGTACATTTAAGGTACTTAAACACTCTTACCAAAGCTTTCCAGTGGCCCTTATTAAGACAACTAGTGTGCCTTCTCAAACTGCTTATATCATAAGAAATATCGGGCCTAGAGCAATTAGCAAGGTACATTAAGCTTCCTATAACTTGAGCATATCTATGCTGATCCACATGAGTACCCTTATGTATAACAAGTTGTAAACTAGCATCATTAGGTGTATTAACAGGAGTACAATCAAACATATCAAATCTATGCAATGAGTTTGATTAAGAACATAGCCAGAAGTAGATCTACTCAACTTCATACCAAGTATTACATCAACAAGTCCTAAATCTTTCATATCAAAATTGCTAGCAAGAAAAGATTTAGTTTCAGAATTAATTTCAGAATTAGATCCAAACAACAATATATCATCTACATATAAACACATTATTATGCAGGAATCATCAACAATTTTAGAATAAATACAAAGATCAGATTCATTTGTAATAAATCTGACAGATCAAACAATTTTATCAAACTTATCATTCCATTGTTTAGGTGCTTGTTTTAGTCCATACAAGGACTTGACAAGTCTACAAACTTTGTGTTCTTGTCCAGGTGCTACAAAGCCTTCAGGCTGATCCATGTATATCTCTTCTTCAAGATCTCCATTCAAGAAGGTTGTCTTGACATCCATTTGATGGATTTCAAGCTTATGGATCGCAGCTAAAGCAACTCGGACACAAATGGAAGAGATTTTGGTTACGGGTGCATATGTATCAAAGTAATCAAATCCTTCCTTTTGGCTAAAGCCTTTGGCTACTAGTTTGGCCTTAAACTTATCAATGGAACCATCTGCCCTCATCTTTTTTCTAAACATCCATTTACATCCAATAGTCTTGTAGCCTGGAGGGAGCTCAGTAAGAATCCAAGTATGATTGCTCATAATTGATTCTATTTCATTATCAACGGCTTCCTTCCAAAAGCTAGAGTCTATGGATTTCATGGCATCCTCATAGGTATGCAGGTCTTCTTCTACTATGAAGGTGTTATCAACTTTAGTCCTTTTACCCCTACCTAGATCACTCGGAGGTTCATCTACTAGGAGTTCATATTCTACTTCATAAGAAGGTGGAACTACAAGAGGTTCAATAGGAGAGGAAGAAGAGGGATCTTCACTAACTTGTCTAGGAACCTTTTCCTTAAGAGGAAAGATGGTTTCATAATAGATAACATCTACATGTCTAATCTCAAGTATAGAGTTAACTCTAATGTTTGAGATTTTAGATTTTATTACTAGGAATCTATTGGCATTACTGTTTTCGACATATCCTATAAAGACAGTATCAATAGTTTTAAGTCCTACTTTTCTCTTCTTATTCTCAGGGATCTTAAACATGGTCAAACACCCCCACACTTTGAGGTATTTCAAATAGGGTTTCTTGTTAAGCTAAAGTTTATAGGGTGTTTTGTCATGGTGTTTAAAAGGAATACAATTGAGAATATAGTTGTCTGTAAGGGGGGCTTCCCCCCATAGTTTGTGATTAAGTCCAGACTCCGCTAACATAGAGTTGACCATGTCGATCAATCTTATATTCTTTCTCTCAGCTACTCCATTTGATTGAGGATTGTATGGGGCAATGGTTTCATGAATAAGGAAATGGTCCTTGTGAGAACCCATTACACTAAAAGAGATTACTCAAAACATAAATCACAATTGATCATTAATTAATTAAATATCCAAAAACATGGGTAAATTAAAACCGATTTAAACATTAGTACCCGCTCAGAAAAATTTGCATAAGAGCCCAACATCTTTCTTTTATCAATACTATGCCAAGAATTTGATACATATTGTTCTATCGCCTTAGCGACAAGATATATACAGAGGAGAACAATATTTGTATATTCCACATGAACAAGAATTAATATCCTTACAAAAGTCTGATTCATTTGAAACAACATATACAAACTTTTCCTTCCTGGACCTGAGAGTACATGGATGACTCTAGGACACACGAGACATCTAATCAACTTTCTCAAAGATTTATTACTATAGCTCCTCTTTGCTGCCACATGTTTGTTTTCATCACTTCTTATTACCTAAAAAAATGTGGCAAACCACAAGGGTGAGACCCATGTCCCAGCAAGAGATATAACCTCCACCGATATTTATTGATTCCAACATTTTTAGGTAATGAGACAGTTTAAACAGTTTAATCATATATAACAAATAAGCTCAACAACATTGATGATTAACAAAATACATAAAGTAGCAGATAATAACTCTCTTCATTAGCCGTACTATTCTCATATCCCTATTAACAATATAAGGAGTTTAGCAGCATGAGCATCTCTAACATCATGAACAAGTCTAGTATCATAAGCATATCTCACAACATCAGCATGTCTATCAAGTTGAACATATCAACATCATAAGTAGAGCTAACAATAAAAGTACAACTATTCACATAAGCATGATTAGAAGTATAGGCCTCTCTAGTTACAAAGGCATATCTAGCAATATAAGCATAGCTAACAATATGTGATAATGAATGTCATAATCATAGCCAACAGTAATAATATCTCTATCAACGTAAACATGACTATTGTATGAAAACATTTATAACATGAGCATATCCACAACATAAGAATATCTATTATCTCTTATTGTACTATACATGATCTCAATGAAAAGAAAGCAAACAAGGGTTATCATACAATATGAACCATTGTGTGTAACCCTAAACAGATATGCAAAAGGTTGTCTTACATCTTTTATTATGCCCTGAGGAAATTGAGGATACCACTCAAAATCAACTGACCATTGGTAAGTCGAAATCAGTACCATACAAGATCTAGGGAGAGCCGGACTCCTAAGATCTTCTCCGCCCCCAGTCAGTACGGGTCCACCACAGTGACACATAAGGCCAAGCTACTAACAGCCTAGTCCATCCTTGGTACAGGTCACGACACTAGTGAAAGGAGTTGGGTACACATACCCTACCATTACAAGTACAACCGCAGTTTTCCTCCAATCTTGTCACATATATAATCACCGAGACACAACCACATCCGTTCTCAATCACATCAGATGTACGAGGCATGACCATAGCCAACCTCCACAACCTGCATTGTGGATGATACAGATATATCCTCAACTTGCCACCCCCACATACTCAATAGTATGCTCTCCGAGTTTCCCTTAAGAATACTCATTTCACCATCTGGAAGGTTCTGACACTTAGATGAATCTATGGCACATGACACTACATGATTAGAGTTGCACTTGATTAGTTATACCAATTGGGTGAATTAAGGTTGTATCAAACAAGTGGACATACAAACCCTAATTCACTTCTAGCAAGCATATAAATATCACAAATTCAAAAGAAATAAAATATATGAAACATAATTTTGCATCTCATCATCACATGGTACTATTCACTTATCATTCATGAGACCACACTAGTCATCATACTATCACAAGATATAAATTATTTTCACAATATCACAGGGTATCAACCCTTATCAACACAAGAGGATTACACCTCATTCGGGGCTCAACCATGCCCAAAGGTCATTAAGACCATCATACTATCACATGATATAAATACTTTTCACAATATCACAGGCAATCAACCCTTATCAACACAAGAGGATTACACCTCATTTAGGGCTCAATCATGCCCAAAGGTCATTAAGACCATCATACTATTCCCTGCAAGATCATCATTATCTTTGCATGCCTTATAACAAGGCTCAAGAACATCACTTACATATAATACACCATACCAGCACAATATTGCATTAATGAGCTATGAGGTATTCATAAATAATCATAGCAGGGTTATATTAACATTAAGAACATTCCCTTATTACATCAACATGCAAGGAATCTAGACATGATTAACACTCATCATATTCATAATGCACATATTTAGCATAAGAAAGTATCAACCATGTGGCTATTATAACAAACAATTAACACATTAAGGTTATGATCATGTTAAGGACGTTTTTCACCATCATTCCATCATATAAGAATGTTAAACATGAATACTCATATTTATCTATTTGCATTACAGTTAGGTTCAACATGATAAATTATATCAATGTTACTAATCAACACTTATACCCCAACACTAACTCACGACATCCCCATTATATCATGGATACATAAGGTGAAGCACCACCATCACATTCCATACTATTCTCAAGTATGAACCCACACATAAGTCAAGGTGTAACCATCGGGTTATAGCATACTAGGGTTTCAACAACAATAAGAGAGTCTCCATGATTGTATTAACCATTCAAGGACTATCCATACCCAATTATCATCATTTAGTTATATTAAAGCTAGGTATAACAAGCTATACCTCATTAGGGTTACATATCAATACAATATGGTTATCATACCTTCTATTCATATGAGTTAATAGGTAAGACTACCTTATTAAGGGTAATCCATTTGTTCCATCATCATTCAACCCATATCACAATACCACAATATCACCCATAACCATTGGATGTTTAAAAGGTAAGACCATTTGTTGTTTACATAAGTAAACACCTTGGATAAACCACCTATTAAGTCCTTGATTTGTGATCCAGAAAGAGTCACCATTTAACCCTAGACATCCCTTGATTAACAACACAAAAAGTTCCATTGAGAGTAGGGTAAAACCCACAATCGACTGTTCATTTAAAACAAGCCATCCATTGTCAACAAGTAAGATCCTTAAGTTGATCATATAAAGAAAATCATATAAATCACATTATTAGGACCAACATATTATATTACCTATCACTCCACTTTATTAGAGGAATAAACATTAGATCTTGACTATTGGGTCAAGTTTATATGTTAAAACCATCAATTACTGTATAGGTCCGACCATTGCATCAAGCGACCCAAGAAACCATTAGTCTAAGGCTTAATTGATGCTACAACTATTTTATTAACTCACCATAGGATTTGGAGATCTGATGCACCATCATTAGTGACCATTAAGACACCATAGGTTGTTTGATCAACACTATATTCATTAATCAACATTAAATATTAAGCTAATGTCATCATTGATTGATAATATTATTAGCGTACTTAATGGTTGATCATTAAACTTCTAATTGATCCAAAACATGGCATAAGGGGTGAACGTCAGTTGACACCCTTGGTCACCATAATCAGTTGTCAAGAAGACAACACCATCGTTTGTTGTAATGGTACCACCAATGGGTCATGTGTTTATAGAAGAAATCAACTTAAAACCGTAAAATTGACCATTAGTTGATAGGTGCTTAGCACCATAGGTTGTCAAACAAACCTGATCCAAGTTATATTATACCTTAGTAATAATGTAAATATGATCACATATTCATCTAGAACTGAAATAAAAATAGCGAACATTATAAAAATCGAAATCCAAGTGAAACATAGCTTTTACTGCATGGATCGTCATTTTCAAGCAAGAACATGATCTAGAAAGCTTATGATAAGCAATAAACATGGAGCAAGTTATTAAACTTGCCTATAATGAGAACATGAAACCCCACACATAAGAAAACTCGATCAGTTATGGGATAAAATCCAAGCATAAGCTATGAACTCATCCATCTAGCACATTTCTTCATCAAATGAGCAAACCCTAAGCATAAGGAGCAAGAAAGGTAGGGTTTTAGAGCTTTAGAGCAATGTTTACCATGGAACAACAAGGTTACAACCTGGAGAAAGATAGGAGGAAGGATAAAAAAAAATAAACGGAGAAAAGAAGGGAATTTTTACTCTTTTAGGTCAAGATCACTAGAAGGAAGCTTTTTCAACCCTAAAAATGAAGTCAATTGCAACCCTAGATCCTTTTTCCAAGAAGATCCCCACTTTCTTCTTCCTTGGATAGAAAAGTTCACATTAGCACAAATGGAGAACGAGGTTGGGATAAAGAGGTAAGTGATGGAGAGAAATGGCTCGTTTTGGTGCTTGGGGATAAGTATATGAAACTTTAAGATAAAGAAAAAGAAAAAGTTGAAGTTCTAGTATCTATCCAAGTGTCCATGGACTTAATTTATTAAGAATATACAAGCACATATACAAGAAGCTACCCCACCGTGTGTATAGACCTTCTTAGATTTCCTTTTTCGAATTTCACAACCAATCACATAATTCATTAGGTGATAGCTACTAAAGGTAGCTCATCCATGAAGGGGTAAACCCTAAAATACCCTTGGAGAAAACAACTTCAAACCAAGGTTTAAATAGGTGCCCGATGGCTCAACAAGCTCGATAATGATGATAGAATATCCAAGGAACATAATACAGGTGATAAATTGCAAAGAAAACCTCTCAATTGGGTAAATTGTAGAAAAGTCTAAAAATCTACATAAAATTGCATAACTTGCTCAAACAGTGTCCAAATTGGACCAAAATTGAAACTTAAGCTTGTCTTATGATTTAAAAACACATCAAAAGGTTATATTATGGTTCTAATCATTCAATTATTGTAATTAAGCTTATTCAACTCATTAAGCAAGTTCAGGGGCCTTACAACTATAAACCCCTAACAAGGATTTCACCCCCGAAATCCAAGGTAAACAAAGTTGGGTACTTCCTTTTCACTTGATCCTATTACATTCACATGGTTACTTACATATGATGGTGATGTTACATCATTCATACATATCTCATCTTGGGTGAGCACAAAAACCCCCACCAAAGAAGACATTCTCAATATAGAATGTAGAAACTTGTTGTGTCATATGTACAACTCTAGTAGTAAGTTTCAACTTTAAATTCTAGCTATCATCCTAAAATTATATATATTGTATCAACACATTACTCAAAAGTCGTACTTTCTAGCTTTTTACCAATCATGGCATGTGTTCCATACCATTCCTTGAAACATAAAAAAAGTGATGTATCCATCCTTTTTTTTCTAGATACACTAACACAGAACACTTGTTAGTTCTTTTTCAACATCAAAAGAAATGTTGAAGCTGGCACCTGTCATTCCATACAAGGAAACATCATTTCTAGTCAACCTTGTTAGGGGTGAAACAACAACACTATCTTCACCTTACTAGGATTTACACAACCTACTTAGAAGACATATCATGATCCCATAAAGACATTTAACCCAACCCCATCTCACTCTTATTCAACTTGTCTCATAGCTATTGCAGCTTCGGAAACCCTAATATTTTTGAACAAATATTGATCATATTTTTGACCATATTTGAAATACTTTGACATGTCATCATTCAAAGCTTGATATAACTTGTATGATGTGACTGGAACACTCTGTTCCTCCTATTCATAAATTCTATTTGTACATTGGTTAGTCTAAAAGACATAAATCTAAACTCATCATGGTCATATGAATTATGTCATCCAATCTAACTGTTATGCATTGATATTTGATCATAGGTTTATCTTAAAGGAACACGGTATCACATATATATTAACCAAAAAACCATGTATCCTTGATAGTGGTCTTACCCAACTATCATTGAACCATACACAACATTATAGAATCACTTTTTTTTTTCCAAACAACATTTAGAGGGTCATAATCAACTCTCTTTCTCTCTCTAAGGGAGAGGAACACTTGGAATGTTCATTTAATAAACATATCCAATCATCACATATTTCTCATACTGTTGATACATTTTGGATACTAGGATTCATTACCTTGGTATCCACCTCATGTGCTATAAGGAACTCACATCATTATCTCATTGACTTTTACAAATATAACAAATATCAAGAAATATAAGAAGAGTCTTACTAATTATTGGATGGCTCAAAAGAAAAATCATCACAAAATTTATGATCTTGGAACCATACTCTAAGCAACCTTATGCTATAATAAGCCAACCAACCTCATGTTTACAATGGCTCCACACATACCAAGTGGCAATGATCCACTTGAAAGATGTTCCCTAGAAAGGAAAGACACAAAACACACTTGCCACATCATAGAAGCATTGTTCAAGGGTCACTAGAAAAAAGGTAATCAATTCTATTTTCTTTATACATGTTACAACTTCTTATGTATCATTTTACCTTTTTCATTTTGGGTTCCTTGCCATTAGCATAGGAATCATCATGATTAAAATATCTCATTACTCCTTCCTTGATGACTATTTATCACACTTGGGTATATTCTCTTATTTTATTATGTTTTTCAACAACTTATCAACAGGTAAATTATCATATTCCAGATTTTCTTCATTAAACATGGATCATCTGCCTTAATTTCTTTCAAATGCCATGTTTATTTTACATTAACACTTTCTTACACACATAGGTTGGTCTGAGATTAACTTAGGTTCCACCTTATTCCTTTGTCATTATTCTCATTTATCTTCTCATTTTATACTTATCATTAGAGTTCTCTCCATCTTATGTGGATTTCATACCTTGAATCACTTTATAAGCATAGACTTATATGTCTTTTACTTTATTATCTTCTGGAATCACATCTTCAAGAAGTCCTCTTTTCCTAATTTGTATTCAAATTTAGATTTCATGGTGTTGCATCATTCTCTTATAGTTACTAAACATACAAGTTTTGATAGATAATGATGCAATTCTCATCTTCTTTAAGATAGGATTGAGATATTCACGCCATGATTTTTTATTTGTTATGCTCTTTAGAGTGTCTCAAAATGACTACTTGATCAGAGTAATAAAAAAGATAACAATCTAAGAGTTCTATACTTACCTTTCTTCAATAATTGAATACCTGGCCAGGGTATCCAAGTACTGAGATTAGGCAGTATGCACCATGTTTTTGTGTCACGTTCCTAACTTAGAAATCATCCTAGTCTTAAGTCCTAGTATCCCTGTCGACTCAGTGAACCTAAAGCTCTAATACCAAATTGTGAGAACCCGTTACACTAAACGAGATTACTCAAAACATAAAACACAATCGATCATTAATTAATCAAATACCCAAAAATATGGGCAAATTAAAACTGATTTCAACGTCAGCACCCGCTCAAAAAAATTGCTTAAGAGCCCAACATCTTTCTTTTATCCATACTATACCAAGAATTTGATACATATTGTTCTATCACCTAGGTGCAAGATATATACACCGGAGAACAATATTCATATATGCCACACAAACAAGCATTTATATTCTTACAAAAGTCCGATTCATTTGAAACACCATATAAAAAAATTTCTGCTTGGACCTGAGAGTACATGGATGACTCTATGACACACTAGACATCTAATCAACTTTCTCAAAGATTTATTACTATAGCTCCTCTTTGCTGCCACATGTTTGTTTTTGTAACTTCTGATTACCTAAAAAAATTGGCGAACCACAAGGGTGAGACCCATGTCCCAGTAAGAGATATAACCTCCACCAATGTCTATTGATTCCAACATTTTTAGGTAATGAGACAGTTTAAGTAGTTTAATCATATATAACAAATAAACTCAACAACACTGATGTTTAAAAAAATACATAAAGGAGCAGATAATAACTATCTTCACTAGCCATACTATGCTCATATCCCTATTAACAATATAAGGAGTTTAGCAACATGGGCATCTCTAACATCATTAACAAGTCTAGTATCATAAGCATAGCTCACAACATCGGCATGTCTATCAAGTTGAACATATCAACATCATAAGTAGAACTAACAATAAAAGCACAACTATTTTCATAAGCATGATTAGAAGTATAGGCATATCTAGTTACAAATGCATAGATAGCAATATAAGTATAGCTTACAATATGTGATAATGAATGTCATAATCATAGCCAACAGTAATTATATCTCTATCAACTTAAACATGACTATTGTATGAACACATTTATAACATGAGCATATCCACAACATAAGAATATCTATTATCTCTTATTGTACTACAGATAATCTCATTGAAAAGAAAGCAAACAAGGGTTAGCATACAATATGAAGCGTTGTGTGTAACCCTAAACAGATATGCTACACGACTGTCTTACATCTTTTATTATGCCTTGAGGAAATTGAGGATACCACTCAAAATCCAACTGACCACTACTAAGTCAAAATCAGTGCCATACAGGATCTAGGAGGAGTCAGAATCCTAAGATCTTTTCCGCCCCCGGTCAGTACGGGTCCGCCACAGTGACACATAAGGTCAAGCTGCTAACAGCCTAGTCCTTCCTTAGTACATGTCACAACACTAGTGAAAGGAGGTGGGTACGCATACCCTACCATTAGAGGTACAACCGCAGTTGTCATCCAATCTTGTCACATATATAATCACCGAGACACGACCACAGCCGTTCTCAATCACATCAGATGCATGAGGCATGACCATAGCCAACCTCTACAACCTGCATTGTGGATGACAAGGATATATCCTCAACTTGCCACCCCCACATACTCAATAGTATGCTCTCTGAGTTTGACTTAGGAATAATCGTTTCACCATCTGGCAAGTTCTGACACTCAGATGGATCAAAGGAACAGGGCACTACATGATTAGATTTGCACTTGATTAGTTATTCCAATTAGGTGAATTAAGGCTGCATCAAACAAGTGGACATATAAACCCTAATTCACTTCTAGCAATCACTACTACAGAAACAACATTCAGTGTCGCTTTTATGGGCGTCGGTTATTTAGGAAAACCGACGCCTATAACATTCAACGTCGGTCATCTAGGTCATCCGACGTCTGTATCCAAGACACGGGTACCGCTTGTATTAAGCGTCGGTTTTTTTGGTAAAAAACCGACGCCTAAAACTGCCCGCCAAAACCAATTTTCGAGCAAAAAAATATGTCACATACGGCATCGGTTATTTACCTCAAACCCGACGCCTATTTAAGATGAAAATTTGCGCGAAAATTTATAGCTTAGGTGTCGGTTATCCTTAGATAACCGACGCCGATAGTGGTTCCCGCCAATTTATTTAGGGCAAATTTTTTCTAATTGGACGTCGGTTTGTTATTAGGAACCGACGCTGAAGACCTTAGGCGTCGGCGTTTTAGATAACCGACGCCCTTTGTGCACTTATTAGCCGCACGATCGATCGACTTTAGGTCCCCTTTCCTGTTTCATTGTCTTCTCCGCCGACTTCCTGCCCCTGCTCACCGACGACGCCGACGACGCCGCTGCTCACCGACGACGCCGCTGCTCACCGACGACGACGCTGCCCGACCCTCCGCTGTGCGCCGCCGCCGCTTCCTCTCCTGGTCCTTCTCCGCCTGCCTGCTTCCTGCTCCTTCTCCGCCTGCTTCCTGCTCCTTCTCCTTCTGCCGCCGCCGCTTCCTGTTCCTTCTCCGCCGCCTTCCTGCCCGCCGCCTCCTGCCGCTCCCTGCTGCTCACCGGCCATTGCTGCTCACCGGCCACTGCTGGGAGCTCGCCTGGAGCTTGCCGGTCACTGCCACCACTGCTGCCCTGCCGCCTGGAGCTTGCCGGTCACTGCCACCACTGCTGGGAGCTCGCCTACTGGTTAGTATTACTTTAGTGATTACTTTAATTCAACAATTCGTAGTTTGTTATTTACAATTACTCATCTGCTTGCCGATTTTAATGATTAGAGATACTGATTAATAGTAGGTATTGATGAATACTTAGTTAATTACTGATTTGTTGATTAGTGTTGAAATGAATGTATTGATTAGTGTTGAAATGAATGTGTTGATTAGTGTTGATTAATAGTAGGTATTGATGAATACTTAGTTAATTACTGATTAATAGTAGGTATTGATGGACCCTAATGATACAAATTTTTTATGTTGTAAATGAATGTATGTTTCAAGTGTTGAACCTAATGTTGGACAATGAACAATGAATTTATGTCCCATATAATCCACATTGTTCTTTATATTACTTGTACATTGGTATAAATTAGAATGAACAATCACTAAATTATATATTGTTTGTATGGAGTATGGCTTCATTGTAGATATCTATTATTGTATTTGTTGGCCTAGAAACCCGTCCAAGATTGACTCATTAGGAGTAAATCTTGGATAGTCCCCGGTTTGGGACTGTTCTTGAACACCTAATCTCACTTAGGATGTAAGTGTATAATGTGTTTTGGGTTTTCGAGAAAATTTTGGTAGCATTTCCCCGTTTGTTCTCTAAGTACATATGTACTTAGAGAACAGCGGGGAAATGCTGCCGAAATTTTCTTGAAAACCCAATGCACATTATACACTTACTAGTGAGATTAGGTGTTCAAGGATGGGATAGGTGATACACATTTATTATATATAAGAATGACATCAAATGTGTTTGTTGGCCTAGAAACCCGTCCAAGATTGACTCATTAGGAGTAAATCTTGGATAGTCCCCGGTTTGGGACTGTTCTTGAACACCTAATCTCACTTAGGATGTAAGTGTATAATGTGTTTTGGGTTTTCGAGAAAATTTTGGTAGCATTTCCCCGTTTGTTCTCTAAGTACATATGTACTTAGAGAACAGCGGGGAAATGCTGCCGAAATTTTCTTGAAAACCCAATACCCATTATACACTTACTAGTGAGATTAGGTGTTCAAGGATGGGATAGGTGGTACACATTTATTATATATAAGAATGACATCAAATGTGTTTGTTGGCCTAGAAACCCGTCCAAGATTGACTCATTAGGAGTAAATCTTGGATAGTCCCCGGTTTGGGACTGTTCTTGAACACCTAATCTCACTTAGGATGTAAGTGTATAATGTGTTTTGGGTTTTCGAGAAAATTTTGGTAGCATTTCCCCGTTTGTTCTCTAAGTACAAATGTACTTAGAGAACAGCGGGGAAATGCTGCCGAAATTTTCTTGAAAACCCAATACCCATTATACACTTACTAGTGAGATTAGGTGTTCAAGGATGGGATAGGTGGTACACATTTATTATATATAAGAATGACATCACATGTGTTTGTTGGCATTTCCCCGTTTCTTCTCTAAGTATATATGTACTTAGAGAACAGCGGGGAAATGTTGCCTAATCTTTTCCTAATATATACTTGTTTCCTAATATATACTTGTTTTCTCTGATCATAGAATGGATAGATCATGGATGTCGATTCGTAATCGTTGTACCCCAGAGTTTATATCTGGTCTTGATCAGTTTATTAGATTTGCCGAGGAACATAGGAAAAAACCTACAGATAGGTTCTACTGTCCATGTAGGCATTGCGGTAACAACTTGAAAGTCAACACTGGTGAGGAAATCAAAAGTCATGTCATGTGCAACGGGATTGTACAAGGCTATACAGAATGGCACTGGCATGGAGAAATTTCAAAATCGAAACCAGTAGATGTCGATAGCAGTGCTTGGGTGGAAGAAGAAATTGCCTCTGATGACGTAAATGTGAACGAACCAGTTCCAGCAGACATCGTTGATGCGATGCTGGATAGTTGTAGGGTAGAGCACACCGATCCACCTCCTATCTTTACAAACATTGTGCATGATGCTGAGATACCGTTATACACAGGTTGTGCTAAGTTTACGAAGCTTAGCGCTGTCTTGAGATTGTATAAGTTGAAAGCTAACAATAGATGGAGCGACAAAAGCTTCACTTCATTGTTGACTTTGTTGAAAGAAATGCTTCCTGAAGGAAACGAGCTTCCAATCTCAACATACCAGGTAAAGAAAATGTTGTGCCCAATGGGAATGGAGGCCAAGAAGATACACGCATGCCCGAATGATTGTGTATTATTTCAAAAGGACTATGTAGATTTGAAAGATTGTCCAAAATGTGGTGCGTCACGGTATAAATTGACGACTTCGGGGGAGTTCAAAACTGGTTCTCCTGCCAAGGTGTTGTGGTATCTACCTATAATATCACGGTTTCAACGCTTGTTTGCAAATCCGAAAGATGCGAAGAATCTGAGGTGGCATGCAGATGTTAAGAAAAATAATGATGGGATCCTACGACATGCGTCTGATTCCCCACAGTGGAAGAAGATTGATCTATTGTACCCTAAATTTGGTGAAGAAGATAGGAATCTAAGACTTGGGCTTTGTACAGATGGGATGAATCCGTACGGGACATTGAGCAGCCAACATAGCACTTGGCCAGTCATGCTTGTTATATACAATCTTCCTCCCTGGATGTGTATGAAAAATAAGTATGTTATGTTGTCATTGTTGATATCGGGCCCTAAACAACCCGGAAATGATATCGATGTTTATCTTGAACCTTTGATTGATGACTTAAAGAAACTTTGGGCTGAAGGTGTGATGACCTATGATGCTTCAGCAAAAGAGACATTTCGTTTGCACGCTATGTTGTTTTGCACTATTAATGACTTTCCAGCATATGGGAATTTGTCTGGATATAGTGTCAAAGGAGCTAAAGCGTGTCCTATATGTGAAGAAAACACTGATTCAATAAGACTAAAACATGGCGGCAAGACTGTATATCTTGGTCATCGAAGGTTTCTTTCAAAATTCCATCCGTATCGTAGGAAGCGCAAAGCATTCAATGGATGGAATGATGAACGAAGTGCACCTAAACCTATACCAGGGGATGTTGTTTATGAAAGAGTAAAAGACATTGTCAATGAATTTGGTAAGAAATCACAATGTAGTATGGCCACACGGAGTGACAATTCTTTATTCAAGAAGAAGTCAATATTTTGGGATCTTCCTTATTGGAGTTCTTTGACAGTCAGGCATTGTATCGATGTAATGCACGTTGAGAAAAATGTCTGTGATAGCATCATTGGTACTCTATTAAATATACCAGGTAAGACTAAAGATGGGATAAAATCCAGACTGGACCTACGTGAAATGGGAATAAGGTCAGAATTAACAGAATTACGTGAAATGGGTAATAAAAGAACATACTTACCTCCCGCTTGTTACACGTTGTCTAGAAAGGAGAAGAAAACTTTTTGTGAATGCTTGGTAAATGTTAAGGTGCCACATGGTTACTCATCCAACATCCGTAGATTGGTATCAATGAAAGATCTGAAGTTGATAGGTCTTAAATCTCATGATTGTCACACTCTAATGCAACAAATATTGCCTGTGGCAATTCGATCTATATTGCCGAAGCATGTAAGGTTTGCGATTACCAGACTTTGTTTGCCTTTTTAATGACATTTTCAGATGGCTGACCATGATGAGCATGATGTCCATGATGAGCATGAAGTCCATGATGAGCATGGCGAGGATACTAATGTAAGTTCTAAAAACATATCCTGTATTTCTATAAAATTCATTATCTTCTAGTTATGTCATATATCCTATATTTCTATATTGGGCTAAATTAGTGTGTTTTATTTTTGTCAAATTTTAGGTTGATGCACCTGTACCCACTGAAGCACTGGAGCAACTTGATGCGCAACACCAGACACTTAACAAGAAAAGGGGCATCACTCTGTTGAAGAAGTTATTAGCGCTAAGTGGTAGTGGATCTAAATTGGCGGTGGAGTTTGATAATGGAGGAAATCCAATTGGAGTGAACCGCAATAATTTTGTGAACTATCTTGGGTGTACCACTCGGAGCCATTGTGGTGTTAAGTATGACAATTGGCATAAAGTTCCTCAAGCGAAAAAAGACTCGATATGGAAGGATTTATGCGTGAGTTATTATTATTTGCAATTCTATTTTGTAGATTACAAATTCTATTATTTGCAATTCTATTTTGGATACTAGTTAATAACATTTCTATTTTACAGAATCTGTTTGCATTGGATGAGAAGTTGCATCGTAAAAATGTGATGCAATGCGCTGGAAAGATGCTTAGGAATTATAGGACAAATCTGAATAGAGAATACATAAAAGAGGGTGATAAGAAGAAGAAGTCAGCCCTTGAACAATGGAACTTCTTGGACAAAGAAGATTGGGACAATTTTGTTGCTTCAAGAAAATCTGAAGAATTCAAGGTATTAGGCGTCACTCCTAATTTAATTAATATACATTGTATTCACCTATTCAAGATTAGCATTTAGTGCTACTAACCAAATCATTAATGTGCATACTAACTAGGCCCTCAGTGACGCACAAAAAGCAAGGCGTGCACTGAATGTGCATGACCACACTATGGGTCCAAAAGGCTATGCAAGCGTTCGCCAAAGACTACAGGCGGAGTCTGCGGCTACTCAGGAGTCTGCTCCTACTCAGGAGTCTACCACACCCATTCCTCGCCATGATATCTGGATAGCTGGCAGGCAAAACAAGAAGGGTGAAATAAAGAAGCCTGTAACTGCTGAGGCGGCTGAAAAAATGGTAAAATACAACTCTTACAGAAATCGTTTGAATATTGATTATTTGTGGTGTTAACTTACCAATTTCTGTTTATGGTGATTAGCGGGAGCTGCACGAGCAGAGGAAACAAGGCACGTTCATCCCTCAGGGCACAAGGGATGAATTGACAGTTGCTCTGGGTAACCCAGAGCATCCTGGACGTGTTAGAGGTGCCGGCGCTGGTGTTGGCATCAAAGCATTCTTTGGGCCATCCCAGCGCAAACCCAGAGCGGGACTTTCTCAAGAAGAGGTAACCTATTCTTTTTTTAGAATGTTACTGCAAAAGGAAATTCATTAATAAGAATCTAATGTTTCTTTTATCCATGTATAGGAGAATAAGAGAGTTGAGGATTTAGTTGCTAAGAAGGTCAACGATGTAGTTGCTGAGAAGGTCAAGGAAGAATTGATGCGGTGGCAGGCATCTCAGGCTTCCAATACGCCTATGGCGACCCACTCTTCTCCTGATGCACACACTGCGAGTAATCCTGGAGACCCATCGCCTAGCACGTCTGCTGTAAGTATTGTTTATGACATTGTAGTTAGTCTTTTCAAGTTGTTATGTTTTCAAGATGATATGTATATATGTATAATATTCTTTACGTAAATTTGTAGGCATTGAAGCCATGCCGCTTAAGAATGCAAAACTACGTTGTCGCAGAGGCGCAGGCTTACCCGTCCCTTCCTGGGGCAATGTTTCACGGGACTCCAATGCCACAGGGCTACGTTCGTGTGAGCCCGATACGTGTGTTACCCGATTGGAGAGAAGCTACATTGCCATATGCCCACCCGGATATTGATACACTTGGTGAGGCAGAAGGCGGGGTCATATTGTGGCCCAAAGCAGATGTCATCTACACGACTGAAATTGTAAGATAAATTTACATTGATTTAGACTGTTAATGTGTATATATGATGTCAACTGATCTGAAATTATATGTACAGGTTAAAAAGAAGACACCAGGAGCACCTAGGCCTCCACTTCCAGTTCCCACATTACCCGATTGGGTTCCAACTGACCTAACATACCCGTTAGGTCCTGCTTGTAGGGGAATGGCATGTTGGCTACGGGCACATAATGTACATTGCCCTATAATTATTTCTTTAGATGCAGATTATGCAGGTCAATCATACGATAGCTCTTTATTGATAGAAGATATTATTGAGCTGTTTAAGTATGATTGGCTGAATACATCAATGATAGAGACATGGATAAGGTGAGATCTTGTTTATACATCCATATACCTTGTGTAAGCTCCGGTGATCTGGTTTCTTATATATTAATGCATACGCCTATATGTTTTGCAGCTACCTAGTCGAAGATCATTGCAAACAATTTGCATTTGATCATGTGGGATTTTTGATTCCATCATTGATTAGTTTGGTAGCTAAAGACCCTGATAATGTTCAACAATACTGTATAGATGCTTTTACAATTTTTGGTCAGCAAAAGAAGAAGATAATAATAGCTCCATTCAATGTCAAGTATGTTTACTTTATTTATAATTTGGACTTTAGAAAATTCCATTTTTATTTTGCATTTTGAGTTATTAATTGTTAACTTCTACTTGTAGCGGTAGACATTGGGAGTTACTAGTTATTGCCCCCGAGACATTCACTGTTTATTATCTAGATCCTGCGGGGAGTACATTGAACACTAAAATTGGACACGTAATGAGAATGCCACTATTCTGGTGAGAAATATTTCATTTTTATATCCGTTAACATCTTTTATTACATTACTATTTACTTATGCAATTTATTGTGTTATATTAACATGTAGGGGTTTAGATGCATTCAAAAAGGCTGGAGGAACGGTCCCAACGAAAAAGAACCAGCCAATAAATTGGCAGAACGTAAAAGTAAGTTCCCGACTCGAATATATATATTATTGATGTGAATTGTGCTTAGTTGTATTATTTTGTATGTTTCAATTTATAGTGTGCTACACAAGACAATGGCTGGGCATGCGCATACTATGTGATGCGATTTATGCATATGATTATCAAATATGCCGCATTGGACATCGATACCATACATGAGGTATTATATATAGTCTCATTAGTTAGTATGCAATATATCAATCTTATATTATTTTTATATTATTACTTATATATATACATCATTCTCTTTGCAGGTGTTTAAAACTGACCACACTACAGGTAAACGTTTAAAAAAAATAAATGCTCCATATACGATGGAAGCATTAAATGAAGTAAGAGAAGAATGGGCAATAGCTGTACAAACAGTGGCAACTGTAAGATATAATTGGGATGCTGATAGTGATAATGAATGATACTTTGTAAATGAATGTTTGTAAATGAATGTTTGTGAATGTTAATGCATGTATTTGAATGTTTCTATATGTGTGAATGTGAGAATTGAATTGATGTCTGAATGAATGTACTTGTGTAGAATTTTGCTTGTGACTTTTGCAGGTTTGCGGCATGTTTGTAGGCTGATATCAATGGATGTCGTAAACCTGCAGTTCAGAAAACTGAACTGCAGGTTCTCATCCTGCTGACCAGCCACAGCAGGCCTGCAAACTGATATGAAAAAAAAAAAAATATAAATAGGCGTCGGTTATTTATAGAAAACCGTCAGCAAAGACCTACAGCGTCGGTTTTTTAATATAACCGACGCCTTATGTGGCCAAAGCAGTCCTGGAATTGGCGTCGGATATTCATATCAAACCGACGCCTATTTAAACTGTAGGCGTCGGTCGTTTAGTAGATAGCCGACGCCAAACAGGGTCCGCGCCACAGAAAATGGCGTCAGCTAGGGCACTTTCTGCGTCGGTTTTGAGATGAATAACCGACGCAGAAAGTGCCCTAGCTGACGCCATTTTCTGTGGCGCGGACCCTGTTTGGCGTCGGATATCTACTAAACGACCGACGCCTATAGGCTAAATAGGCGTCGGTTAAAAAACCGACGCCGAAGTGTTCGACCTTTAGCGGCGCCCACATAGGCGTCGGTTGGAAACCGACGCCAAATGGGGTTAAACGACCGACGCCAAAGGCCGTTTCTGTAGTAGTGAATCATATAAATATCACAACATCAAAACATATAAAACATGTGAAACATAATTTCTCATCTCATCATCACATGGTACTATTCACTTGTCATTCATGAGACCACACTAGTCATCATACTATCACAAGATATAAATTATTTTTACAATATCACAGGGTATCAACCCTTATCAACACAAGAGGATTACACCTCATTCGGGTCTCAACCATGCCCAAAGGTCATTAAGACCATCATACTATTACAGAATATAAATCCTTTTCACAATATCACAGGGAATCAACCCTTATCGACATAAGAGGATTACACCTCATTCAGGGCTCAATCATTCCCAAAGGTCATTAAGACCATCATACTATTCCCTTCAAGATCATCATTATCTTTGCATGCCTTATAATAAGGCTCAACAACATCACTTACATATAATACACCATATCAGAATAATAGTGCATTAATGAGCTAGGAGGTATTAATAAACAATCATAGCAGGGTTATATTAACATTAAGAATATTTCTTTATTACATCAACATGCAACGAATCTATATATGATTAACACTCATTATATTCATAATGCACATATTTAGCATAAGAAAGTATCAACCATGTGTCTATGATAACCACCAATTAACACATTAAGATTATGATCATGTTAAGGAGGTTATTTCACCATCATTCCATCATATAACAATGTTAAACATGAATACTCATCTTTATCTATTTGCATTAGAGTTAGGTTCAACATGATAAATTATATCAATGTTACTAATAAGCACTTATGCCCAAACCTTAACTCACGACATCCTCATTGGATCATGGATACATAAAGTGAAGCACCACCATCACATTCCATACTATTCTCAAGTATGAACCCACACATAAATCAAGGTGTAACCATTGAGTTATAGCATACTAGGGTTTCAAAAACAATAAAAGAGTATCCATGATTGTATTAATCATTCAAGGACTATTCATACCCAATTACCATCATTTAGTTATATTAAATCTAGGTATAACAAGCTATACCTCATTAGGGTTATAATACCTTCTATTCATATGAGTCAATAGGTAAGACTACCTTATTGAGGATAACCCACCATTTGTTCCATCATCATTCAACCCATATCACCATACCACAATGTCACCCAGAACCATTGGATGTTTAAAAGGTAAGACCATTGGTTGTTTACATAAGTAAACACCTTGGATAAACCACCTATGAAGTCCTTAATTTTTTCTCTATAAAGAGTCACCATTTAACCCTAGACATCCTTTAATTAACAAGACAAAAAGTTCCATTGAGAGTAGGGTAAAACCCACAATCGATTGTTCATTTAAAACAAGACATCCATTGTCAAAAAGTAAGCTCCTTAAGTTGATCATATAAAGGAAACCATCTAAATCACATTATTAGGACCATCATATTACATTATCCATCATTCCACTTTTATTGGAGGAATAAACATTAGATCTTGACCATTGGGTCAAGTTCATATGTTAAAACCATCAATTACAGTATAGGTCCGACCATGGCATCAAGTGACCCAAGAAACCATTGGTCTAAGGCTTAATTGATGCTACAATTATATGATTAACTCAACATATGGTTTGGAGATCTGATCCACCATCATTAGTGACCATTAAGTCACCATAGGTTGTTAGATCATCACTATATTCATTAATCAACATCAAATATTCAGATAATGTCATCAATGATTGATAACATTATTAGGGTACTTAATGGTTGATCATTAAATTTCTAATTGATCCAAAACCTGACCTAAGGGGTGAACGTCAGTTGACACCCTTAGTCACCATAATCAGTTGTCATGAAGAAAACACCATGGTTTGTTGCAATGGTACCACCAATGGGTCATGTGTTTATAGAAAAAATCAGCTTAAAACCCTAAAATTGACCATTAGTTAATATGTGCTTAGCACCCTAGGTTGTCAAACCAACCTGATCCAAGTCATATTATACCTTAGGAATAATATACACATGATCACATGTTCATCTAGAACTGAAATCAGAATAGGAAACATTATAAAAATCAAAATCCAAGTGAAGCATAGCTTTTTAGTGCATGGATCATCATTTTCAAGCAAGAACGTGATCTAGAAAGCTTATGATAAGCAATAAATGTGGAGAAAGTTATAAAACTTGCCTATAATGAAAAAAATGAAACCCCACATAGAAGAAAACTAGAGTAGGTAGGGTAGAAAATCCAAGCATAAGCTTTGAACTCGTCCATCTAGCACATTTCTTCATCAAATGAGCAAACCCTAAACATAAGGAGCAAGAAAGGTAGGGTTTTAGAGCTTTAAAGAAATTTCTACCATGGAACAGCAAGGTTCCAACCTAGAGAAAGCTAGGAGGAAGGATAAAAAAGAAATAAATGGAGGAAAGAAGGGAATTCTTACTCTTTTAGGTCAAGATCACTAGAAGGAAGCTTTTTCAACCCTAAAATGAAGTCAATTGCAACCCTAGATCTTTTTTCCAAGAAGATCCCCACTTTCTTCTTCCTTGGACAGAAAAATTCACAGCAGTATAGAGGGAGAAGGAGGTTGGGAGAAGGAGGGAAGTGGTGGAGAGAAAATGGCTTGTTTTGGTGCTTGGGGATAAGTATATGAAACTTTAAGATAAAGAAAAAGAAAAAGTTGAAGTTCTAGTATCTTGCCAAGTGTCCATGGCCTTAATTTATTAAGAATATATAAGTACACATACAAGAAGCTCCCCCACCATGTGTATAGACCTGCTTAGATTTTCTTTATCGAATTTCCCAACCAATCACATAATTCATTAGTTGATAGCTACTAAAGGTAGCTCATCCATGAAGGGGTAAACCCTAGAATACCCTTGTGGAAAATACCATCAAACCAAGGTTTAAATAGGCGCCCCATGGCTCAACAAGCTCAATAATGATGATATAATATCCAAGGAACATAATGCAAGTGATAAATTACAAGTTAAAACCTTTCAATTGGGTAAATTGTAGAAAAGTAAAAAATGTGCATAAAATTGCATAACTTGCTCAAACAATGTCCAAATTGGACCAAAATTGAACTTAAGCTTGTCTTATGATTTCAAAATATATCAAAAGGTTAGATTAGTTTTCTAAGCATTCAAGTATGGTAATTAAGCTTATTCAAGTCATTAAGAAAGTTTAGGGGCCTTACAGTCCTCATAGAACTTATTAAGTTCATTAGAAGTGTACTTACCACCTCTATCGGACCTCACTCTCTTAATGTTCTTCTCTAGTTGTTTCTCTACTTGGGTTTTATAAATTCTGAATTTTTCTAATTGTTCATCCTTAGTTTTCATAAAGAAAATAGAACAATATTTTGAAAAGTCATCTATAAAGGTAACAAAGTATCTAATACCATCACGAGTAAGAACATGATTTAAATCACAAATATCAGTATGAATTTACTCAAGCAAAGATTTATTATGATCTACTACTTATTTAAATGGCTTCTTAGGAGGCTTATCTTGCACACAAACTTGGTATCTATCAGAAATACCAATATGCATCTTAGGAATCAGATCTAAGTGAATCATGTGTTTCATCATATTTTTACAAGAAGGAGGTTTGCGGGTTGTGGTTTAGGCAAAGCAGGTACAGACTCATCGGGTGGTAAGATGGCGGATACAAGTCCAAGGGATGTGAGCCAGAACCGCATTTTCTGTTGCCAACGATGAAAGTACAAACCAAAAAATCGTTTTGGGTAAAGGGAGGCAACATCATCAAGCAAAAGCATGATTTTTGAATCCATATTACTCAAACAGGCAGTTAAGATTTTATCTAATTAACAACTATTTAGGGACAAATGATCTGTCCTGACAATTATATGTTTAATTTAAACAGATATGTGTAGAAGCAAAAGATCTCTCTTGAAAATGTTAGAAAATAGGTATTGTAAGATAGATGTTAATTAGATAATTACAAGAACTTAATCCCCAATATGCAACAATAATTTTAATAGTAATTCAGATTTGGAGAAAATAGAAAAAGAGTTTAAAGAAGCAAACTCCAGAGCTTGAGATGAAGGCGTGTGAAACAGTGTCTTCAAAACAGATTCCGCCACTAATAGCATGAGCGTCTCTGTCGGTCTATCTCCAAGATTCAGCCACCCCTACTCTGGTACAGTCGCTCGGTGCAAGCGAGAGTGTTGTGTTGAACTCATTCCTTAGCCCTTGGTCGCAAACAGTATGACGACGTCGCGAAGTAGTCGTCGGTGCAAGACAACAACAAAGGGGTGGTGTTCAGGACAAACATGCTTAGTACAGGTGGAGTGCGTCTCAGCCACCCGCGGTAACTTCCGACAGCTGTTGGTCTCTCCAACATGTGTCTTTAATATCGTGTTTAATGGTCGTCTGAATGGGTAGTCAATAGGGGTCTCATCGCTGTGTCTTAAACACTGTCGACCAGACTCCAAATGACGCAACACAGAAAAACAAAACGTCATTTCTGAAAGAAAAATAAAATAAAAAATATATCCTAAAAAGATAAATCCACGCACGCACCGAACCGGACTGGGCGAGGCGAGGCGGGGTGAGGCGAGTGAACGAACGCGCGTGTGCACGCGTGTGTGTGTTTTATTTTATTTGAGAAATACACAAGCCTAGTCAATCAGTTATAAATTCCCATGCCCTTTAGAGGTCCTGACCTCTTGGAGACCACTTGCCTTTATAAGGAGCTATGAGGTTCCTGATACAACCAATATGGGATAAACATTGGCTGGAAAAACTGGAATTCTGAAATAGAAAATACAACAAAGGGTTGACCTATCACATATCTATGGTGTAATTAGATTTCATAATGAACAAGGTGAAGAATAATTTGACTATATAGATTTCCTTGTCTTGTTTTGGCACTAGGATTGTAAACCATCTGGTGATCAAGGAACCCTAAATTCTTCCTTAAATTGTTGCATGATCAATTGACTAGATGATGTCATGAAATGAATTTTTATAATTATTATGGGGTGATATGATGATTAATGGAAGTCAATCCCTATAAGGATCTAGTAGAAGTTGATCATGTGTAATAGAAATCTTAACTAGAGATGCTTTCGGTAGAATGTTTGGATTCTTGAAGAAATAGATCGTTTAGTGTAATAAGTATAATGGAGTGGTAGTATGGATATGAGGTAACCATCTAGATGTTGACCATCTCTACATTAAATGAAAAATAGTATAAATATACAACGATAGACAACTAGATGTTTGGTAACACCTATTGTAAATTAACAGTCCCTGTTCGACAATATTTAATAGATGCTCGAACGATCGCCACCGCTTTATCAAACAAAGCAATAGTGGGTTTCAAATATGATTATGGTTTAAATTGGGAGATGTTTAAATATTGTGTTTAAGATTTAGATATATAGTTAAACCTGATACATGAACAATCATTATTTTATGATTTTATCAAAATTTATCATACAAACAATTATTTTGAACACAAACAAATGAGTTTTAGAGTACATTTTATGACAATCACCATAACTTATACATCCTTGTAGTACTGGAGAAGATAAATATGGTAGTTCTCACATCCTAATCTTGTGGCCATTGTTACCAGTGTCAAATGATCATTTTTTTTACAACCAGTCGTTATTGTTCCTTACAAATTGGCAATTCATATCTGAGTAGTCCCAAGGTTTTAGCCGATTGACATATGGTTTTGATCGATTCACAGAGAAATAGGTAGATTCTTGTATGTTCCTTTTAGTTGATTCAATTTTTAGTATAGGTATCACAAGTGCACACACATACACACACAAATACACACATATACATATAGAAATATATATACATACACACATATACATATATACATATATATACATACATATACATATATATATACACACATATATACATACATACATATCTATATGTATATATATACATTCAGATACATACATATATATATACATATATAAGTATATATATATACATATATATATATATATATATATATATGTGTGTGTGTGTGTGTGTGTGTGTGTCTATATATATAGACCCCTATATATATAGATATATATACACCCATATAATATAAATATATATATACTTATATATATATATATATATATATATATATATATATATATATATATATATATATATATATATATATATATATATATATATATATATAGTCAGGATAGAATACACTCGAGTGTATTCAGAGAAGAATACACTCGAGTGTATTCAGAGAACAATACACTCAAGTAGTTTTCATGATGCAATATTTTTTTCAAAAATCTAATCCATTAAACTTCTTAAACATCTTGTGAATAGCTCATGTACAAAATTTGAGCACATTGGGACATTTATAGGTCATGTTATAAAGACCGCAAAAATTATACATTTCAAATTAGTTTCTCACGTTGATTTTGTTGTCCTTGGATGAGTGATTTACACTCATACAAATGGGCTCAAAATTGGTATATATCCTAGTTATAGTAGTTATAGTATGACAGTGAAGATCAATGGTTTATATTTTGCAAAAAAATAGTTTTGATATGCAAACACATTTGAGTGTATTCGTACGATCTATATACTGGAGTGTATTCTAGACTAACTCTCTCTCTATATATATATATGTGTGTGTGTATATATATATATATATGTTCATTCATTCACTACCTGCACGTGTAACTAACTTTAGTTACCTGTGGATTTATTTTATAATAAAAAGGTACCAATTTGTAATGACATAGACAATGTTTGTAATGAGATAATCAAATTTATAATAGAAACACTCTTGTGTATTATAGCGTAAACTGTTGTCATAATTATCATTTTTTCTATAATCAGACATGTAATACAAAACGAGTGTTTTTGTTACAAATTTGGTCATCTCATTACAAATATTTTCTGTCTGATTACAAATAGGTATCTTTTTATTACAAAATAGATCCTCTGGTAACTAAAGTTAGTTACCCGAGCGGGTAGTGAATATATATATATATATATATATATATATATATATATATATATATATATATATATATATATATATATATATATATATATATATATATATATATACCGCATTAGTAGCTAACTTCAGTTAACCGCAGATCTATTTTGTAATAGAAAGGTACATGTTAGCAATGAGGAAAACATCGTTTGTAATGAGATGGCTAAATTTGTAATACAAACAATCGTTTTGTATTACAACATAAAATGTTCTCATAAATATCATTTTTACTGACGTATAATACAAAACGAGTGTTTATATTAAAAATTTGGTCATTTCATTCCAAACGATGTCTGTCTCATTATAAACGCATACCTTTCTATTATAAAATAGATCTACGGGTAACTAAAATTATTTACCCATACGGGTAGTGAATATATATATATATATATATATATATATATATATATATATATATATATATATATATATATATAGGCTAAATATTTGTTACCCGCGCGGGTAACATACACTCGTTACCCGTCACTGTTGTATTCCGCCTCCGTTCCCGCGTGACCAAAGACGAACCCCCTCGTCCAACGACGCGACCAAAGACGACCCCCCTCGTCCGACGATTCCAACCCCATCTTCTGACGATTCCAACCCCATCTTCCGACGATTCTATCCCTCTCTTCCGGCGGCTTTTCCATCTCCAGTGAATCCGCTGTTAGACGGGCCCATATCGTCCATCTGCCGTAGCGTTCTATTGTCCGCCTCCTCCCCCTGCGCGCGACCAAAGACGGAAGATCCTGCAAATCTCCGGCGATTCTTCTCTGATCTCCTCCGCCGCTGACAAGCATCCGCCGTTAGACGGGCTCATACCATCCATCTGCCGCAGAGTATTTGGGTCTTTATTCGTTGATCTGGATTCTCCCTCTTATCCGCCCCTTTTTGATTCAGAAGCTCCAATTGACAGTGCGACAAGTGCCCCGGTCTGAAAGCGGCGCCCGACCTAGAAGAATAGCGACATTGTTCATTTATCCGTTAAATGCAAGAAGGGGCGGGTTTTCCAGTTCTAAGTTTTCATAGAGGACGACGACGAACGTGTTTCTGAACTCATCTGAATCCTTTTTGGCTGTCGTCCGAATATCAGGTGAACATATTGATAATCATCAGTTGAAATCGTTGCTATTCAAGTGTGTCTGTCCAACTTCGAAATTTGATTTGTAATGTGTATATTGATTTTCCAAGAGAATGCTGATTTGTAATGTGTATACTTATTTTTCCCAATGTGTATACTCTCTGACTTTTCTATTCACAATGTGTATACATTTCTCTGATCTTTGTGTTTAAAGTAAACCCAATTTTGTGTTTGCATTTTCCATTTTTGAAGCAGTTACTCATTTGGTATGCTGGGTTACTCTTCTGACTGACAGAGTTACTCTCTTGTTACTGATAGACGTTGTTATGATTCAAATCTTCCTTCAGTTACTCATTTGTTATGATGAGTTAATCTTCGGCCTGATAGAGTTACTCTATGCTGTTTCAGATTTACTCCTCTGTACTGCTGTGTTACTGATAGACGTTACAATGGATCCCAGCCTTGATACAGATGCTGCCAATTCAAACGTTGGTCCTGATAATGATAATGCTAATTCTTATCCATCTGTTGGTGCTTCCACTCTGCCGCCAGCTACAGTTCCTAAAATTGGTCTCCATTTTGGAAGTTTAGATGAAGCTATTTCATTCTATTCTAGCTATGCTGGCATGAATGGTTTTAATATCAGGAAAGATGACAACAGGTATGAACGGGGAACTAAGATTCTTGTTGCCAAAGATCTGGTTTGTGACAAGCAGGGTACAATGGGCCGTTCTAAGAGGTCAAGAGGGCTGCTGAGCCCCGTTTGTGATGAAGTGGGTAAGTTACAGGAAAATCTGTCTAAGAAGCACAAGCGATCTGTGAAGAGGTGTGGTTGTGGAGCCATGATCCGATTCACACTAGACAAGTCCTCATCTACGTGGGTTGTGACTGCCTTTGTTGAGGAACACAACCACGATCTTGTTGATGATGCACATCTCCGTTACTTGAAGTGTAACTCATCTCTTAATGAAACTCAAAAAGATATGCTTTCTTCCATGAGCCAAGCTAACATACCTGCATCGAGACAAATTGCATTGATGGCATCGGAGTCTGGTGGTTATGAAAATCTGACATTTACTAGCAGACAAGCTCATGGACACATCAGTAGCAAGAGGAAAGAGGTAGCTAAATACGATGTGGACATGGTCTTGAATCGGTTTGCCAAGTTTAAGGTACTCGATCAGAAATTCTTCTATACATACCAAAACGATCCTGATTGTTGCTTGACTCATCTGTTTTGGGCTGATCCTGTTTCCGTTGAAGATTGTGGGTTGTTTGGTGATGCGATAGTTTTTGACACCACCTACCGCACTAACAAGTATTCAATGGTTTTTGGAATGTTTGGTGGTGTTGATCACCATCGCAAGACGGTCTTGTTTGCTTCAGCTCTTATGATTGATGAGAAGTACGAGTCATTTGTATGGGTTTTCAAGCAGTATCTACTTTGTTTTGGCAAAGAGCCAGTGTCCATCATAACCGATCAAGACCCGGCTATGAATGCTGCTATCCTTACTGTTTTTCCAAACTGCAAGCATCAGTTCTGCAGCTGGCACATCCTACAAAAGCTTTCCTCTAAGCTTGGTGGTGTTCCTAACAAGGAGCAGATCATAAGCTCCTTGAATGATTGCGTGTGGAATGTGGATGATGTTGGCACCTTTGAAGAGAAGTGGCATTCTGTTGTTGAGGTTTATGGTCTGTCGTCTATTAATTGGTTGTCTGACATGTATGCTATGCGTTTGGATTGGGTCCCGTGCTATATGCAGTCTTCCTTCTTCGCAGGCATGAGGACAACGCAAAGGAGCGAGAGCTTGAATGCGTTCATTAGAAGCCATGTGAACAGTAAGAAGACTTTATTTGAACTTGTATGCTCATTGGAGACTGCTTACTCTCATGTACGAGAGATAGAAAATTTCAAAGACTTTGAAGACGAGTATAGTAATCTCCCTTTGTCATCACTTTGGCCTTTGGAGGAGCAGATGAGAGGTATATACACAAAGTCAATTTTTAAGATATTTCAGAGTGAGGTTCATTAAAGCATGATATATAATGTAAAGGAATCTTCAGAAGGTGTGTTTGAAGTGTATCGCGTTGGTGGCCTTGGATCTGCCCGCATTTTGAAGAAGAATCCATCGAGTGAGATTGTTTATTGCAACTGTTACATGTTGGAATTCAAAGGTATACCTTGCAGGCACATCCTGTCCTATTTGAAGAGTCGTGACTTTTGCACTCTTCCCGAGCCATACATATATAAGAGGTGGACCAAAGGCTACAGAGAACATCCTTTGATATTTGGCAAAGCTGCAGTTAGTCATCTATCCACTGGGAGGACTCTTAAGCTTGTCTCTGCCTGCAATTCTATTGTGAACATAGCGTGTAGGAACAACGCTGTAGATATTTGCCATGAAAAACTGCTTGCATTGCAAAAGGAGCTGTTAGATTTGGATGTCTCTGATAGTTGTGCAGATGCAGGTGTTGGTGTAACTGCTTCAAATACAGCTTCTTCTTCAGCTGTCAAGGTTAATATCCCCAATGTTTGTAAAACTAAGGGGAGACCCAAATCCACAGATGTGAGGTTTAAATCTGGAGTTGAGATTACACATTCTAAAAGAGAAAGGCAGTGCAAGAATTGTTTAGAGTTTGGTGTTAACCATGACAGCAGGAATTGTCCTAAGAAGTAGTGCATTATATGATTGGGATTTGCTGCTACTATGTATACTGCTCGTGTTCTGGTGATCTTGCTATTGCTATTGATGTATATGTGGTTCTATCTTTTTTATTGGAGTTTGTAGTGTGTTTGTGAGGCATGTTCAAATTTGTAATGGGGTTGTTCTTTTTGTGTAGTTTTATGAAAGTGAGTTTGTAACTTTCTAAGTACTTCACTTGTGTTTGTAATCTATCTTTGTGTTACCTTGTGCTCCAGCAATTGTATGTATACTTTGAATATGTTATAAAGAATGTTTTCTGATCAATTGTTATTCTTTTTGAATATTATGTGTTTGTCTTTGTGTACAATGGATACTATTACTGTTGTCACAGTTACTCTTATTGCTGTCATAGTTAGTCGCAGTGGGTTGTCATTTACTCTTATTGCTGTTAGAGTTACTCGCAGGGTTGTCCCAGTTACTCGCAGCTCTTGTTCATTTACTAACAGGCTATTTTTTCACAGTTACTCTAACTGCTCACAGTTACTCTATCTGCTATTTCAGTTACTCGTAGTGCTCATTCAGTTACTCGCATTGTTTTCATAGTTATTCGTAGTGTGTCACAGTTACTCGCAGTGTTGGTGCAGTTACTCGTAGTCCTTTTCCAGTTACTCGCAGCCTTTTCCAGTTACTCGTAGTCCTTTTCCAGGAACTCGCAGGGTTTTTCAGTTACTCGCAGTGTTTTTCCAGTTACTCGAAGTGGTTTTCCAGTTACTCGCAGGGTTTTCCAGTTACTCACAGTGTTTTTTCAGTTACTCGCAGTGGTTTTCCAGTTAATCCCGTGCTTTTTTCAGTTACTCGCAGTGGTTTTTCAGTTACTCCCGTGCTTTTTCAGTTACTCACAGGGTTTTTCAGTTACTCCCGTGCCTTTTCCAGTTACTCCCGTGCCTTTTCCAGTTACTCGCAGTGGTTTTCCAGTTACTCGCAGGGTTTTTCAGTTACTCCCGTGCCTTTTCTAGTTACTCCCGTGCCTTTTCTAGTTACTCGCAGGGTTTTTCAGTTACTCGTAGGGTTTTCAGTTACTCCCGTGCCTTTTCCAGTTACTCGCGTGCCTTTTCCAGTTACTCCCGTGCCTTTTCCAATTACTCCCGTGCTTTCTTCATTTACTCCCGTGCCTTTTCCAGTTACTCCCGTGCTTTTTTCAGTTACTCGCAGGGTTTTTCAGTTACTCCCGTGCCTTTTCCAGTTACTCACAGGGTTTTTCAGTTACTCCCGTGCTTTTTTCAGTTACTCGCAGGGGTTCTCCAGGTACTCGCAGGGGTTGTTCAGTAATAGTAGGAGAAAAATGAGTACGGGAGGCTGTTGTACAAAAAGTAACTCTAGAAGAGAGAGCACAGAGCTATAAATAATTGCAGTGATGTGTCGTCAGAATAACCCAGAGTATGCTGGCATCTTTGCAACCCAACAGTAAAGAGCACTGCTGTCAATAATTGCAGCACCAACAACACAGACCATTACTCTCACTGCTGTCAATAATTGCAGCACCAACAACACAGACCATTACTCTCACTGCTGTCAATAATTGCAGCACCAACAATACAGCGGGGGGCTTTTAGATCTGCAACATCTCCATCCTACACGGCACTCTCTCCTTCCATCTCTTCTTCATCAGCAACTGCTACAGTTTCAGATCTGCAACATCTCCATCCTCCACGACACCATCTCCTTCCATCTCTTCTTCATCAGCAACTTCTACAGTTTCAAACACAGCGGGGGGCTTTCAGATCTGCAACATCTCCATCCTCAACGGCACCCTCTCCTTCCATCTTATCCACTACTGCTACAGTTTCAAACACAGCGGGTGGCTTTCAGATCTACATCATCTCCATCCTTGACGACACCCTCGAGGTCCACTTCTTCATCTGTGACTGTTACGGTTTACATAAGGTACAATTTTACATTTCTTCAGATCCCCTTTTACATTTCTTCATAAGGTACAATTTTTCAGTAGCACCCCCTTTGACCATCTCCTCAGATCCCCTTTAACATTTATTCACAGCCTACCATGGAGCCATTCATCCAGCTAATCAACTACACCCTCGATGACAAGACAGTGGAATCCATTCTACTTCCTATAGAATGGAACCATCTCCATTTTCAGATCAAACCAGGAAAAACCACCTTCCTAATCGGAAACCAGTCTTTCCAGATAACCCTTATGCAGAATAAAAACGGGTCACTTTCAACTGCTAAGGGATGGAAAAGGATGATCGCACAACTCAGTCTTCGCAAAGGTTGGATCATCTACCTCAAGCCAACTGATCACCAGACCATCACAGCATGGATCACAGATCAGTTCTTAGAAAAACCAACTGAGCTTATCCCTCTCTTCAGAATGCCTGGCGATGAAGTATACTCTGGATCGGAGAACTCTGCAGATCATCTCTTCGTTAGGGACATATACCAAGCAGAACCGGGATCAGATGCAAATCCCATTCAGTTTGCAGAAGACACTGCTTCTTCGTCTGTCCAGCGTTCCTTTCACAAGTAGCTATTTGATTTTTATGTTCAGTTAATGGACCTTCTTTACAGCTGATCTGGCTGTATTTTTCTGTATTTTAAGTTCAGTTGTTGGACCTTCTTTATATTCGATCTGGTTGTATAATATATAACTTTTTATGCTTTGAATGTTGTAATCTTGAATGTTTAGATGTAGTGTTTTGAATGGTGTAATCTTGAATGTTGTAATCTTGCTTGTGCTCTCCGTGATCTTATGTAACTCACATGGTTGCCTAGTTACTCGCATAGGATTCAGTTACTCGTATGGTTGTCTAGTTATTCTATAGCTGTCGCATAGGATTCAGTTACTCACATGTTTTTGTTCAGTTACTCGCAGTGTTGTTTCAGTTACTCGCAGTGTTTGTTCAGTTACTCGCAGTGTTGGTTCAGTTACTCGCAGCTCTTGTTCATTTACTAGCAGGCTATTTGAGTTACTCACAGTATTGATACAGTTACTCGCAGCGTCGGTTCAGTTACTCGCAGTGTTGGTTCAGTTACTCGCAGTGTTGGTTCAGTTACTCGCAGTGTTGGTTCAGTTACTCGCAGCGTTGGTTCAGTTACTCGCAGTGTTGGTTCATTTACTCGTAGTCCTTTTTCCAGTTACTCACGAGCTTTGTTCAGTTACTCGCTAGCTTTGTTCAGTTACTCGCAGGGTTATTCAGTTACTCGCAGCATTTTTCCAGTTACTCGCGAGCTTTGTTCAGTTACTCGCGAGCTTTGTTCAGTTACTCGCAGAGCTTTATTCTATTACTCGCAGTGTTTTTCCAGTTACTCGCGGACTTTCTTCAGTTACTCGCAGGGTTGTTCAGTTACTCGCGAGCTTTATTCAGTTGCTCGCGAGTTTTTCTTCAGTTACTCGCAGCGTTTTTCCAGTTACTCGCGAGCTTTCTTCATTTACTCGCATCGTTGTTCAGTTACTCGCGAGCTTTCTTCAGTTACTCACAGCGTTTTTCCAGTTACTCGCGAGCTTTCTTCAGTTACTCGCAGCGTTGTTCAGTTACACGCGAGCTTTCTTCAGTTACTCGGAGTGGTTGTGACAGTTACTCGCAATGTTTTTCCAGTTACTCGTAGAAGGTTGTTCAGTTACTTGCAGTGTTTGTTCAGTTACTCACAGAGGGTTGTTCAGTTACTTGCAGCGTTGTTCAGTTACTCGCAGAGGGTTGTTCAGTTACTTGCAGGCTATTTTGAGTTACTCGCAGTGTTTTTTCCAGTTACTCGGAGCGGCTGTGACAGTTACTCGCAGGCTATTTGAGTTACTCACAGTCCCTTTTCAGTTACTCGTAGTCCTTTTTCAGTTACTCGCAGCATTTTTTCAATTACTGGTAGTGTTCAAGCAGTCCTTTTTCAGTTACTCGAATAGTTTGTTAAGTTACTCAATCATTACTTTCGGGTGTTCAAGCATTATTCAAGCATTATGTTACTTTCAGCTCAGTTACTCGTAGTAGTTTCAAGATGTACATAAGCATTCTAAGCATAAAGTTATCTAAAGCTTTCAAGAACATTTAGCCAAAATATAAGTGCAAAATCAATATATGTTCAAGATGACATGTACAGCAAGATCAAATGTACATTAAGATCAGTTGTAAATTCAGACTTTTAACAGTTGTACATTCAATAGCAGCTGTACATTCAGATATACACAGCTTATACAACAATGAGTAACTGAACAACAGCTTATACAAAAGCAGCTATACACTTGTTGTTTCTTCATTCTTTTTTGTTTCTGGTTGTTTATCAGCTTCAGCTTCTCCTCCATTGTTATCAGCAGATATACCTTCTTTCATCTCTTTGATTTCAGCTTTTTCATCGTCTATTGGAGGCTGCAGCTGCCCCCTTGCCATCATTCGTTGAAAAATATCAGCCCTTATTGATGGTATGTCTTTGCAGGTGAAGTCCATAGGTTTACAATTTACTAGGCACTCTAAGTACTTCATGACAAAGATCCCACAGTCAAGTGAGTCTTCTTCCTGCTGTGGGCAGATCGGGTAATCCCTTTTCCACTGTGACAATTGGCTTCCCTTTTCAGGTGCACCCCTAAAGAAGTCGTGCACTATACCCACCTGCATTAAAAAAACAAGACATTTATTCATCATCAATTAAAGATCAGTAATCCTTTCAATCCACTTATAATGGACTTAATTTTTATAGATCACTTACCCATCTATTGAATTCCTTTCTTGAGTTGCTACTCCAACTCATTGAATTATAGGACCGGTGTGCTCCATCCCTGAAACTTGCTTCGTACAAGTGTCAGTGGTTGTCGTTGTTTAGTATTGTGAACACCGAGTCCATTGCGTCCCAATCTTTCATTGGAACGTTGAATAGTGGAGATAGCATGTCTATCTGTTCCAAGGTGATGTCCTCAATATTAAATGATAGCTTTTGCTGCAAATGTAGAGTTTAAAAACCACATATATAAGTTTCAGTTTGTGTTTCTATATTGTAATTTCATGTAAATTTGTATACAAAGTTTATTTGTCTTACCGGAGCATAAGTGCTCATGCAGTGCCACGTCAATCCCTTCTTCCTCCGCTTGCTTGTGCTCTCCTTGAGCATCTGTACAAAGCAGTCGAGAACCTGAATAAAACCAAAAGCTTTATCAGTTTAGCAATCCAAATTATCTATTTTAAAGAGTTTACCTACATTCTTGTTTCTTACAGGTGAATGTGTCATTTGATCCTTGTACAGGAGGGCGGCGAGGTCCTTCCCCGTGCACCAAGTGTCTTCACTGAATTTCCATTCTCGTTTTAACCTGCAAATTATTTTTATAGATGTTATACATGCGAGTTGGATATAGAAAAATTAATGTGTTATCATTTTACATTTGACAATAACCAATTCCATTACATTTTTTCTATGTTGTCCATGAAGTGATGGACAATTTCTTTGGCTTCTTTTGTTTTGAAATGTTCAAAACCTATGAAGTTTGACATCTTGTGCTGTCAACAACAATAGAGAAAACCATGTTAGAATCAATCTTCATTTTTCCCAAGTTATTTAAGCATTTCTGTCAGTTACTCAAGTATTACTCTCGGTTACTCATTCATTATGTTCAGTTACTCAAGCATTACATTCAATTACTCATTCATTATGTGCAGTTACTCAAGCATTATATTCAGTTACTCAAGCCTTACGTGCAGTTGCTCAAGCCTTACTTGCAGTTACTCAAGCATTAGGTTCAGTTACTCAAGCTTTAGGTTCAGTTACTCAAGCATTACTTGCAGTTATGATATACTTGAAAGGAGATGAAAATTACCTTTTCCTCCCTTCTTTTCTTCACATTTTTCTCTATGCTTCCTATCTTTGGCTCTTCCATCGTCTTCTTCTTCAATCTTCTTCTGGGCTTCTTCTGCCCTTCTTCTTCTGCTATCTTCTCCGGCTGTTGGCTCCCTTCTTTTTGTTTCTTTTGTTCTGCCTCTTCCGCAGATTTTGGTTCTTCAGACTTGTTGTCCTTTGTTTCTTTTTTCTCCTCTTCTTCTTGTTTCTTTTGGTCTGCTTCTTCTGCAGAACTGTTGTCTTTTGTTTCTTTGTTCTCATATTCATCAACATTTTTACCGTCCTCGCTATGATCTTCTGATTCTACATATTTTCTTCTGAGGGTTAGCCTTCTTCGTTTTGTCGGTTGGGCGACATCCTTTGTCGGTGAGTCTTTCTGTTCATCTACATTCACCGAGACAAAACCCTCAGAAAATTCCTGGAATCCACTTCCAGGTGACTGTGATTTATTACCCTCATCTTCCCACTTTCTTTTTAGGTTTTTGTTTTCTTCTTCTAACTTGGCTATTCTTTCTTCTAGCCTTTTATTCTCCAATTGCAGTTCTGTGAATTTATCAACACTTATTCTTGTGCAGATCTCCTTATGTATTTTGAGCTCCTCCTCCAACATTTTGATTCTTGTCTCCAGGGTGGAGGTGTCAATAGTGTCTCCCTCTTCGATGATTGATTTTGCTGGTGCCTCAGTGGTTGTTGGCGTACTTTTTTCTGGGATGTCATTCGATGATTTTGCAGCATGCCAATCATCTCCCTGGTCTACCACTATCATTTGACATACCTGTCCAACATATAAAAAAAATAATGTGTTACTCGCAGAGGGTTGTTCAGTTACTGCATGTTATTTTGAGTTACTCGCATAGGGTTGTTCAGTTACTCGCAGAGGGTTGTCCAACATATAAAAAATAATAATGTGTTACTGCAGAGGGTTGTCCAACATATAAAAAAAATTATGTGTTACTGCAGGCTATTTTGAGTTACTCGCAGAGGGTTGTTCAGTTACTCACAGGCTATTTTGAGTTACTCGCAGTGTTTTTTGAGTTACTCGCAGTGTTTTTTGAGTTACTCGCAGTGTTTTTTGAGTTACTCGTATGGTTGTCTAGTTATTCTATAGCTGTCGCATAGGATTCAGTTACTCACATGTTTTTGTTCAGTTACTCGCAGTGTTGTTTCAGTTACTCGCAGTGTTTGTTCAGTTACTCGCAGTGTTGGTTCAGTTACTCGCAGCTCTTGTTCATTTACTAGCAGGCTATTTGAGTTACTCACAGTATTGATACAGTTACTCGCAGCGTTGTTCAGTTACTCGCAGTGTTGGTTCAGTTACTCGCAGTGTTGGTTCAGTTACTCGCAGTGTTGTATATTAGATTTTGTCATCTCATTCACCGAGAGTTACTCGCAGTGTTGTATATTAGATTTTGTAACAAAGATTAGATAATCTTACATCCTTAGGCTCCACTTTCGCTAATTCCATCAATTTCTCGACCGGTGCAGCCCACTTCTTTATCCTTGGTTTGGAGTCAAGGAATGTTGGCTTTGCCATCTTTGTCATCTCATATGCCCAAACCTGCATGTAATATATAGAAAATATAATGCATATGTTACTGCAACCCCATAGTCAATATTGTATCAATGTATTTGAATATGATTTTATTCACTTACGCATAGGCACATGACACAGCCTGTTGTGTACAGGGTGTTCTTAGCCCCTTTCTCTCCTTTCCTTCTTAGCTGGACATTCTCCTTTAGCATCTTCATATTCTTGAAGATACTCCCATGCACCAGCTTTGCCCAATTCATCTGCCCAATGGCAGTTACATTATCTAGGTAGTGGATAATGTAGATTGGTGCGCAATAGCTAGTGTCTGGGATTAAGAATGTTGCCAGCAGGTGCAACATCCACGCACGACACATATTTGTATTGTCTGCTGGATTGTTGGTCTTGGCATATTCTTGCCAAAGTTTTGTTAAGTTGTCCTTATGCAGGACATCTTTTTCTCTCAATTTCTTTGATGTCTCACCTTCATTTCTATATTTACAAGTCTCCTTCGCAAACTCTTGCCATATCGACTTTACTATGGCAGAATCTTTTCTTTGTGTTATATCTATACCTTTGTTGGGGATACCTAGAATTATCCCCACGTCATCTACTGTCATCCTTCTTTCCTCTCCCTCGGCCAGCAGAAATATGTCTTCATCGACATATCTATCAATTAAATCCTCTAACAAGCCTATGTCAACCGCAAGATTTGGCATATTTATGAGGGTTGCAAAGGCTGTTGAGCTCAGCATCATAAGTTGTTCCTTTGTATAAACCATGCTCTTGCTGGTATTGTTGTAGCTCTTTAAGGAGCACCTGTGGTACAGTCTATTTACTCCCACTGCAAACATATCAAAACTTATCGTTAGAGCTCATTGTTTATTTTGTAAAAGCTATTTAATAAACTGTAAGTAACTGAAAATTAAAACTATTACAAATCCATACAATCTTACCTTTCTCTTTAGCCTTTTCCGTCTCTTTATGTTTCTGACTTGCAGTTGTACTCTCCTCATCCCCTTTGCTTTCTTCTCCTGCATACAAATAAAGTTATTCCAAGAATGTAGTAGTTAGCTTAACAATTTTGTTTTATCGCTTATTATCGGTTACTCAAACATTACTATTGGTTACTCAAGCATTATGTAATAGTTACTCAAGCATAAATTTCAGTTACTCAAGCATTAATCTCAGTTACTCAAGCACTACTATCGGTCACTCAAGCAATATGTGATAGTTACTCAAGCATAAATTTCAGTTACTCAAGCATTACTCTTAGTTACTCAAGCATAATGTAATAGTTACTCAATCATAAATTTCAGTTGCTCAAGCATTAATCTTGGTTACTCGAGCATTAATCTCAGTTACTCAAGCATTATGTGATAGTTACTCGAGTATAAATCTTGATTACTCAAACACTACTATCGGTTATTCAAGCAATATATGATAGTTACTCGAGCATTAATTTTAGTTACTCAAGCATTACTCTCAGTTACTCAAGTATTACTCTCGGTTACTCAAGCATAATGTAATAGTTACTCAATCATAAATTTCAGTTGCTCAAGCATTAATCTTGGTTACTCAAGCATTACATTCAGTTACTCATTCATTATGTGGTAGTTACTCGAGCATAAATCTTGATTACTCAAACACCACTATCGGTTACTCAAGCAATATGTGATAGTTACTGAAGCATTAATTTCAGTTACTCAAGCATTACTCTTGGTTACTCAATCATTACTCTTGGTTACTCAAGCATTATGTGATAGTTACTTGAGCATAAATCTCGGTTACTCACACATTATTATCGGTTAGTCAAACAATCTGTAATAGTTACTCAAGCATTAAACACGGTTACTCAACATTAATGTATGTTATTCAAGCATTCTGTAATAGTTACTCAAGCATTAATTTCAGTTACTCAAGCATTAACATCGGTTACTCAAGCATTAATATCGGTTACTCAAGCATTACTGTCGGTTACTCAAGAAGCAATATGTAATAGTTACTCGAGCATTACCTTGTTGTTCAAATTCTCCCGCTTTGCTACGCGTACATTCTTTCTTCTCAGCTGCTATGTTGACTCCACGACGAGCAGTAGCAACATTACTGCGCTTTGTACTTTTTGATGGAGGTTTGATCCATGGGGGAGCTGTAACCCCTATTTTTTTGCCTTTATCCTGTGTCTTAGTTGTCTGAGGAGTCTCAGCAGCAAGCCCCTTCTTCATTCCCGCAGCTTCTTCTTTCCCCTCTTTTTCCGCTTCTGCGTCCTTGGTAGCCTCTTTCTTATCCTCTTTCAGGGTTGTCGGAGTAGTGTGGTCGAGTATTTCCCTTTCCGCCGGCGATGGTGATTTATCCGCTTTTTCTGGTTCTTTGGCCATCTTCTGCTCGGCCTGTTGAGGCTCCATTTCGATTTTATCATCTTCTTCAATCACTGGTCGTGGACGCCTTAGCCACGGCGGCCCTGTCGAGGTCTTCCTTGACGTTTGCTTTGTTCTCGTCATATTGGAAGAGGTAACTGTCGGCGACGATCTGGGATTTTGCTTCGGCGGGGACGGAGCGACGATTTGGGGTTTTGCTTTCGGTGGGGACGGCGCGACGAGGGACGGTGCGCGAGAACAACTGAACGAAGGAAGCTTGGGAGATCGGCGGAGTCGCTGAGTCGGGACGGAAGAAACTGAAGACGGGAAGAAAATATTACATCTATTTACTAACATGCCACCGTGTTTTTACCGGACGGGTAGTAATACAAGTTACCCGCACGGGTATTAAAAAGTAACTCATATATATATATATATATATATATATATATATATATATATATATATATATATATATATATATATGTTTGGTTTAGCACTATTTTTTTAAGATACTATCTTTCCCATTAAACGATATCAAGTTCTGCTACACGATTGACAAAAACTAGAATGGTCTCGACAGTATTACTACATACTACACTACCGTTTGCTGTTGCTTTTGCCAAAGCATGGGCAACAACATTACAAGACCTTTTAACAAAAGGAAAAGAACATGAGGTCATGCAACTCTACACCGGATGTCCTCCACGAGCAGGCCAAGGAGATCTCTACGGTCACCATTAGAGTTAATTACGTTGATCAACAGCTGGGAGTCTGATTCAACCTGAATTACTTGGAAGTTCCACAACAGTGTCTGGTTCAACGCAGTTCTCACAGCTTCGGCCAACAACACAGAGTTATAGCTGGGCAAGATCTTGGACACAACTGCCACTACCACCCCTTCATAGTTCCGGAAGACCGCCACAATCCCTATCCTTCCGTCCGGATGAACAACTGCGCTGCTATTCAATTTCACACAATCCTCCCTTGGTTTCATCCATCTCGTTTGCGCCCGTGAGTGAGTAAAGCCCTCGCTGTATCCTTGTTTGTTGTTAAACTTCTTGTAGTCTGATAACAGTCTTGCGTACAACTGGATAAGGTGATTAATAGGTAAGCAGATATTTTTGAAGACAACATTGTTCCTGAAGCTCCAAGCAGCCCATAAGATAGCATACACCTTGCTCTCCTCATCCTCGTCCAAGGTCTCTTGTAAGTGCATAATGGCCTGACGCGGTTGTAACAAGCTCAGCTCCTGTAAGTGTGTGTTAACCCTGCTCGATTCCCAGACTTCCCCGGCAAAAGAGCACGCCAACAAAGTATGATGAATCGTTTCCCTGCCTGCTCCGCAGATGGAGCATAGCCGGTCCGTGTTGCAATGTCTGTCCCACAACCAACCGTTGGTTTCTAAGCTGCCTGTAGTCCTTCTCCACAGAAAATGAGATAATTTTGGTGGCTACCTGCCGTTCCAAATCAAATCCCAAATCTTCTCCCGTTCTGAGATTTTACCTCTCAAAAACTCTTTTTTTCCCAGATGTCCAAGCCAGTAGGCCGATCTTGAAGAAAAATTGCCTGATGACTCAGGCCCAATAAATAGTGTCATCCAGTAGTCTTCTACTAATAGGCGTGCTTAAAATCTGGTTACTAACATCTTCCGGGAAATTAGATTTAACAAATTCCATATCCCAACATGCCTCTTCCGTGATGATCAGATCTTTGATGAATTCACCCCAGCTGCTTAACTCCCCGTGAGAATTACCCAAGGTGTCATGTAGCCCTGCTATCCACTTATCCTCCCATATTTTTATATGTTCCCCGTTCCCCACCCTCTAGCAAATTTCCTCCAACACCACTGGTTTTGCCCCCCCCCCCCCCCCCGATACTGCGCCATGTGAAGCTTGGATTGTGACCTCTTGTTGCCTCAAGAACCGAGGATCTCGGAAAATATATTGCCTTCAAAACTTTGTATGCCAGTGACTCTTGTCTGGTAAGCAACCTCCATAGCTGTTTTGCAAGCATGGCCTGATTAAAAGTATGCATGTCCCGCAACCTCAAACCCTCTGCTCTCTTTGGTTTGTAAAGATTTACCCAACTGAGCCATGAAATCTTCCTCTCCCCTTCCATGACACCCACCAAAACCTTGCAATACGACAGTGAATCTCATCTAAAAGTCTCGTTGGAAGATGGAAAATATTCATCACGTACATTGGGATGGCTTGAGGTATAGCTTTAATAGGGACTTCCTTTCCTGGCTTAAATAAAAATTTCTCCTTCCACCCCTGCAATCTCTTCTATATTCTCTCTTTTATATAGCTGAAAATTTGTTTCTTAGATAGTCCCACTGTCGTCGGTAATTTGTTTCTTAGATCTTTTATATAGCTGGTTTATCACTATATGTTTGTACTATTTAGCTGTCAAAATGTATTTCAATCGAACTTATACACCTTACACATTAATGATCTAACTCGGAATGCTCTACAATGAATTTTAGGTAGACTTTTGTTGATCATATAAGGGTACAAACCACGATGAAAAGGCGTAAACATAAAAGAGTATACCAGAGTATCGCTGAGGCGTGCGAGATGCACTGTCCTTAAGAAAATCTCCGCGGTACTCGACGGCGAACGTCTGTGCAGTAGTCTCCTGCGCGGTACTCTCCCAGGATCCAACAGCGTGTGTCGACGTGAAGCGTGCACACACAGTCACGGCGACGGACGAAAGGTAAATGATCGTTCTTTCAGTGGGCAGACTGCAGGCAGAGGAGAAGAGAGGAAGAAGAAAATGAGAGAAGTTTTTCGTATGTTCCGAACGATAGCGGAAAAGAAACATAAATAACCAGGAAAGGAAGCGTGAAAGAATGTGCGCGGGATGCGACGTGCGCCGACGCGCCCGATTAAAGGGTTTCCGGACCGGGCCGACCCAAACTCCATTTGCAAGGCCTACCATGCGCGTGCATAGGGCCTATTCCCTTCCATTCCTCAATTGTACTATGGACAAGAGTCCATATATAAGGAGGAAGGAAGTTTCCAACACAAGCAATATGGGACTAAACCTTTTGCCTTTTGTTGGAAATACAACAAAGAAAAGAAGTATACCAACTTTTAGATTAAAATTGTAAACGGAAGAAATATCTAGCATTATAAACAAATACTGTAATATAAATAAATAAACGGAATGTAAGTTGTTTTGATATATACTTCGCCGACAATCACCATGGAACACAACTTCTTCAGATTTCATACAGATACAAGTCTGTTGTCTTCAATTATTTCATACCGACCGGAAGTTCGTCATAAAAGACCACCTATCGGTCACCAAGCTGGCGCCCATAATCTTAGTATAATGTACGAAAGACAAATGTCACAATAAGATGTGTTATTATAGCCACATGTGACACGTCATACCAGATCCACTAGGACAAATATTAATGGCTAATTAAAGGCGCCCGATAGACGCCTAGCTGGCATTTAGAATCGGCTAATTCAAGTCCAAATCCCTCATGGTGGCTAAGAAAATGAGCTCTTCGTATGAAAATCATGACCGGTGTACTGTACGAGATCTGTTAATTGTGTCGGGTCTGTATCTACCCAGTTGGCACGAGTTTATATCAGTTGGGGTCCTTGGCCCAAATATTATTAGTGTCTTATGAACTTCTGCCCGATCCGGTGTGGATTAAGCTTTATAGTGACGGAAGGTGATTTTGTCGCTTACAGGCCAAACATTTTCTTAGATCTCCAAAAAAATGGTGTAATATTATTTAATGCCAATGTATGATTACCGTTTGATGTACTCAATCAACATGGCCAAGCTGTGCGCTAAGATGGGATTAATGTAGCGTTTGGCAACATGTTTAATGTTGTCAACGTTCAAGTACGATCAAATGGATCATCACATTATTTTTATTTTTGTCTGGTAAAAAAATAGCCATAGTCAACATTGTTCAATGTTAGAATAATACAAATGCAAAGCAGTAAGTGATCTTATATTGGTAACAACGGTTAATAGTTATTGTAACTTGTTCGACTTCGTCCAACAGTTGCCCAAACAATAACACCGCTATTAAGAAATATTTGTCAGTGAGATTCCTTCATCGGGGACTATTAAAATTCGGCAATCAAGTTTGTTGTGTGCCATGTTATTTTGTCTAATGTGGAACTTTACCTTAAGTAAATTAAAATTCCATTATTTATATGTATGAGTAAGTCAAATTATTTAGATTGAAAAATTAATATATGATGTATAAAGTATTATCTAACATATATGTAATATTCAACAATAATGTCTATTTGTGACATGTGCAAAAATATTTAAGATACAATTGCATGTAGAGGTGGGCGTAGTCTGGTCTGACCCTAGAATCATATACCAGACTATATATAGTAGTCTGAAATATTTCTAGATCAAACTTGACAGCAAAAAAATCCAGGACAAACTTAACTTGAAAGCTAACTTGTAGTCAAATTTAGTTCAGTTCGGTCTAGAACTACAATTACCAAGTATTAACTGGACTCACACTTAAATGAAGATCAATAAAGAACAATTCAATAGTAATTCATCTACATTTTAATTTCAAGTTATTAATTCTTTACAATATAAAGAACACTTTAATAACATTAAATAATTTTTATTATAAAAATATTGAGTAAATATTTTATATATTACATGCGATAAATACATGTTAAGTTATTTTAAAATAGTACACACACATACACAGCTATGAACCCACGCACACACGAATCTCTCTCTCTCTCTCTCTCTCTATATATATATATATATATATATAAATATATATATAAATGTAAATATAAATGTATATATATATAAATATATATATATATAAATATAAATATAAATATATATATATATATATATATAAACGCACGGATCTATTTTCTAATAGAAAGGTACATATTTGCAATGAGACAGACATCGTTTCTAATGAGATGAACAAGTTTGTAATACAAATACTCGTTTTGTATTACAGCGTACAATGCTCTCATAAATATCATTTTACTGACGTGTAATACAAAACGAGTGTTTGTATTAAAAGTTTGGTCATTTCATTACAAACGATGTCTGTCTCATTACAAACAAATACCTTTCTATTATAAAATAGATCTACGGGTAATTAAAATTATTTACCATACGAGTAGTGAATATATATATATATATATATATATATATATATATATATATGTTTGGTTTAGTACTTTTTTTTTGAAGATACTATCATTTATCGTTTGCTGTTGCTTTTGCCAAAGCATGGGCAACAACATTTCAAGACCTTTTAACAAAAGCAAAAGAACATGAGGTAAGACATGCAACTATAGACCGAATGTCCTCCATGAGCAGGCCAAGGAGATCTCTACGGTCACCATTAGAGTTAATGGCGTTAATCAATAGCTGGGAGTCTGATTCAGCCTAAATTATTTGGAAGTTCCACAATAGTGCCTGGTTCAGTGCAGTTCTCACAGCTTCAGCATCGGCGAACAACACAGAGTTATAGTTGGGCAAGATCTTGGACACTACTGCCACTACCACCCCTTCAGAGTTCCGGAAAACCCCCGCAATCTCTATCCTTCTGTACGGATGAACAACTGCGTCGCTATTCAGTTTCACACAATCCTCCCTTAGTTTCATCCATCTCGTTTGCGCCCGTGAGTGAGTAAAGGCCTCGCCGTACCCTTGTTTGCTGTTAAACTTCTTGTAGTCTAATAACAGTCATGCGTACAGCTGGATAAGGTAGTTAATAGGTTTGCAGGTATTTTTTAAGACAACATTGTTCCTGAAGCTCCAAGCAGCCCATAAGATAGCATATGCCTTGCTCTCCTCATCCTCGTCCAAGGTCTCTTGTAAGTGCATAATGGCCTGACCCGGTTGTAGCAAGCTCAGCTCCTGTAACTGTGTGTTATCCCTGCTCGATTCCCAGGCTTCACTGGCAAAAGAGCATGCAAACAAAGTATGATTAAACGTTTCCCTAGCTGCCTGCTCCGCAGATGGAGCACAACCAGTCCGTGTTGCAATATCTGTCCCACAACCGAGCGTTGGTTTCTAAGCTGCCCGTAGTCATTCTCCACAGAAAGTGAGATAATTTTGGTGGCTACCTGCTGTTCCAAATCAAATTCCAAATCTTCTCCCGTTCTGAGATTTTACCTCTCAAAAACTCTTTTTTGCCCAGATGTCCGAGCCAGTAGGCCGATCTTGAAGAAAAATTGCCTGATGACTCAGGCCCCCAATAAATAGTGTCATCCGGTAGTCTTCTACTAATAGGCGTGCTTAAAATCTGGTTGCTAACATCTTCCCGGAAATTAGATTTAACAAATTCCATATCCCAACATGTCTCTTCCGTGATGCTCAGATCTTTGACGAATTCACCCCAGCGGCTTAACTCCCCGTGAGAATTCCCCAAGGTGTCATGTAGCCCTGTTATCCACTTATCCTCCCAGATTTTTATATGTTCCCCGTTCCCCACCCTCCAGCAAATTCCTTCCAACACTAATATCACCCCCCCCCCCAAGATATTGCGGCGTGTGAAGCTTGGATTGTGACCTCTTGTTGCCTCAAGAACTGAGGATCTCGAAAAATATCTTTCCTTCAAAACTATGTATGCCAGTGACTCCTGTCAGGTAAGCAACCTCCATAGCTGTTTTGCAAGCATGACCTGATTAAA
>OY856411.1:1499753407-1499988407 GCA_963693085.1 Alisma plantago-aquatica | reverse complement strand
AACCCCAAACCATGAACCCCTGAACCCCAAACCCCAAGCCCTAAACCTTAAACTCTAAACCCTATACCCTTCCAATATTGTAAATTAGAAATTTATAGTCGGAAGCAACAAAATCTCAACGTAAAATATATTGTAAGTCATAAGTTATGTGAAACTCACTTTCTGAAAAACTACAATTCAAATTTAGTAGTTCAAGTTCCTTTCGCTTCTATGTGATTGGCTTCTTGTATGTCTAAAAAGTTTTTTATAAAATGTTGATGTGCAAAATTGCATTCAATTGCCATAACCTTATAAAGTAGTTATAACACAAATGTTTGCTTCATCATTTACAATTGTTCAGGTATAGTGCCAAAATGACTTCAAAAAAAACTATTGTGGTTAAAAATTGCATCAGAATATTTTTTATTTATATTAAATATATAAAATATGTAAAGGTATATATGCATTTTATGCTTGTGCAAATATTCGTGTTAGTTCATTATTTGGAGATAGTTGTTAGTTGTGGTAGAAGGTGGCTTAGGTGCATGGTTTTGCTGCGCAGGTGATCCAACCCTATTCTAGGGTTGTATCTTGTGTCATTTTGTACCTTTATCACATTCAAATGCATTAGAATTACATGTTATTCTCCCCAATATGATTATCATTGCAAATACACTTATGGATGTTCTTTGCAATGTTTTTCAGGTACTTGGACCATGCTTAGATGGAAATATGAGAGAGAGAGAGAGAGGGAGTTCTAGGGTTCCCCCACTCGAGGAGGGACCCAAAGAAACCCCCAAAGTCTTCCTCAACCTACCTCCAATGGCCAGGGATCATCCCCAAGCAAAGACATCCAAATTTGTTGAAGATTCAAGTATGCAAGCACCGCCACAGCCGTGGCCCCAAGGCCACGGTCGTGCCTTTATTGCCAAAGTCCAACAAGTTGCAACAGGAGAATCTATAGTTCGCCCACGACCGTGGCCACCCAGCCACGACCGTGGCCACCCAGCCACGACCGTGGCCAATGAAGGCAACACGACCGTGGCCATCAGCACGGTCGTGGTCAAGAGAAGATAATACGGCCGTGGCACCCTGCCACGGTCATGGGCATTATTGTGCACGGATAGCCCAAGTTACATGTTGTCACCTCAGACAGCCACGACCGTGGCCAAATCGCCACGACCGTGGCTGAAGACACTCAAGACGCCCGTGGCCTCTCCCCACGGTGACCTCCAACTCCTCCAGAATGGCCGTGTTACCCAACACGGCCGTGGTGCCCCTAACCCACCACGATCGTGGCACTCCGCCACAGTCGTGGCCACCTCCACACTTACCACCCTCAGCCTACCACGACCGTTTCTACCCCCCACGGTCGTTCCCCACTGCCCTCACCATGGCCGTGGCACACCCACCACGACCGTGGTGATCACCTACCCTATACATTTTTCCACTGCTTTTCCCATTTTACCCCCACTTAACCCTAGATCCTATATAAGCACTAGTGGCTCCTAGGGCTCGAGGATAGCACCTCTAGAGCACCTCTTGGACGCCACCCAGCTGCTCCCTTGCCTCCATTACTCCCATTCACCTACTTCCTTGCATTCAATCCCATTTCCACCCACTTTCCACTCATTTCCACCATAGAAACCTAGTTTCCCTAGTTTTCTATCCATCCATTCCACCATTTCCATGCTGTTGGGCACCTTTGGAGGAGGAGGTTCGTGGCTAGCAGCAAGGAGGTGAAGAAGTCAAGCTTCATCAAGCATCTATGGTGTTTCCTACTCTCTTCCCCTTCTATTTTGTTTCTATTTTGAGCATGTATAGCTAAGCCCCCTTGGGTGGGCTGTTTGGGGCAAAAATGTGACTTTGATACCATGTTGGGGGAATATAATTTGTAATGAACATATTTCACTTCTATGATGATTGCCTTTGCTTATATCTCATTTCCCACCACTTGCACATGTGATTGTTGTTTAATTACATTAATTGCTTGCCTTGTGGTGTTTGAAGACATTTGCCTCTAGGATGTTTTGGTTTCTATGTAGCTATCATAGGATTGGCTCCTAGGTCCTTAATTCGGATCCCTAGCTAGCCCCCTATCTTCCTACATAATCACCTTATTCCTACATGCAAATGTGAGTTCTAAGTGACTAGTATAAGTGTGATTAGTGCAATTGCCTAGGATTTCCTAAAGGCTAAGGTGGCTAGTGGCATGAGGTCAAATATCCTCATCTCTACTCCCATCCTTGCCCTTGGTCCTCAATTGACTAATACCACTTATCCTAGAGACCTAGACTTGGTCAGTCCTATGAGAATTACACCTAGCCCTAGTTCTCCAACTAGTAGCATAGGGTACATTCTCATAGCACTCACCTTGTTGTTTGGTTTGGTAGTCTAGAATGAAATATGCTAAATGCTTATTATGGTGACATCCCCCAATTAATGTCAAGGTCACATTCCCAAACGGCCCACCTCCTTCATCTCATTGCTTAAACTCTAATTTCTCCTTTTTCTTGTTAATGCTAGCTTAGTTCAATTGCTTTAGTTAATTTAGTCTTTTGCCTAGTTTTGCTAGCTAGTGTTAATTTAGGTCTTTGCTCCTGTTAGTGCTTAGTGTAGTTTCTCAATTTCTAGTTGCTTACTTAGTCTAGCATAGTTCGTTCTTGCTCTTGTTTAGATAGCTTGTTAACTTAGATTGCTAATTTAGCCTTTTGATAACTTAGTTTCATACTACATTTCCTACTTGTTCGTTTAGCTTAATCAATCAAACAAACCTTCAAACCCTAAAAACCCTAAGCTCCACATAAGGAACATAGCTCACGCTTTCTAACTCTAGAGCCCCCTTTATCTCCGTGGATCGACCCCGCATCTTGCCTTTAATCTATACTACAACAGTACCCCGTACGCTTGCGGGCGCATTGTTTTAGTTTTAGTGATAGACTCGATTTGGGACCATACAAATTTCGAAAGCAAGGATCCCATACATCATCCCGTGCCTCCTGACCTCGTGGATTGCACTTGGCCACCCTAGTTGGCCGGTGTTGTAAGCCTCTAGCGGGAGCGCATCAAGCTTTCTAGCGCCGTTGCCGGGGATTGAGGCGCTCGGCCTAGTTAGATAGTGTAGCTTAGCATTTCCTTTTTTCCCTCACCATTGCTATTCTTTATTCTTTGTTTCACTTTTGCATCTTGGTTTGCTAACTTGGTTTCTTGTTGTTTGTTTGTGCTTTGCGCAGGTGACAGCTGTGCATGCGTAGCACGCGCTCGACTTGCACCGACTTGGTGGTTTACGACCCCGAGATTGGGAGAAGAAGGCATCAAGCTCACCGCAACCTACACCGAGAGACCGAAATGGCTGAAAACAACCCACCACCAGATGCTCAGCCACCACCGCCACATCGCCCGCTCCACGAATACTTTACGCCGGGGAACTACAACTCCCCCATCGCCACGCTAGTTGACGAAATGCCCGGTCAGCAGTTTTCCATCCCGCCGACACTCCTGGGACTTCTCCCTACATACTACGGTATGGACAACGAGAACCCCTACCACCACATAGATGCGTTCCTTGAAACGTGCTCTACCTTCCGCACTCCCGCCGCCACCGACGACTCAATCAGGAGGACACTCTTCACTTTCTCCCTCAAGGAGAAAGCCAAGGAGTGGTACGTCTCGAGGCCAGAGTTGGTCACTTGGAATGAAGTGAAGAACGAGTTTCTCAAGAAGTTCTTCCCCATCGCCAAGTTATCCTACATGAGGAGGTGCATCACATTGTTCGCCCAGAAAGAGAACGAGCCCTTCCATGAGGTGTGGGAGAGGTTCCAGAAGTTGATCCGTGATTGCCCTCATCATGAGGTTCCTCTTTGGCAGCTAGTTCAGGCCTTCTACACTGGGCTTGAGGAGCAGAGCCAAAACAATGTTGATTCTTCCTGCGGGGGCACGTTCATGGAAAAGCCGCCCGAGGAATCATTGCCGCTGTTCGAGAATCTCGCCGAGAACTCTCGCCATCGAACTTCCACAAAAGGGGGGCATTGCGGGCGGAACTACACTCCTCCACCTTCCTCCGTGGCTCCCGCACGCAATGCTACCGGCCCTGACATGATGCAAATGATGGTCGATATGATGAGAATGATGAAGAATCAAGTGGGCGGCTCTTCTAGCCAACCCGCAATGGCGGTCGAAACTATAGACGAGGAATTCAATGCTCTACATTCCTTTGGTGGCCGCAACAACCAGGGCCCGATGTCCAACTCCTACACTCCCGAGTGGAGGAACCACCCAAACTTCTCTTGGAAACAACAGAACGAGGATGGACAATGACAGGGGCAACAAAAGCCACGCTACAGCTCCAAGTTTCAGGATGAGGTACTTGGAAGGCTAAGAAGCCTTGATGATGTAAAAAAAGATGTCAATGCACATGGGCAGTCTATCCACCGTCTTGAGCAGAGGTTGGACCAGATTTCTCTCTCTTTGGCTCGAAGAGAAGAAGGTAGACTCCCATCTCAACCAATACCAAATCCAAACAATGATGGGACTTTTCTAGGGAACACTTCGAGTGCTTATGTTCCACCATCTTACCAAGACCCACCAAACCCCTATGCTCCTCCACCTCCTCAAGCGCCACTCAACTATCAATATGCTCCACCCCCACCTCACACCTACCAACAACCACCTCCGCAATACCACCCCCACCACAACAACAATCGCAACCCCAATTCATTCTTCAAAATCCCAACTCCCCCCACCAAAGGCCCCCACCACCTCAACAGCCACAACAACCTCCACAAGCTCCCTCTTCTACCACCCATGAGCATGTAAAGGCAGTGACTACATTGAGGAGTGGCAGGACTTTGGAGAGCCCCTAAACCCTAAACCTTAAACCCTAAAACCCTAAACCCTAAACCCTAAAACCCTAAACCCCTAAACCCTAAACCCTAAACCCTAAAACCCTAAACCCCTAAACCCTAAACCTTAAACCCTAAAACCCTAAACCCTAAACCCTAGAACCCTAAACCCTAAACCCTAAACCCTAAACCCTAAACCCTAAACCCTAAACCCTAAACCCCTTAAACCCTAAACCCTAAACCCTAAAACCCTAAAACCCTAAACCCTAAATCCTAAACCCTAAACCCTAAAACCCTAAAACCCTAAAACCCTAAACCCTAAACCCTAAACCCTAAACCCTAAACCCTAAACCCTAAAACCCTAAACCCTAAAACCCTAATCCCTAAACCCTAAACCCTAAACCCTAAACCCTAAACCCTAAACGCAAACCCTAAAACCCTAAACCCTAAAACCCGAACCCTAAAACCCCAAACCCTAAAACCCGAACCCGAAAACCCAAACCCTAAAACCCGAACCCAAAACTCGAAACCCCAAACCCTAAAAACCTAAAACCCAAACTCGAAACCCGAAACCCTAAAACCCTAAACCCCGAACCCCGAACCCAAAACCCTAAACCCCGAACCTGAAACCCCAAACCCTAAACCCCGAACCCGAAACCTCAAACCCGAAACCCTGAACCCCAAACCCTGAACCCCGAACCCTGAACCCCAAACCCTGAACCCCTGAACCCCAAACCCCAAGCCCTAAACCTTAAACTCTAAACCCTATACCCTTCCAATATTGTAAGTTAGAAATTTATAGTCGGAAGCAACAAAATCTCAACGTAAAATATATTGTAAGTCATAAGTTATGTGAAACTCACTTTCTGAAAAACTACAATTCAAATTTAGTAGTTCAAGTTCCTTTCGCTTCTATGTGATTGGCTTCTTGTATGTCTAAAAAGTTTTTTATAAAATGTTGATGTGCAAAATTTCGTTCAATTGCCATAACCTTATAAAGTAGTTATAACACAAATGTTTGCTTCATCATTTCCAATTGTTCAGGTATAGTGCCACAATGACTTCAAAAAAACTATTGTAGTTAAAAATTGCATCAGAATATTTTTTATTTATATTAAATGTATAAAATATGTAAAGGTATATATGCATTTTATGCTTGTGCAAATATTCGTGTTAGTTCATTATTTGGAGATAGCTGTTAGTTGTGGTAGAAGGTGGCTTAGGTGCATGGTTTTGCTGTGCAGGTGATCCAACCCTATTCTAGGGCTGTATCTTGTGTCATTTTGTACCTTTATCACATTCAAATGCATTAGAATTACATGTTATTCTCCCCAATATGATTATCATTGCAAATACGCTTATGGATGTTCTTTGCAATGTTTTTCAGGTACTTGGACCATGCTTAGATGGAAGATAGAGAGAGAGGGAGTTATAGGGTTCCCCCACTCGAGGAGGGACCCAAAGAAACCCCCAAAGTCTTCCTCAACCTACCTCCAATGGCCAGGGATCATCCCCAAGCAAAGACATCCAAATTTGTTGAAGATTCAAGTATGCAAGCACCGCCACAGCCGTGGCCTCAAGGCCACGATCGTGCCTTTATTGCCAAAGTCCAACAGGTTGCAACAGGAGAATCTATAGTTCACCCACAACCGTGGCCACCCAGCCACGACCGTGGCCAATGAAGGCAACACGACCGTGGCCATCAGCACGGTCGTGGTCAAGAGAAGAGAACACGGCCGTGGCACCCTGCCACGGTCGTGGGCATTATTGTGCACGGCTAGCCCAAGTTACAGGTTGTCACCTGAGACAGCCACGACCGTGGCCGAAGACACTCAAGACACCCGTGGCCTCTCCCCACGGTCACCTCCAACTCCTCCAGAATGGCCGTGTTACCCAACACGGCCGTGGTGCCCCTAACCCACCACGACCGTGGCACTCCGCCACAGCCGTGGCCACCTCCACACTTACCACCCTCAACCTACCACAACCGTTTCTACCCCCACGGTCGTTCCCCACTGCCCTCACCACGGCCGTGGCACACCCACCACGACCGTGGTGATCACCTACCCTATACATTTTTCCACTGCTTTTCCCATTTTACCCCCACTTAACCCTAGCTCCTATATAAGCACTAGTGGCTCCTAGGGCTCGAGGCTAGCACCTCTAGAGCACCTCTTGGACGCCACCCAGCTGCTCCCTTGCCTCCATTACTCCCATTCACCTACTTCCTTGCATTCAATCCCATTTCCACCCACTTTCCACTCATTTCCACCATAGAAACCTAGTTTCCCTAGTTTTCTATCCATCCATTCCACCATTTCCATGCTCTTGGGCACCTTTGGAGGAGGAGGTTCGTGGCTAGCATCAAGGAGGTGAAGAAGTCAAGCTTCATCAAGCATCTATGGCGTTTCCCACTCTCTTCCCCTTCTCTTTTGTTTCTATTTTGAGCATGTATAGCTAAGCCCCCTTGGGTGGGCTGTTTGGGGCAAAAATGTGACTTTGATACCATGTTGGGGGAATATAATTTGTAATGAACATATTTCACTTCTATGATGATTGCCTTTGCTTATATCTCATTTCCCACCACTTGCACATGTGATTGTTGTTTAATTACATTAATTGCTTGCCTTGTGGTGTTTGAAGACATTTGCCTCTAGGATGTTTTGGTTTCTATGTAGCTATCGTAGGATTGGCTCCTAGGTCCTTAATTCGGATCCCTAGCTAGCCCCCTATCTTCCTACATAATCACCTTATTCCTACATGCAAATGTGAGTTCTAAGTGACTAGTATAAGTGTGATTAGTGCAATTGCCTAGGATTTCCTAAAGGCTAAGGTGGCTAGTGGCATGAGGTCAAATATCCTCATCTCTACTCCCATCCTTGCCCTTGGTCCTCAATTGACTAATACCACTAGAGACCTAGACTTGGTCAGTCCTATGAGAATTACACCTAGCCCTAGTTCTCCAACTAGTAGCATAGGGTACATTCTCATAGCACTCACCTTGTTGTTTGGTTTGGTAGTCTAGAATGAAATATGCTAATTGCTTATTATGGTGACATCCCCCAATTAATGTCAAGGTCACATTCCCAAATGGCCCACCTCCTTCATCTCATTGCTTAAACTCTAATTGCTCCTTTTGCTTGTTAATGCTAGCTTAGTTCAATTGCTTTAGTTAATTTAGTCTTTTGCCTAGTTTTGCTAGCTAGTGTTAATTTAGGTCTTTGCTCCTGTTAGTGCTTAGTGTAGTTTCTCAATTTCTAGTTGCTTACTTAGTCTAGCATAGTTCGTTCTTGCTCTTGTTTAGATAGCTTGTTAACTTAGATTGCTAATTTAGCCTTTTGATAACTTAGTTTCATACTGCATTTCCTACTTGTTCGTTTAGCTTAATCAATCAAACAAACCTTCAAACCCTAAAAACCCTAAGCTCCACATAAGGAACATAGCTCACGCTTTCTAACTCTAGAGCCCCCTTTATCTCCGTGGATCGACCCCACATCTTGCCTTTAATCTATACTACAACAGTACCCCGTACGCTTGCGGGCGCATTGTTTTAGTTTTAGTGATAGACTCAATTTGGGACCATACAAATTTCGAAAGCAAGGATCCCATCCATCATCCCGTGCCTCCCGACCTCGTGGATTGCACTTGGCCACCCTAGTTGGCCGGTGTTGTAAGCCTCTAGCGGGAGCGCATCAAGCTTTCTAGCGTCGTTGCCGGGGATTGAGGCGCTCGGCCTAGTTAGATAGTGTAGCTTAGCCTTTCCTTTTTGCCCTCACCATTGCTATTCTTTATTCTTTGTTTAACTTTTGCATCTTGGTTTGCTAACTTGGTTTTCTTTGCGCAGGTGACAGCTGTGCATGCGTAGCACGCGCTCGACTTGCACCGACTTGGTGGTTTACGACCCCGAGATTGGGAGAAGAAGGCGTCAAGCTCACCGCAACCTACACCGAGAGACCGAAATGGCTGAAAACAACCCACCACCGGATGCTTAGCCACCACCGCCACATCGCCCGCTCCACGAATACTTTACGCCGGGGAACTACAACACCCCCATCGCCACGCTAGTTGACGAAATGCCCGGTCAGCAGTTTTCCATCCCAGCGGCACTCCTGGGACTTCTCCCTACATACTACGGTATGGACAACGAGAACCCTACCACCACATAGATGCGTTCCTTGAAACGTGCTCTACCTTCCGCACTCCCGCCGCCACCGACGACTCAATCAGGAGGACACTCTTCCCTTTCTCCCTCAAGGAGAAAGCCAAGGAGTGGTACGTCTCGAGGCCAGAGTTGGTCACTTGGAATGAAGTGAAGAATGAGTTTCTCAAGAACTTCTTCCCCATCGCCAAGTTATCCTACATGAGGAGGTGCATCACATCGTTCGCCCAGAAAGAGAACGAGCCCTTCCACGAGGCATGGGAGAGGTTCCAGAAGTTGATCCGTGACTGCCCTCATCATGAGGTTCCTCTTTGGCAGCTAGTTCAGGCCTTCTACACCGGGCTTGAGGAGCAGAGCCAAAACAATGTTGATTCTTCCTACGGGGGCACGTTCATGGCAAAGCCGCCCGAGGAATCATGGCCGCTGTTCGAGCATCTCGCCGAGAACTCTCGCCATCGAGCTTCCACAAAAGGGGGGCATTGCGGGCGGAACTACACTCCTCCACCTTCCTCCGTGGCTCCCGCACGCAATGCTACCGACCCCGACATGATGCAAATGATGGCCGATATGATGAGAATGATGAAGAATCAAGTGGGTGGATCTTCTAGCCAACCCGCAATGGCGGTCGAAACTGTAGACGAGGAATTCAATACTCTACATTCCTTTAGTGGCCGCAACAACCAGGGCCCGATGTCCAACTCCTACACTCCCGAGTGGAGGAACCACCCAAACTTCTCTTGGAAACAAGAGAATGAGGATGGACAATGACAGGGGCAACAAAAGCCACGCTACAGCTCCAAGTTTGAGGATGAGGTACTTGGAAGGCTAAGAAGCCTTGATGATGTAAAAAAAGATGTCAATGCACATGGGCAGTCTATCCACCGTCTTGAGCAGAGGTTGGACCAGATTTCTCTCTCTTTGGCTCGAAGAGAAGAAGGTAGACTCCCATCTCAACCAATACCAAATCCAAACAATGATGGGACTTTTCTAGAGAACACTTCGAGTGCTTATGTTCCACCATCTTACCAAGACCCACCAAACCCCTATGCTCCTCCACCTCCTCAAGCGCCACTCAACTATCAATATGCTCCACCCCCACCTCACACCTACCAACAACCACCTCCGCAATACCACCCCCCACCACAACAACAACCACAACCACAATTCATTCTTCAAAATCCCAAATCCCCCCACCAAAGGCCCCCACCACCTCAACAGCCACAACAACCTCCACAAGCTCCCTCTTCTACCACCCATGAGCATGTAAAGGCAGTGACTACATTGAGGAGTGGCAGGACTTTGGAGAGCCCCCATGGTACAGTTGTTGGCAGGAATGATACTGAGGGTGAGCAAGTTGATGCTGAGGTGCAGATTGATGATACTGTGATAAGAGGCAGTGTTGATACCGTGACGCCGAGCAGTGATACTGTGATACCGAGCCGTGATACTGTCATTCCAGTGATACCAATGGATGATACTGTTGATTTGGACTGATTGGGGTCCCAGCTCCCTCCATACCCTGATGCACTTGAGGAGCCTTCTGCTGAAAAGAGAAAAAAGAAACACGTGGAAGATATTTTGGAGATCTTCAAGCAAGTGAAAATCAACATACCTCTTCTAGATGCAGTCAAGCAAATTCCGTCCTATGCAAAGTTCCTTAAAGAATTGTGCACCTTCAAAAGAAAGACAACAGGGAGGACGCCTAAGAAGATCAAGCTCACTGAGCAAGTGAGCTCCATTCTCCAACACACCATTCCCCGAAAAAGGAAAGACCCCGGTGCTCCTATCATCTCATGCTACATTGGGGCACATCGCATAGACCAGGCTCTTCTTGACTGGGGGTCTAGCGTAAACTTGATGCCGTATGATCTGTTTGCTGAGCTCCAAATGGGAGAGTTGAGGCCAGCCCATTGCACTCTACAGTTGGCCGATCGATCTGTGAAGACGCCTAGAGGGAGTGTGGATGATGTGCTGGTCCGTCTTGATGAGGATACTTCTGCCTTCTTCCCAATCGATTTCATTATTCTTGATATGGAAAAAGAGGCTAGAAAGGTGCCAATTATCTTGGGGAGACCTTTCCTAGCCACAGCTGATGCAGTGATCCATGTGAGGACCGGGACCATGTATGTTACATTCATGCACATGAAGATCCGGCTGAACATCTTCAAGTCTTCTACTACAGCTGAAGTGATAGGGGCCACCGAAGAAGATTGCTATTTGGTGGAATGCCTAGAAGAGATTGTTGAAGAGTGCCTACCTGTGTGGATTGAGACTGCCACCCAAGCTAGAGGTCTTGAACCAATTGTTGAGTTCCCTGACGATGATGATGAAGAAATTAAAGTGGGTGAGCTAGCCTTAGTGGCTGCAAGTGAGGACCTTCCTTCTATTTCTGCACCATTGAAGAACTCCCTTGAAGCACCCCCCGTTCTTGAGTTGAAGCCACTTCCTGAAGGATTGAAGTACGCTTTCCTTGGCTCGAATGACACACTCCCGATGATCATTTCCTCCATTCTATCTCCTGAGCAAGAAGATGCCTTGATGGAAGTCTTGAGGAAGAACATCCAAGCCATTGGATGGTCTATTGCTGAGTTGAGAGGGATTGACCCCTCTATTTGTGTGCATCGGATATACTTAGAAGAAGAGGCGAGACCAACCCGCCAAATGCAAAGAAGGCCAAATCCAAACTTGAAGGACGTTGTAACTCAAGAGGTGGTAAAGTTGCTTGATGCAGGGATCATCTATCCCATTTCTGACAGTACGTGGGTGAGTCCCATCCAAGTTGTGCCCAAGAAGGGTGGGATTACAGTTGTAGAAAATGCCGATGGTGAGCTAATGCCGGTGAGAGAGCAATCAAAATGGAGAATGTGTGTTGATTACCGGAAGCTCAATGAAAAGACAAAGAAGGATCACTACCCACTCCCATTTCTTGATCAGATTTTAGAGAGATTGGCTGGGCAGAGCTTCTACTGCTTTCTTGATGGGTACTCGGGATATTTTCAGATTGCTGTGCATCTGGCGGATCAGGAGAAGACGACATTCACTTGTCCAAGTGGTACATTTACCTACCGGAGAATGCCATTTGGGTTGTGCAATGCCCCTTCCACTTTCCAGAGATGTGTAACCTCAATCTTCGCTGACATGGTTGATTCGTCACTTGAAGTTTTCATGGATGATTTTTCAGTTTTCGGGAAAACCTTTGATGAGTGCTTGCTACATCTAGCTGCTATTTTGGAAAGATGTGTGAAAGTTCGCTTGGTTTTATCTTGGGAGAAGAGCCACTTTATGGTGCCCGAAGGCATTGTTCTAGGCCACCAGGTTTCCAAAGATGGAATTGAAGTTGACAAGGCCAAAGTGGGCCTCATTTCTACCCTCACTATTCCTTCCACCGTTAGACATGTCCGATCTTTCTTGGGACATGCAGGTTTCTACCATCGCTTTATCAAGGACTTTAGCAAAATCTCAAGACCTCTCTGTAGATTGCTTGAGAAAGATGTTGAATTTCAGTTTGATGATAAATGTGTTGAAGCCTTCAATCATTTAAAAGAAAGGCTTATTTCTGCTCCTATCATGCAGCCCCCGGATTTCTCTTTGCCATTTGAGATCATGACTGATTCATCCGATATGGCGGTGGGGGTTGTGCTGGGTCAACGTGTTGGCCGAATTCCTCATGCTATATACTATGCAAGCAAAACCTTAGACGATGCTCAAAGAAACTATACGACTACCGAGAAGGAGTTTCTTGCGGTGATCTTCGCTCTTGACAAGTTCCGGCCGTATCTCTTGCAAAACAAAGTGATAATCTACACGGACCATGCTGCGTTGAAGTATCTCATGTCCAAGAAAGACTCAAAACCAAGGTTGATCCGATGAATTTTGTTGCTCCAAGAATTTGACATAGAAATTGTGGATAAAAAAGGAGTAGAAAATGGTGCAGCAGATCATCTCTCCCGCATTGATGGACCTTTTGATATGACAAGTCTAATCAAAGAGACAATGCCACATGAACAACTCCTCTCAATCTCGTCTGCCCAAAAGCCATGGTACAAGCACATAGCAAATTTCCTAGCCAGTGGGAGGATACCGAGCATGTGGACAAGAGAGGAAAGCAAGAGATTGTTTGCCATGGTCAAGAACTACATTTGGGATGACCCTCACCTCTTCAATTATTGCCCGGAACAACTCATTAGGAGGTGTATTCTGGAGACGGAGCAGCAAGAAGTCTTATCTATGTGCCATTCCGGAGTGTGTGGAGGTCATTTTGGAGGGAAACGCATGGCCGCCAAAATTATTCAATGTGGATTCTATTGGCCAACTTTGTTCAAAGATGCTCATGACTTTTTCAAGAGTTGCTTCAAGTGCCAAAAAGTGGGCACTATCTCAAAGAGGGACATGATGTCGTTATCACCTATTCTTATAGTGGAAGTGTTTGATGTTTGGGGGATTGACTTTATGGGTCCTTTCCCCCTTTCTTTTGGATATGTCTATATCTTGGTTGCCGTGGATTATGTGTCAAAATGGATTGAGGCTGTGGCAACAAGGACAAACGATCACAAGGTGGTGTGTGACTTCGTGAAATCCAACATCTTTAGCCATTTTGGTGTTCCAAGAGCTATGATTAGTGATGGCGGGAGTCATTTCATCCGCCGCACCTTTGAAGGGCTGCTAAAGAGACATGGGGTGAACCATCGTGTAGCTACTCCTTACCACCCTCAAACGAGTGGTCAAGTTGAGTTGGCGAATCGGGAGATAAAGCTCATTTTGGAGAAGACGGTGCGATCGGACCGCAAGGATTGGTCACTTTGCCTCAATGAAGCTTTATGGGCATATAGGACTGCATACAAAGCCCCGATTGGCACTACACCGTTCAAACTTGTCTATGGTAAGAGTTTCCATTTTCCGGTTGAGATGCAACACAAGGCACTTTGGGCCTTGAAGAAGATGGACTTTGATGAAGAGAGTGCCGGAATGAAAAGAAAGTTTCAATTGAATGAGCTAGAAGAAATGCGGCATGAAGCGTATGAAATGTCAAAGTGCTACAAGGAAAGAACCAAATTCCTACATGACAAAATCATAAGAAAGAAAGAGTTTGAACCCGGAAAATGGGTGTGGCTGTACAACTCAAGAATGAAATTCTTTCCCGGAAAACTAAGATCAAGATGGGAAGGACCATATCTTGTTAAGAAGGTTTACCCATCCGACGCAATGGTCATTTGTGCAAAGGAAGGAGCTAAGGAATTTGCCATCAATGGGCAAAGGTTGAAATCTGTTGTTGAAGTCGGCCCGGACAAGGCCAATCAAGATTTTGATATTGTGATGCTTGTGGAAGAACTTTTTGAGGAAGAGGATTGCCTAGATGAAGATGAGAGAGGCATCTACTACAAGGATGCCCTGAAGGTCCCAAGGTGATGATAAGGACAAGAGCAACAAGCCTGGTTGAAGGCTATAAATTTAGCGCTAGTGGGAGGCAACCCACGTGGTTTGAGCTTCTCGAACCTTCTTTTTGATACTATAGTTTTCTTTAACACAAAAACACACACGCACACTTGTGCTTTACAATTTTTGTTTGAGTTTTGATGATGTGCAGGTGTTAGACAGTAGAGGGAGAGGTTTTGGAAGTAAGTCAAGGTCATTCAAGAAGATTTGTGGCCAAAGAACCAATGAAATCGAAAGTTCAAGTTTGGAATCTTGGAAAACTGAAGAAACAACCCCAACACGGCCGTGGAGCAGACCACGACCGTGGTGCGCTTGGCCAAACACGACCGTGGCCCTTTGCCACGGCCGTGGGAATTAATGCATCTAATTGGCCAAAGTTACAGGTTGTTTTGAAGATCGGCCACGACCGTGGTGAGCTACCACGACCGTGGTGAAGGAGACTTCCCACGACCGTGGTCCTCACCACGGCCGCGTTAAAGAAGATCAGCCACGACCGTGGTCTACGGCCATGACGGTGGGACTTTATGCACCAATTTGGCCAGTTACATGTTGTTTTGAAGATCGGCCACGACCGTGGAGGAAGGACAAAGCCACGACCGTGGCGCTCGACCACGACCGTGTCAAGGTCAAACCGGGGTTCTCTTCATCGACAACACGACCGTGGCACCCGCCACGGCCGTGCCACCCAGCCATGGCCACGACCGTGGCCGAACCCGGTTCAAGAAAAAAAATATACTTTTAAACGTCCAAACCCGACCCCCCTACTCATTCCATCGTCTTCCACCTCCAGAGAACGACCGTGGCGGCGGAAAATGGCTCCGTGCTCCCCCATTCACCACCTCTAACCACCAAAAACACCTCTGTTTGCTCTCCTATCCATCCCAAATCATTCCCCAGCCTCTCCTCTACCATTTCCACCACCAAATCTCGCCCAATCGCTACTCCACCTCCACTTCTATCTCCACTTCCCCCAGCAGCCACCTCCACCAAAAACCCACACAAAACCCTCCATTCTCGCCCAAATCCACCAAAAATCATATACCCACCATCCATACGTCTTTATCCTTCCATTCCACCCACAAAACCACATCCACACCACCTTCTCCATAAAAATCCGAAAATCACCCTAAACCTCCACCTCCACCATGAAGAAAATTGGGAGAGCCATAACCAAGGGGACGAACATCATCACCAGAGGGAAGCGGCGTTCCAAGAACGCTTCCTCCGAGGTGTCCGTGCCATCCCACACACCTTCACCTACCGCATCCGCTTCCCATTCCCTCCGCCGGTCGCAATCGGTGAGCGGATCACACTCCCGCTCATCCGATAGCCACCACATCACGGATGCCACCTACGAGGGAGAGGACGAAGAAGAGGAGGAGTCCATGGGGATCGACTTGGACAACCTCATAGATGAAATCGAGCCGGCGGCCACAAAAAGAAATCCAAAACCAAAGGCGGCGCCGTCATCATCCAGGCTGCCTCCAAAGCCCACACCAGCCCACCACTCGACGTCTTAGGTGACGGCGAGGTGTGGTGTGCAGCCGCGACCCACACGGCAACTGCAGCAAGAAGAGGAACAGTCAACACATTGGTATAACCTCGATACCAGTTCGGGGTCACAATCCTACAGAATGGAGGAGGAAGAAGATAACGGCGAGGAAGAGGTGGAGCTCGAGCCCGAGGAGGATGATGTTCTGGCACACTTGGAGGCGGACAGAGAGAAGACCCTGGGCAAAGCACAGGCGGGAGTGTCCTATGGGAGAGAACACAGGCAAAAGAAGGCTCATCTCATTTACCCCGAGTGCATGACAAGGCGAGTCGTCGCCTCCAGGTACGGGTGCGAGAAGACAATTGAAGATCTTGGAATCAAAGAGATAGTGGAAATGGGCTTGAAGAGGATTGGGTTGTGGAATATTCTTTTCACACCCCAACCTACATATCCCACTTTGACCAAAGAATTCTTTGCCACTCTGGAGAAGACAAAAGTGAGGGGTTGTGATGCACTCAGATTTGCCATGATGGGCAACATGCACACCCTCACTTCCACTGAGTTGAATGCCATCTTTGCCTCTAGTCCTGAAGAAGCCATGAAATTTGACGACGGCTTGTTAGAGAGAGACGACACTCTGGACTATGCCTATTACTGGAAGAAATTCACAGGCAAAGAGGACTACTACGCGGGTAGGTCAAAAACTACTGCTGTATGTAACCCGCTAACGCGCTACGTGCAGAAGGTCTTGGCTAACACGATTGTGGGCAGATACGACAACCAAGGCAACATTTCCCAAAAGGATATGTTTGTCTTGATCAGTATGCACTACGAGAGGTACTTTGACCTTGGAGTTCTTTTGATTGATCATATGAAGTCCATACCCTACAAGAGCACAACACCCTTTGTCATGGGTGGGTTTGTGACTTCTATTGCACTAGTGTTGGGATATGATCTCTCGGGGGCACAAGACGCGATTGAGGAAGTACGTGTTGACCTCAACTATCTGACGCGCTCGCACACAATAAAAATGAAGGATAAAAGAATGATTTACTTAACTACAAGTGTGCATGATTTTGAACTAGAGCTGTCATATCATACAGAACCCCTACTTTCCACGATGGGACCTGGCAACAGGTTGAGGGAGAAACTAATGGCATGGCAGCTAGACCACCCGAGAGAGCCGTATACTAGGGGAGCCACCGCCGTACATGAAGACATCGCTGAATCTAATGTACAAGGGCAGGAGCATGAAGCAGAAGAACAAAGGCAGCCCCGAAGAACTAGAAGGAGGGATGAGGGGACATCCCAGCTACAACCACCCTTAGGGAATGCCTATGACATGGCTACCATCCAGGCGCACCTTGAGAGTATTCAGAAGACTCAAGGCGACATGCAGCTTGTCCAACAGTACATGTGGCAAGATCAACAACAGATGCACTACCAGATCAACCACTTGTACCAATACCAACATGCCCAAGCAGCACGAAACCCCGAATGGGGTGTAGACTTTTGGGGTGGTATAGCTGGACATCCACAGGCGTATCCTCCACCCCAGGACGACTACTGGGGGCACTACTACCAGAACCCTCCGCAAGGCTCAGCTCCAGACTCAGCTCCTCCTCCAGATCCTCCTCAGATGCTGGAACAGCCACCACAGCCTTGACAATTCCCCTATCTACCCTAAGCTGTAGTTTCATGCTGAGGACAACATGATTCTAAAGTTTGGGGTGGGTAGGGCGGTACGCACCACCCTATCTCTCTCATTCTGTCATTTTGTTTCACCTTGCCATATAGTTCAGTTTGATTGTTACTCTTTGTTCATTGCATCTTTGCACGACATGTAGTTGATTTCTGCATTTTTGAGTAATTTTTCAAAATTTTTGCATCTCATGTAGGTTTTTGCTAATTTTTGCATGTTTTAGCTAGGATTTACTTGCTTTTTACCTAAAATTGTGTTTGAATGTGATTTAGTGCAATTTGACACCTTTTTGGCCAATTTTGCCCATATTTGATGTTTCTTGTCCAAAAAGCATGTTTTGACTCAATCTTTACCATGTTGAATGAAATTGCTTATCTTTGACAAATACAAGATGATATGCTATGATGAAGTGCTATGTGGTATCAACGAGTGACTTCTTACATGCTCATCACCTCCCTTAGGAATGTGTTGGTTTGATTGAATTATAATCTGAGCAAGCATAGAACGTTTAATGTTTGTGGAGTTACTTGATTGATATATGGATTTCATTTGGTTCATTCATGTGATGTGATATCTATGGTGAAGTGTCGGACTAGTTTTCATGCAGGAGACCTTATGTGGAAGATTATGCCAAGTGACCCCTCTTTGACCCGACCACTCTTTCATCATCTTCATACCTCTCTGCCTCATAAAAGGATGCCAAAAGTGCACACATTAGCCGTGGCCACCTCCAAAAGTTTGGGGTGGACACATCTCTATCTCCCCGCTTCACTCTACCCACCTTATGCCCTACCTACACCAAGGACAAAGAAAAAGAAAAAGAAAAGCAAAAGCAAAAAGAAAATAAAAGGATGCTCCTATTTAAGAGCATTCAAATAAAGAAAAGAAGAGTGTGTAAAAGCACTCCAAATCTTACCGCAACCATTTCTTCTTCTTTCATACCCATGGAGCTAGGAAACATTAAACCTAGCTCACTTTACCCCTTTCCGCAGCCATGTGGGTCATTTGGCATAACTTGAAGCATAAGGTTGAATGCATGAAGGTGAAACAACACTCCTAGTCACCGACGATTAACATCATCATGAAACGGTCTACCCGGAACCTTATGAATGAGATATTGATAACTTGTGCAATCCATGCATTATATGCGGAGTTCATGTGCTCTGTGCTCTCTTCATGGTTGGTTTGTGAAAGTAGAAGAGGAGGGAAGTGATTTGCATGTACCTAGTCACCATTGATCCCATTTAGCATTTGTCACCCATCATATTGCATTTGTCATACCTTTTGATTGTGGAAAAATGGAAAAGAGATTGAGTTGGAGCATACTTGAGGAAGAGTATGTTTCAAGTTTGGGGTGGTGATCCAACCCTATTCTAGGGCTGTATCTTGTGTCATTTTGTACCTTTATCACATTCAAATGAATTAGAATTACATGTTATTCTCCCCAATATGATTATCATTGCAAATACGCTTATGGATGTTCTTTGCATTGTTTTTCAAGTACTTGGACCATGCTTATATGGAAGAGAGAGAGAGAGAGAGAGAGGGAGTTCTAGGGTTCCCCCACTCGAGGAGGGACCCAAAGAAACCCCCAAAGTCTTCCTCAACCAACCTCCAATGGCCAGGGATCATCCCCAAGCAAAGACATCCGAATTTGTTGAAGATTCAAGTATGCAAGCACCGCCACGGCCGTGGCCCCAAGGCCACGGTCGTGCCTTTATTGCCAAAGTCCAACAGGTTGCAACAGGAGAATCTATAGTTCACCCATGACCGTGGCCACCCAGCCACGACTGTGACCAATGAAGGCAACACGACCGTGGCCATCAGCACGGTCGTGGTCAAGAGAAGAGAACACGGCCGTGGCACCCTGCCACGGTCGTGGGCATTATTGCACACGGCTAGCCCAAGTTACAGGTTGTCACCTCAGACAGCCACGACCGTGGCCAAATTGCCACGACCGTGGCCGAAGACACTCAAGATGCCCATGGCCTCTCCCCACGGTCACCTCCGACTCCTCCAGAACGGCCGTGTTACCCAACACGGTCGTGGTGCCCCTAACCCACCACGACTGTGGCACTCCGCCACGGCCGTGGCCACCTCCACACTTACCACCCTCAGCCTACCACGACCGTTTCTACCCCCCACGGTCGTTCCCCACTGCCCTCACCACGGCCGTGGCACACCCACCACGACCGTGGTGATCACCTACCCTATACCTTTTTCCACTGCTTTTCCCATTTTACCCCCACTTAACCCTATCTCCTATATAAGCACTAGTGGCTCCTAGGGCTCGATGCTAGCACCTCTAGAGCACCTCTTGGCCGCCACCCAGCTGCTCCCTTGCCTCCATTACTCCCATTCACCTACTTCCTCGCATTCAATCCCATTTCCACCCACTTTCCACTCATTTCCACCATAGAAACCTAGTTTCCCTAGGTTTCTATCCATCCATTCCACCATTTCCATGCTCTTGGGCACCTTTGGAGGAGGAGGTTCGTGGCTAGCAGCAAGGAGGTGAAGAAGTCAAGCTTCATCAAGCATCCATGGCGTTTCCCACTCTCTTCCCCTTCTCTTTTGTTTCTATTTTGAGCATGTATAGCTAAGCCCCCTTGGGTGGGCTGTTTGGGGCAAAAATGTGACTTTGATACCATGTTGGGGGAATATAATTTGTAATGAACATATTTCACTTCTATGATGATTGCCTTTGCTTATATCTCATTTCCCACCACTTGCACATGTGATTGTTGTTTAATTACATTAATTGCTTGCCTTGTGGTGTTTGAAGACATTTGCCTCTAGGATGTTTTGGTTTCTATGTAGCTATCATAGGATTGGCTCCTAGGTCCTTAATTCGGATCCCTAGCTAGCCCCCTATCTTCCTACATAATCACCTTCTTCCTACATGCAAATGTGAGTTCTAAGTGACTAGTATAAGTGTGATTAGTGCAATTGCCTAGGATTTCCTAAAGGCTAAGGTGGCTAGTGGCATGGGGTCAAATATCCTCATCTCTACTCCCATCCTTACCCTTGGTCCTCAATTGACTAATACCACTTATCCTAGAGACCTAGACTTGGTCAGTCCTATGAGAATTACACCTAGCCCTAGTTCTCCAACTAGTAGCATAGGGTACATTCTCATAGCACTCACCTTGTTGTTTGGTTTGGTAGTCTAGAATGAAATATACTAATTGCTTATTATGGCGACATCCCCCAATTAATGTCAAGGTCACATTCCCAAACGGCCCACCTCCTTCATCTCATTGCTTAAACCCTAATTTCTCCTTATGCTTGTTAATGCTAGCTTAGTTCAATTGCTTTAGTTAATTTAGTCTTTTGCCTAGTTTTGCTAGCTAGTGTTAATTTAGGTCTTTGCTCCTGTTAGTGCTTAGTGTAGTTTCTCAATTGCTAGTTGCTTACTTAGTCTAGCATAGTTCGTTCTTGCTCTTGTTTAGATAGCTTGTTAACTTAGATTGCTAATTTAGCCTTTTGATAACTTAGTTTCATACTGCATTTCCTACTTGTTCGTTTAGCTTAATCAATCAAACAAACCTTCAAACCCTAAAAACCCTAAGCTCCGCATAAGGAACATAGCTCACGCTTTCTAACTCTAGAGCCCCCTTTATCTCCGTGGATCGACCCCGCATCTTGCATTTAATCTATACTACAACAGTACCCCGTACGCTTGCGGGCGCATTGTTTTAGTTTTAGTGATAGACTCGATTTGGGACCATACAAATTTAGAAAGCAAGGATCCCATCCATCATCCCGTGCCTCCCGACCTCGTGGATTGTACTCGGCCACCCTAGTTGGCCGGTGTTGTAATCCTCTAGCTGGAGCGCATCAGCAGGAGATAAGTGCAAAAGGGCGGGCGTGAGCTGTGTCCAAAATTTAAGTCGTTGTTGATAGAGAAGTCCTATATTTATTAGGAGTCTAGCTTTCAAATCCCTTTCTATCTAGGATTCCATATTCCCAACTTTTTAGACAACTTTTGTATATCCTAGTTCGTTTGTAATTATCATTGTCATTGTTTCCTTATTAAAAAAAGATAAATTACCTTCTATATTTAATTCCTTGGTGGTTCCTGTCTAAGAATACAATTACATTGTCACGCCTAGAGGACAACCCTCGTGAAGAAAAGACGACGTCCGACTATCCGTGGGGTGAATGGCCGAGTTGGTGCTTACTACGATGGTGGCTGATCTCCCTATGGATCTTCTACGTAAGTTGCTGGATTTCCTTATCGATGACTCTGATGTAGTGGCAGTTTGTGCTATGAGTTACACATGCAGATCTTGGCGCAGCATCGTGATGCAAAGGTTTATCATCATCCCTCGTTGGTTCCCCATCCGATTCCAACTACCTCAGTGCCGCTGCTCTGAGACTGACGAATCCGTACTGATGGTCCCCATGCCAGACTACTCTGGTTTTTGCACTTTGTTAAGTATGACGAAAGGGATACCTGAGGAGTATTTCTTCATTGCGGAGCTTTGTGACAATTATGTTTCTTCAACAACTTTAGGCTGGGTGGTGCTCACAAACATGGATGACCCACGACAGGTTTCCCTCTTCAACCTCATCACGAGGGTCCACATCTCGCTGCCATCGCTGTCTACTCTCCCCGGAAAATGGGGTCATCCGAGTATTCACCACGAGGACTCCCTTTATAAGGTTGTTCTTTCTGGCGACCCCGTCGCCAACCAGGACTGGGTGCTGGTGATCATTGCCACAAAATTCTGGAAGGTTTGCTTCTGTAGAGCTTGGGATGAAAGGTGGACCTTGGTGTCTAAAATTATCTGGGGCGGCAGTCCTCGCATGGAAGAGGAAGAACCAATGGACATCTTTCATCACCAAGAAGGAACATTCTATTTAGTGAATTCCATCAAATACTTGATGTCCTGTAAAGACCCTACCAGAGTGCAGCAAGGCACCTATAGCCTACCTAAACTACAAGTGGTGGACTTTCCATCTAGTAAGAACAGACACAAGGAAACGATCCACACGATCAAGTTCATGGTTAGGTCTTCTAAAGGTGAACTCCTCCTCATCAAGACAGAATCTGCTTCGAGGTACCGTACTCACGGCTGGATCTCCATTATAGGCTTCCTTGCATATAAACTTGGCTAAAAAACCTAAATGGCACATTTGCCAATTTTAATTACCAAAATAGCACGTTCTTGAACTTATTGCCCAAAATGGCACATTTCTGGAGCAATGCGTCCCCTGCCGGGACGCATTGCTCTCCCACGAGCCAATGCGTCCCGGCAGGGGACGCATTGGTCCCACAGGGGGGCAATGCGTCCCGAACCGTGACACATTGCCCTCGTGTGGGACCAATGCGTCCCCGGCCGGGACGCATTGGCTCGCGGGAGAGCAATGCGTCCCGGAAGGGGACGCATTGGCCCCACAGGAGTGCAATGCGTCACGAACCGTAACGCATTGCCCTTTGTGGGACCAATGCGTCGCGCCGCGCGACGCGCCCAACGGCTAGAAATTGCCACACAGGCAATGCGTCCGGGACGGGGATGCATTGCTCCCAGGGCAACGACTATTTTACCGTTGGGGCCGCCGCGCGGCGGCGCCACGTGAACGTATTGCTCCCCTATATATATTGGCCGAAAACAGCCCCCCAAACTCACACCATTCTTCATTTCCTTCATCTAGCTCTATACTCCCATTGCTCTAGAGCTTCTTCTCGGATTTCTATTGCTTTGGGTGCTTTCTAGCTTATTTTGTGCGATCTTGGAGCTGATATCTGCTACTGCTCGGAGACTATTTGGAGCTTCTTCTTTCTCTTCTTCTATTCTTCGATTGTCAACATATAACTCTCCATTTCAGGTATTTATTCTACCAAAATTTTAATTTTCAAAATATGAACTTAACTTTAGTACAAAATATTACATCTGAAATAAATGTATTGTTACTCTTTAATTGCACATTACTGAAATAATGATGTAGAAAATGACAATTGAAGGCTACTTAATACCTGAAAATTTATTGTTCGAAATTGCAAAATTGTTATTTTGAAATGTTAGTGTTACTAAAAAATTAGCAAAATTGTTGTTAAGAAATGTTAGTTAATTTTACAGAAAAAATAGCAACATTGTTGTTCTTAATTGTTGTTCACTGTTAATGTTATAGATGTTGGATAAATTGGACACTATAATAAATCCCTATGTTTCGATGATGACAAACATTTCATTCTTGTTGATCTAACATGCTACTTGAGTGTTGCAGGAATTAAGTGGATGACAAAGCTCTAGGGAATCTATATGCTTGAATGTTTATAAATGTCATGAAATGTAATCAATTGTAAACTTGTACAAATATATAATGTACAAGTACTTGGATTTCATATAAATCAAGCGTTAGATCTTCCCTAGCCAATCACCACACTTAGATATGTCATCCCTTTCAAATAAGTTCACATATGCACACTCATACACACACATAGTGCCTTAATTGAAAGATTGAAACAGGGTCAATCTCGATCGACCACACTCCTCGACCGAGACACTCTCGGTCGACAAACTTCTCGACCGAGAATGACCCAAGTAGCCGTTAGACACAGCTGACAAGGTAGTTGGCAGTTGCAAATGAACGTTGATCCAGAGAGCCTGTCGGTCGACAAAACTTCGACCGAGTAGGTATCTCGGTCGATAATTTGTTGACCGAGATGGTCTCTGACAACAACTGCAGAATAAAGTAACTAGCCGTTACTAATGCACCTAACTTATACCTAACGGCTAGTTAAGTACTTAGAAGCCCCTAGAAGTTGTCTAGAACGTCCTTAAGCATCCATAGGCCACTCCTATAAATAGGACATGCCTTAGGACACCAAAATACACCTAAGCTACACTTGTGCTACACTTGAGCTTGAATATTCATTGGCAATCTGTTTTTGAGCAATAGAGCAATTCCTACATTGGCCATTCATTTCCATTGCTCTCATTTCGTGTCCTATAGGCTAGCATCTCCTTACCACAACACTTATACTTCTACACTCATTGGTTAGGAGATCAATACGCTTGATATAGGCAAATCAAGCCTTGTGCTTAAAAGGATAACTTGTAATTTCTATTTTCCTTCTTGTTCCTTTTTATCCTTTGTATTCTCCTTGCTACTCCTAGGGTTGGAGGCTGCGGATTGGAGAAGGTTCTTCTCGGAGGAGAAGGTGGACTTCAAGCTACTTCAAGAAGGCTATCGCACGGGAAGCTACTTCAAGAAGGCTATTGCAACGGGAAGCTACTTCAGGAGGAAGGCTGCTTCAAGGTGGTGCAATTACTTCTAGGTGAAGGCTGCTTCAAGGTTGGGTGATTACTTCTAGGTGAAGGCTGCTTGAAAGGTTTAGGGAGAGAATTGTAATTTTATGTAAAGTCCTTGCGAGGTAATAAAATTAAATTCTTTCCAAATCCCGGTTGGGTAAGAAACCAGGTAGTGGACTGACAACTTTAGTATTTGCTAAAGTTGGAACCACTCTAAATCCTTGTCCCCTTCTCCAATATTTTTGTGGTTGATTGTTTGAGTTCAATAATTGTTAAAATTATATATAAAACTCTATTCACCCCCCCTCTAGTAGTTTTTCAATTGGTATCAGAGCAGGCTTCAAGGAACCCTAACCAGGTCTTGAAGAATGAAGGGTGGAGGTGACTACAACCGCAGGCAAAGGAGCAACTTGGACCAACTTTCAACGAGCTGCAATTGGTGTTTAGGAACAAACCATACAACAATCGGTTGTCCATGGAGAAAAAAGAAGGAAGAGGTCCATAAAAATTGTCTCATTGCTACAACCAATGAAGAAGAAGAAGAAGAGGTAAGCCTTCTTGATTTATCAAAAGAAGAGCTAATTTCTAGTCTTGAAGAAACACACAATAAGTATATTGAGTGCAAGAAGAAATTAAAGAAATCTAGTAAAACAAACGATGAGTTAAATGCTAGACTTCTTGCTCTTACATCCGAAAATGAAGATTTATATGCTAAATTGAATAATCTTGGTTTTGAAAAAGATAGCATTGTTTCTGAAAATCATACTTTGAAATCATCTCTAAGTAGTAGTGATGTGAAGATTTTTACTCTAGAAACAAATTATGATCTTCTATATCAAGAAAAGGTTGGATTACTTGCAAAGTTAAATGATCTTCAAAAACAACCTGTTTTGTGTACACATCTAGATTATGATAATATAGTGAAAGAAAGGAATTCTTTATCATCTAATCTAGATCAAGCAAAACTAGATATTAAGAAAAGAATGGATGAGATCGCTAAGTTGCAACAAGAAGTTAGTAGGTTAAGCAACAATGGAATCCTTAATAAAATATTGGATGATTCCTATCATCAAATTGGGAAAAGAGGACTAGGTTATAAGCCCAAAGGGAAATCTCATCAACAACCTAGTTGGAGAAAGACATGAGCACATCAAGCTACATTTGTACCAAAGAACAACCTAGAACAAAACCATAGAAAAAGACTTGAGGTTGATTCTATATGTTGCCATTATTACTCACGTCTTGGACATTACTCTTTTTCATGCCCATACAAGAAAAAGAATGTTGAGTTAGTATGGGTTCCAAAACCCCCAAACTAAATGGATAAAATTAAGTTGAGATATGACCAAAGACTCTAAGTTGTATATCTCTATGTCTATCTCAACTTAATAGGACACCAAGTTAATCCAAGAAATTAAATTTCCAAATATACATCTTAAACTACTTGTTTAGTTTGGATTCACAAAATGTATATGATTAGTTGAGATTTAACCTAAATGTTGCTTTGATATTTAAATATCTCAACTAAATCAAGCTTTAACTTTCATACTTTTGCTTTTAATTATAAACAATATTTGAAAACAGGTTTGAAACAACACAGAACCTTTCTCGGTCGAGACATTGTCGACCGAGGAACCTGTCGGTCGAGAAATGGTCAACCGAGCAGGCTTCTGTTGTCAAGTCTGACATAAATCTTCTGAAATTGTTTTTCAATCAACCTAGTTTGCTATCAAATTGTTATTGATGATTGAATTAACATGCAAATCAAAAATAAAATCTTGGAAGACAATTTTTATAGCAAGACATATTGATCGTTTACATTATATAACATTATGAGTAGAAAATCCTTAAACATATTGCAAAAGTGCTGTAAGAAGAATAATCTTGAACAAACCTTATTCATTGTTTGAAAAGTTTCTTCAACATGATCAGTTATAAAAGTTTGTCTTAAAATTGAAAACTTATATGAGACTATTTTGGTTTACTCTCAATGGTTGGATTTAAAACTGAAAAATCATGATTAGCTTAACCAAGGAAATTACAGTTTTATCATAATTTACATGGTTTTCCTAAGTAATCCTTGGAATATCTATACATGAACCATGTATGTGTTGCAATTTAAATTATTGCACTATGGATATGCTTCTACCTCTCTATAGCATCATGATTATTATATTTCAATAACTATGTTTCTTTAGAACAACATTTTTAAAATGTTTTATCCATTTATTTGTTCTAAGAAATAAAAAGTAAGGATTCAAGGAAAAATGCTTCTAAAGTATATTATCTGAAAACAAGAGTAAATAGGATTTGACACCTGTAACATAACTTATACATAAAACATATAAATTGCTGAATGAAATTTGCAGAAACATTCCCGGTCGAGAAATACTTCGACCGAAAATATTTCGGTTGAGAAGAGTTTGACCGAATAAGTTTCTGGAAACCGACTAGCTCAGTCTGCTATAAATTTAATTGGAATTATGAATGAATCTTTAAGACAAATCACACATTGATATTTGCAACATGCCTTCACTTGAATCATATAGGTCCATTCTAAGTATTCCTTGATCTAGTTACATAAAAACCATGGGTTAAATTTCATGCTTCAATTGTTCTATCATAGATATGCTTCATCATGATCATTATGTTTCATTGGTTTAAAATAAGCTTTGATTCATATATACAAACCATGAATGATCATTGTGATTCAGATAATTGCAAATGTCATTAGCATTAAAGCATCTTGACATAATAGATAATGATTGTGGACACAGCTTGTGATGATGATGTTGCTATGACAAGCCAAACGGTGCCTCTTAGAACAAAATATTAATGTTTTTATCTATTTGCTTGTTCTAAGAAATCAAAAGCAAAAATCTTGACTTTAAGATATTAATCTTGCTTTCAAATATATGTTTCTAAAGAATCTTATGATAAGGGTATAAGAAGAAATGGGATTTGATATTTCTATACCCTTAACAAAGCATATGAAACATCATTTACAATGAATGTAAAACATGCATTCTAGAAAAATCAAGGTCAAAGACTTCACTATGATGCTCATATTAAGTCTTCATAATAGGTATATCTTAATGTGCTTCAAATTGGTATTTATAGCTATCTGCAGAAATTATACTTCACATATGAATGTTTATCTTGGAAATCTGCAGAATTTGCCTCTTGGTTAAAATTAAAATTGACCAAGGGGCGCTTTGGCCGTAGTCAAGGGCGACCTAAAATAAGCTTTGACAACATGCTTATTTGGACATCATTTTTTATTGTACTTAATCTTAGTATACTTTTGATAAAGGTCAAAATCAAAAATTTAAAATCATTTGTGACCTTAGAAGCTTTAATTTGCTTTAATTATAAGATTAAGGGGGAGCTTATAACAACAAATTGGATTAATTGATTGAGAAGCTTACAAAAACAGTGTAAACATCATTTGAAGATTGTTACGACCTTAGTACTTTTACTCTTAATTATGAAGAAATCTATAAATTTCATAAAAATGATATATCTTGTAGATTAAAGGATTCTTATTTAATTTAGGATAGATGAGAAATCAACATACATTCATCATAAGCTTAAAGGGAATTTCATATCATTTCAAGGATTAACATCTTTTGCAAATGATTGAGAAACAAATTATGGATAAATTAGACAAAAATGATATTCAATCCATGCTCCTAATAGATATCTATTTAAGGGGGAGCATAGTATAAAATTAAGGGGGAGAAGAATTATTAAACTTGGATATCTTTTTGAAATGACAAAGGGGAAGAAAGAATATAAAATCAAAAATATAATCAAATATATACATGAGTTTCATAACATCTTGTTCAGCACTCATGGCTACAAAAGGTAATCTTCAGGTATGAAACTTACATGCTTTATATTTCCTTATTTCATATTTAGGAAATGTTTGTCATCTTCAAAAAGGGGGAGATTGTTGGATAAATTGGACATTATAATAAATCCCTTTGTTTCGATGATGACAAACATTTCATTCTTGTTGATCTAACGTGCTACTTGAGTGTTGTAGGAATTAAGTGGATGACAAAGCTCTAGGGAATCTATATGCTTGAATTTTTGTAAATGTCATGAAATGTAATCAATTGTAAACTTGTACAAATATATAATGTACAAGTACTTAGATTTCATGTAAATCAAGCGTTAGATCTTCCCTAGCCAATCACCACACTTAGATATGTCATCCCTTTCAAATAAGTTCACATATGCACACTCATACACACACATAGTGCCTTAATTGAAAGATTGAAACAGGGTCAATCTCGGTCGACCACACTCCTCGACCGAGACACTCTCGGTCGACAAACTTCTCGACCGAGAATGACCCAAGTAGCCGTTAGACACAGCTGACAAGGTAGTTGGCAGTTGCAAATGAACGTTGATCCAGAGAGCCTGTAGGTCGACGAAACTTCGACCGAGTAGGTATCTCGGTCGACAATTTGTCGACCGAGATGGTCTCTGACAGCAACTGCAGAATAAAGTAACTAGCCGTTACTAATGCACCTAACTTATACCTAACGGCTAGTTAAGCACTTAGAAGCCCCTAGAAGTTGTCTAGAACGTCCTTAAGCATCCATAGGCCACTCCTATAAATAGGACATGCCTTAGGACACAAAAATACACCTAAGCTACACTTGTGCTACACTTGAGCTTGAATATTCATTGGCAATCTGTTTTTGAGCAATAGAGCAATTCCTACATTGGCCATGCATTTCCATTACTCTCATTTCGTGTCCTATAGGCTAGCATCTCCTTACCACAGCACTTACACTTCTACACTCATTGGTTAGGAGATCAATACGCTTGATATAGGCAAATCAAGCCTTGTGCTTAAAAGGATAAGTTGTAATTTCTATTTTCCTTCTTGTTCCTTTTTATCCTTTGTATTCTCCTTGCTACTCCTAGGGTTGGAGGCTGCGGATTGGAGAAGGTTCTTCTCGGAGGAGAAGGTGGACTTCAAGCTACTTCAAGAAGGCTATCGCACGGGAAGCTACTTCAAGAAGGCTATTGCAACGGGAAGCTACTTCAGGAGAAAGGCTGCTTCAAGGTGGTGCAATTACTTCTAGGTGAAGGCTGCTTCAAGGTTGGGCGATTACTTCTAGGTGAAGGCTGCTTGAAGGGTTTAGGGAGAGAATTGTAATTTTATGTAAAGTACTTGCGAGGTAATAAAATTAAATTCTTTCCAAATCCCGGTTGGGTAAGCAACTGGGTAGTGGACTGACAACTTTAGTATTTGCTAAAGTTGGAACCACTCTAAATCCTTGTCCCCTTGTCCAATATTTTTGTGGTTGATTGTTTGAGTTCAATAATTGTTAAAATTATATATAAAACTCTATTCACCCCCCCTCTAGTAGTTTTTCAATAGAAAAAGTAGTCCAATAAATTTAATTCCAAATTGATGTCACTGCTCTAAAATATTAATTTATGTTGATATAATGTCATAAAATATGAATTTCTTTCTGATGTTAATATAATATTCTAAAATATAGGAACATGGCATCTAGTTCAAATTCATGAATTGTGAAGATGCGATATGATGGGCAATTTCTCTATGATGGGTCTTATTCTAGTCGATCTGTTAGACCCATAAACATTGCACTTATTAATACCCTATCTGAACTAAAATCATATATCTATACAACACTTGACATCAATCCCAACCACTTCTCTATCAAAATATCCTATCTTTTTCCTGGAGAAAATCATATGCTCGTACAAGTTGATGATGATGATGCATACAGAACCTTGTTATCACTTTCAGCTGATGCCTATATTGATGTGTTTCTTGAAAAAACATATATCCACCAACAACCTTGTTTAATTAGTCTATTGAATCAATTTCAATCTCAATTCTGTCGGAGTCAACCACCTCAATTCTCTCAAAGTCATTTAACTACTGAATGGAGTCAACCACCTCAATTCAGTCCTACACCTCAATTCAGTCTTAGCAATTTAACTGGTGAGTGGAGTCAACCACCTGAATTTTCTCAAAATCTTAGTACTGAGAATATTAATGTTGAGGTTGAGGAGGGAGATAATGATATTGATCATGAAGGTGATAATGATAGTGATCATGAAGGTGATAACAATAGTGACATTGAAGGTGGTAATAACAGTGAACCACCTGAGGATGAGTCATTGACTGAAATCGATGATGAGCACACACATCCATTCCCTGACTCTATTGCAGCATTGAGTCATATTCCATCCATATTTGACAACCAATGGCCCCAACATGAACACATTGATTCCAACTATGAAGCTTTTCAAGATGATGACTGGGTGGAAGATTTTTGTCATGAATTTTGTCTCAATTACAATCCTTCCAGTGCTGTTATATATGAGGGTGCTTTATTTGCATCTAAAGTTGTACTGGTTGAGACACTCCAAAAATGGTCGGTACAAAAGAATGTCCAGTACCGTACATTACGCTCAAATAATCGTCATCTTAAACTTGCTTGTATCCATGATGAACGATGTCCTTGGAGATTGACCGCTTGCCAGTCCAAAAAAGCAGGTGGCATGTGGAAGATAAAACGTTGTAAAGCAGGCCACAATTGTGAATTAACTGTTATGAATCATGATCATCACCAAGTCACATCATCTTATATTGCTCGAATGATAATGCCAATTCTAGTATCACGACTGGATATGTCGACACGAGAAATTCGTGACAAGGTGAATGCTGAACTAAGGCTCAATATATCTTACAAGAAGGCATATCTAGCGAGGAGGAAGGCTGTTTGTAAAATATTTGGAGACTGGGAATCATCATATCATAGTTTGTTTCCGTTCCTAATTTCTCTGACACAATATATTCCAAGAACTATATATGCCCACCTTATTGATGATTATACCCTTCAAACTGAAGGCACTCGTAGATTCAAGCAGGTGTTTTGGGCATTTGGTCCAGCTGTGAGGGGTTGGGCCTATTGTAGGCCTGTTCTTACTGTTGATGACACATTTTTAACAGGAAAATATACTGGCATACTTCTCCTTGCATGTGGCATAGATGCTGATAATTGTCTATTTCCACTTGCTTTTGCTGTTGTCGAGAAAGAAAATAAGGACTCCTGGGAGTGGTTCTTTGGTTCTCTACAAACTTGTATTCCAATCATTCCACGACGTACAGACTTGTGTATTATTTCTGATCGAATGAGTGGGATTTTTCCAGCCCTTCAATCAAAATTTCATTGGGCTCAACATCGTTATTGTCTTCGACATCTTCGGGAGAACTTCCATAAGCAGTTCAAGTCCAAGGAGTTGAGGGACCTTATGTGGAAGGTGGGATCCACAACTGATACACATGAATTTGATCGTCATATGACTGTTATAGAAAACATAGAACCAGCAGCGAAGTCGTATTTATTAGGCCAAAATCCAGTACATTGGGCTCTCGCATATGACAGAGGTTGTAGGTATGGGTCATTGACTACCAATCATGTTGAAGGCTGTATTGGAGTCTTAAAAGGTGTTAGAGGTTTGCCAATACAAGCGTTAATTGTTGCCACATACTATCGCTCTGTGACCATGTGGCTGTGTAGGCGTAATCTCGCAAATAAACGTGCACAAGATGGATTTAAATGGCCCTTTAATGTTCATGATAAGCTTTATAATGTTCGAGAGGATGCAAAAAAATTGACAATACACATCCGTGTGAACAATGATGAATGGCTTGTTGGTGACATGGATGGATATAAATTTCAAGTAATAGTGCGTCCAAATGGTGGCAGTCAATGCAGCTGTGGTTTTCCACAACAATGGCATTTTCCATGCTCTCATGTTTGGGTAGTTGCAGACTCTGTCAATTGGGATCTTGATGCACTTGTGAGTGCATATTATACAAATGAGGCTTATCTAAATGCATACAGAACTGAATTTCGTGGCATTCCCGACAAGAGGTATTGGCCTCAATTTGATGAAAGTAGAGGTATTTATCCCTTATTACCCCCTAGGAAACGAAGGCAAGCTGGAAGACCAAAGAAAAAGAGAAGGCATTCAACTATGGATGTTGATCCAAATCAGTATACATATCACTGTCATAAGTGTAGCAGAAAGGGCCATAATAGACGCACTTGTCCTAATGTCATATGATGGCTGGTTATGTAATGTTTGCAATTTCAATTTACTCAAGTCATGTAATATTTGCAGTTTCAATTTCACTAAATTCATGTAATGGTTGTAATTTCAATTTCACTAAAGTCATGTAATGTTTGCAATTTCAATTTACTCAAGTCATGTAATATTTGCAGTTTCAATTTCACTAAATTCATGTAATGGTTGTAATTTCAATTTCACTAAAGTCATGTAATGTTTGCAATATCAATTTCTATAGATGGCTCATCGAAGGACATGGACATTTCACATGTCCGTAGAGTTAATCCAAATAATAGCTACGAAGTGCCTACAGGGAAAAATGGCTCATCAAACTCTATTGGATGATGATTGGAATGACATACCAGATTTGTTGTACAACAAGTTAGGATTTATAGTGACAAAAGAACAAGCAAAATTTCATTGGCAATTTTTAAAGCAAATGTTTCACATGTATGAAGAACTTCTTGAGCTACCTGGTTGGTATTGGGATCACACGAAACAGAAAGCAATGCCAATCAATGAACAAGTTAAAAACCAGTTAGCTATATCACATCCAGAGATACATCGAGTTGTACATCAAATGTGGCCATTTTATGAACCTCTAGATGAGATATTGAATCAAATGCAGTAACTAATTATTGTAGTATTTCTCTTTTAGTAGTTCATGTTGTATTTTTATATTGTTTTGTAATATTTGCACTTTTCATTTAATGTAATATTTGCACTTTTCATTTAATGTAATATTTGCACTTTTCATTTAATGTAATGTTTGCACTTTTCATTTAATGTAATATTTGCACTTTTCATAGGTATGGCTCCTAGACAAGAAACCTACCGACTCTCCCAGCACCACATCATGTTGGCACAATGGCCTATTACTGACCCAGATGTTTTACAAAATATTTCCATGGCTGGTTTTGGGCTTGTTCGTAGGCTACCCACTATCCACCTTGACCCCACTTTAATAACTGCATTAGTTAACAGGTGGGACAACTCTAGCAATACTTTTAGGCTTCCCCCTTTTGAGATGACTGTAACCCTTCAGGATGTTGCAGTTCTTTTAGGCCTAAGGATTGATGGCCCACCAGTTATAGCTCGATATCCTTTAGGTGTAGGTGAGGGGGAATTTTCTTCATGGTCTCACCTTTGTGAGAATTTCTTAGGAGATGCACCAGATGGGATGTCTAAGGGGCATATCTCCTTGATTTGGCTGCGTGAAACCTTTAGGAATATAGATCTGACCGCGGGTGATGAAGAGCAACAATTACAACTTAGGACAAGGTACACTAGGGCATATCTCTTATACTTCTTAGGTAGTTACCTTATCCCAGATAGTACCGGGGATAGAGTGCATGTTAGGTATCTCCCTCTTCTGTCCGATTTTGCACATTGTGGCACTCTATCTTGGGGTGATGTAACTCTAGCTTTCTTATATAGGGAGTTGTATAAGGCAACCACCCGATCCAGGAGAACTGCCCATCTGTCAGGTTATGTCTGCCTATTACAGCTATGGTGTTGGGAGAGGTTGGGAATTGGACGCCCAGGTACAATTGCAATGCACTGGGATGATTGGCCAGAAGATGTTCCCTTGGGTTACAGGTTAAAGATCTACACAATTAATTTTTATATTTGTCCAAACATTATGTACTGTTTATCTAAATTTAGTTTGTCAATTTCATAGGTGGCCTACCTTTATCCACCAGAGTCAAACTATCAGGGGAACAATCCAATTTTACGATTCAACATTTGACCAGATTTTGCCCTCACAGGTTTAACTTACTTACCTCTACTTGTATGGTATATCTTTTATTTATTTGCAATTTACTCCGTTTTATATGATACACGTTGTCTATATGAATAACAGATAGAGTTGACTCCTTACACTGCTGCTATTCTCGAGAGATTGTCTGCCGTTTGTAGAGACGGTAGTGATATTTGGTTGGCACGAGTGCCTCTGTTATGCTACACAATAGTGGAGTGGCACTTCCCAGACAGAGTACTTGGACAGTTCGGATTTGTTCAAGTACAACCTACTCTTGAGCTGCCGCAGCTTAGCCGAATAGATGGGAGGGGTCATGCGGCTGAGGATTGGATGATTCATCATAGGAGGGAGGTGCAGATGTGGAACAACAGACGTGAGAGCTTAGTTCCCGCTCCACCAGCTGATACAGTCTTCAGTCCTCAGGTTCACTATGTATGGTATCATCCACAATACATCGTGCCCCCTCCACATGTGCCTCCATGCATATATTACCCACAAAGTTATCGTCAGCAGGAATTTGTGAGTATCATTATTATTTCTTTTATAAACTGTTATTATTTATCTTTGTTATTTGTAATATATGTAATTGGTCTTTATTATGTGTACGAACTTTGTTTTATAGGTACAAACACAGGTGGCAATCCGAGCGGCAGTAGAACACGCCCCTGCAGAGGACAGAGACCACATCTATGACATCCAGAGGAGTTACTTTGATAGTCTTCCCGACTATGCTCGGTCGTGGGATCCCATACCCACTCATACCACAACCTCTGAGTCCACTCCTACTCCTACTCCTACTGCTGAGCCCACTCCTACTCCTACTCCTACTCCTACTCCTACTGCTGAGCCCACTCCCACTCCCACTTCTCAGTTCATGTCATGGGGACCGACAGGGCCATATTTTTCAGGAGGTGCTTCATATTCCTCATTCATCACCCCACCTCAACCAGCATCATACTATGGAACAAGTTCTTCTTCTGTTCCATACACTCCATTCCCACCACCAATTATTCCTGAGAGCCGACCACCACCTTATGTCACATATTCACCTACTCCGTTTGATTTCTCAGGATGCACCCCACCTGATGCATCATATCCTGGTTTTCAGAGACCACTCACCCCACCTCCACCTTTTCATTTCTTCCCTGATGCTCACCAGCAGCCTCCTACGCAGTTGTCCCCAGTTCAGCCGTCTCCAGATGACATCGGTACAGAGGATCCAGATGTACAGGGAGGTGGGCGAGGACGTCGTGGGCGAGGACGAAGTACTTAGTTTTTATATATTGTACAGTTTTGTATGTATGTCTTTATGAAGACATCTATTGTATGTGGATCTGTCATACTATGATATCACATTGGTTCATTTTGGATCTATCATATTGTTCTATTGTGTATTATTTTCTAATAGAACATTCAACAACGTCAAAAAATTGACAAAAATTATCATTGCTCAAGTAGAAGCCGAACTTCACATCCTTACTAAAATGAAGGTAAATTAACAGATGGAAAAAAGGATGATTTGAATGAAGGTGAATCTGAAGCGGCATTTCTCTGCGATCTAAAAGCTATGGTGGATGACGAGGCCGGGGTCAGTTTGGTGCAGCAGCTCCTGTGACACTACCAAACTCAAAGATGGTTCAAATCAGTTTTATCATTTTGGATGCAAAAATTTTATAGGAGGTTTGTCTTAAGGGGACCCTCCCCCCAGCTAGCCAAACTTTGCCTCTTTCCGCTTCTGTTTTCAGCTCCTCTTTCAGTTTTTTCTCTGTTTAGTTGCTCCCTTCAAAAGCAATATGTAGGTACTTCACATAAGCAGGTCTTCGCTTGCTTGTTGTGCTTTTAATATAAACATTACCATTCCTCAAAAAAAAAAAACCTATTTATGCAAAACCACGATTAGCTGCGGCCTCCTTTTTTCGTGATACCTTTTACGCAGCGGCTGCTCCGTCAAGTTGCTTCTTGCATGTTGGATCTGCCACTAAAGGCATCAACGGGTGGGTTTTTCCCAGCAATTGCAACTTGTGTTTGCTTTTCCTCTTATGTATTGTTCATATGAAAGAGCTATCTATATCCAGGCAGCTTCGAGACTCAGATACTATATACTCATAAATCTAGCAATCTCTCTGCCGTCACAGATTTCTTGTATGCTCTCAGTCTAGCAATCTCTCTGCCGTCTGCAGGATGCAAGAAACATATGTAAACGACTTCCCAATAGTTTTTAGCATCGACTACATGCATCATTGCCTCTCCTTTCCACTTATTCGTATAGGCAACACTAAGTTTCCAATCAAAGAATCTTGCCAGTATAGATATTTCTGTTTTTCAATTCTACTGGATGATATTCTCGATAACTTATCATTTTTTTTAGATAAACAATTCCAGACGACCGTAGCATTGGATTTTTTGTTTTCCAGTTCGAGAGCATGACCGTGCATGACTTTCCAAATCTTGGGCTTCGGCAGTTGGCATCATAATTAGTCAGCGGCGTAGACATAGGTGAAGATGTGGCACAACCAACAAGCCAACAATGGCACCATATTTTCTTTCACAAGCTTCTTTCAGCTGTCGGCCCGTCACTGCTTTGCTGCCAATACTAGCCACACACTCCACCCAGCTTCCTGCTCGAGACCATAATGTCTAGAAGACAAGCATACCACGGGTTGTGTCTCAAAGAGACCTTGCAGTGCATCCTTGGTAAGGTGAAGCTGAATAACAATCGATCGAGATGGCTTACAAAGTTTAAGGCTAAGGACCCAGGAGAAGGTCAGACTATTCAACAAAGAGTATTTCATCATCTATGACCCTACCATAGAGAGAGTCTGAACTTGATGTTAGTTGCAGTAGTCAAGTCTTCAGTGTCGGCCTCCCAAGTATACTAAATAGTACGTGTGTAATAATTGATGGACATTGAAATTCCTACATAATCATGCGATCTGACTGCTTCCATCACAACACTCAGTTGACAAACACATATATGTGGAGCTCTGCTCTGAAAAAAAAATCTGAACTGGATTCTTGTAGTTGATGTACATGGACTGCTATACAAAGACTATCAGGAACCAATGAAAATATAATCTTGAAGATTCAACATACAAACCTGAAATATTAAATGGTTACTTTTACTCATTTTTTGTAATCAGAACCAATTTTGTTGGTTGATTTGCCATAAATCGATGATGATCAATGAAAATTCTAGAATTCTTTAAAGGTTAGTGATCAAGTACGTAAGAGGTATCTTGTCTTCTGTTATGAGGTCATAGGGTGCACTTTCCAGACGATGATTGTGACAATGTAAATAAGTTGAAAGACCCCAGATTCAATAAGCTACTTGCTAAAAAGAGTTGATTAAGGAATGTATGTAGACAATCTTGTTGATACCGTTGGCATCTGGAAAATGTACCAATTCTTACCAGCTACATAGAGTCACCTTGGTTCCTAAAAAAAACATAGTCACCTTGGACTATTGGCCTTAATATTAGCAAATGAATGCAGTTGAAAGCAGTCCTCATGGAGAGTGAAGTCAATGAAGAATCTACCATATTTAACAATTTAAATGGCACTGGCGTGAAACAACACCAAGGTTTTTATAAATTCTTTTGATATTTTTTTGTCCAACAAGGAACTTCATATTGACATGCTATACTCTTTGGAGAAAAACAAATTATATAAGGTATATTTCTGGAAACAGTTGTGGTTGCTTGCTTAATTTCAATAGATATATAGATGGTTATTACTAACTAGCTAGCTCAGAATGTGAAAGTATATTTTGCTTATTGTCACTACACCCACAAGACAACCATCAATACCTTGATATCAAGTCTGACCCATTTTATGACTATGGATATGTAAAAGATGATATGGAAGGATAATGTTTCCGCATCTAATGTTGAATGCTATGCCTTGTAAATCAGTTATTGTTGTATCAGAAAATAACTAGGAATGTTGCATAATGCCAGATTTGTACTACATGATTCTATATTTTCAGTAGAAAATTAATTAGAAATAGTGATAATGTATACATTCATTTGGATTTAGCGTTAGTACAATGTATGTTTGATATTCCTATAGTAATAGTCTGATTCAGATTTTGTTTAGAGTGTTTGACTACTAAATTTCTATGTAAAACCTGTATAAGTAACATTATCTCCTCTTAAAACTATTGTGCATTCATGCAAAAAGAGTATATATGTAACAAGTTGAAAGACTAAATAATACTACAAACAAGTCACCTTGCTAGAATTACATTGGCTTACCTTTCTTTCACTAAATAATCAATCAAAAATAAAATTCATAAATCTATATGAAAAATAATCATAGATGAATACTACCATTCGAAGTACAAATTCTTAACCAGAAAAATAGCAATATCCTATGTAAATTTAGATTGTAGTCTTAATGAAATTGAATGGTACATGAAGGGCGTAGAGAAGATGCACTATTTGATGTTGTATGATATGAACCATGAAGTTATTATAACAATAAAGACTTTATAAAATATGCAATTTTCAATGTCTCTATACTGTGTTACATCAAATTTAAACATTCTAACAAAAAAATTCAATAATGGGAGAATACATAAGATGGATGGTATCTTACATATATAATTGCTAGATGAAAACCCCATTATTGAGTGTGATAGTCATATTACAAATTTTGAGGTCTAAGATGAAACTTTCTTCAAGGGAGAAGACATGATTCTTGTTAGTAGTTGGATATTGATATTAAACAACATGTAATCTCAAACAAAATAAAAATTTAAATCATAAATGGAAATATTAGAAAAAGAGAAAGGACACTTCTATGCTACTACAAAAAAAGGTAGTCTTAATTTTGAAAAGGCCAGATAGATTATTTTTCCATAAATTTAGAACTTTTATTGCTTCAATTATATATATATATATATATATGTATATTGCACCGACTAGTATATATAGACACACACACACACACACAGATATATATATATATATATATATATATATATATATATATATATATATATATATATATATATATATATATATATATATATATATATATATATATATAAAGCACTGCGGAAAATTATGCAAACATCTTCCAAGAGTAATTTTTAGAATTGTCAAGCTTTGAAATAAATTTTCTAATTTCCTACAAAATGCACAATAAATCAACTAAAAACTACAGTTGACTAATAAAAAGAAAAAGTAAGATAATCTACTCTAAAACTAGAGAATAATAAAAAAATGCTCCTGGTTAGATATCTTAAAATGCAAATAAAATGGGTAAATATGAATTTATCACTCCTCCAGTTGCAATTACACACCCAACCACCTTGGCACACCATTTGTTATCTTGTAAATTTGCCAAGTCATGTTGAAGTAGCTCCTAGGTTTTGTTTGATGCCTAATGTGATGATTCCTTGATCAGGGACTTCCTCCTAAGTCTTCAACGAGGAATGTTGACTTGTGTTTGTCATTGACAACGTCCAATTTTACAGATATTGTATGCCTTATTTTAGCCATATTGTCCCCCTATTTAGGTAAAGTTATATTCACTTTTCTCCTACCTTGCATCACTACTACAGAACTGACATTTAGTGTCGGTTATTTAAGGCCTATAGTGTCAGTTTCCAAGTGACACCTATGTGGGCGACGCTAAAAGCCCAGACGTTACGCGTCAGTTCCAAAACCGACGCCAAAACCCTTCGCGCGCCACTGAAAATGCGCCAAAACCCTTCGTGCGCCACCCCAAAGCTGTCGGTTATTAGATAAAAAACCGACGCTATATCAATCCCAGCACGACCGTGTTGTCAAGGAAATAGACGTTGGTTACTAGTATGGCAACTGACACTGTAACTATGTGTGTTGGTTTTAAACACATAACCGACGGCCGTGTTGTCTGGTCCAATGCCACGGCCGTGCTGGCCAGCACGGTCGTGGTGTTAAGGAAATAGACGTCGGTTACTATGATGGAAACTGACACTATAACTATGTGTGTCAGTTTTTCTCAAATAACCGACGCCTATTGTTTGGTTTTTTTTATCAGTCTGCAGACCTGCTGTATGGCTGGTCGCAGGATGAGAAACCTATTCAGTTATGAACTACAGGTTTTACGACATCCATTGATATCAGCCAACAACAGGCCACAAACCTGCAAAATTAACAACAAAAATATTCACACATACATTTAGCAATGCAACCTGCAGTTACATTTGATTTTCACACATTTAGAAACATTCATGTAGCTAGCAATCTGTAGTTCCATTCATTTTCACATTCACACATGTAGAATCATTCATATAGCAACCAACAGTTTCATTCATTTTCACTCAGACATATGTAGAAACATCCAGACATGTAGGAACATTCACACATATATTATAATTCAGAAATTCATTTACAAAATATCATTCTTTAGCCATTATTTGCTATCAACATCCCAATTATATTTTAAAACCCTCACTACTTGTATGGATGTTGCCCATTCTTCTCTTACTTCATTTAATTCTCCCATCGTATAGGGAGCATGTACATCTGGTAAGGCCTTTCTTGTAGTGTGGTCAGTTTTAAACACCTGTAAAGAGAATTATGTATATATATAATTAATGAGCTATAAATAAGATTGATATATTTCATATTATCTAATGAGACTATATAATATCTCAGCAATACAATTGATGTCCAGTGCGGCATATTTGATAATCATGTGCATAAATCGCATCACATAGTATCCACATACCCATCTGTTGTCTTGTGTAGCACACTATAAATTCAAACATACAAAATATTAAAAAATACAACTAATTAAGCATTGTTCACATAAATAATATATACATATATTGTAGTCGGGAACTTACGTTCACGTTCTTCCAAATTATTGGCTGGTTCTTTATCGTGGGGGCCTTTCCTCCAGCCTTTTTGAACTCATCAAAACCCCTACATGTTAATGTAACATAGTACATTGCATAATTAAATAGTAATGTAATAACATATGTCAACGGATATGAAAATGAAATATTTCTCACCGGAATAATGTCATTTGCATTATGTGTCCATATTTTGGATTCAATTTCATCCCACTAGGATCTAGATAATAGACCGTGAACGTCTATGGGACAATAACTAGTAACTCCCAATGCTTACCACTAGAGGTAAAAAGTTAAAAATTAATAACTCAAAATCCACAATAAAAATGTAATTTTCTTAAGTCCAAATTATAATAAGCAAAGTAAACTTACTCTACATTGAATGGAGCCATTATCAACGTCTTCTTATTTTGAGCAAAAATTGTAAAAGCCTCACAGCAATATTGTTGAACTGACAGAGGGTCTTTAGCTACTAAACTAATCAAAGATGGAATCAAAAATCCTACATGTTCGAATGCAAAATCTGCACATATCTTGTCTAAGTAGCTGCAAAATATGTATTAGTTACGCATGCATTAATAAATAAGAAACTAGATCACCAGATCCTACACAAGGTATATGGATGTATAAAGAAGATCTCACCTTATCCATATCTCTATTATACTAATACATAACCAATCATATCGAAACAACTCCAAAATATCTTATATAAATAGTTTGCTTTCATATGATTGACCTGCAGCATCTGAATCTATAGAAATAGTTATAGGGCAATTTATATCATGTTCGCCTAACCATATTGCCATACCCCTACAGTTAGGACCTAACGGGACAGGTAGGTCCTGTGGAACCCAACTGGATAATGTAGGAGGTGGAGGTGGAGGCCTGGATGCTGTGGGTGTCTTCTTTTTAACCTATATATATATATATATATATATATATATATATATATATATATAAGATCAACTGACATCATATACACACACTAACAATTTAACGTAATGTAGATTTACCATACAGTTTTAGTAAAGAGGACATCCGTTTTTAGCCACAATATCACTCCGCCTTCTGCCTCACCAAGCATTTCACAATCTGGGTGGGGATATGGCAATGCAAGATGAATCCACTGGGAGAATATACATACCGGGCTCACACGAATCCAACCAGCTGGTAATGGAGACCCGTGAAATATTTCCCCTGGTAGCGATGGGTAAGCCGACGCCTCTGCAGCGACATATTCTTGACTTTTTAGACGGCATGGCTTCAACCCCTATAAATTTTTGTGTAAAGAATGTTATATACATATACATATCATCTTGAATTAAAAAACTAGTTACTATGTCATAAAAATACTTACAACGGATGTGCTAGGTGGTGGGTCTACAGGATTACTCGCAACCTCTGCAGTAGGAGTGCGAGACGCCATAGGTACTGTCTGGTAAGTGGCAGTCTGAGATGCCTGCCACTTTTTCATTGCTTCTTCGAGTTTCCTATCAACTAGCTTATCTACCTATACATGGATAAAAGAAATGTTAGCTTCTAATTATTGAATTCTCTTTTACAGTAACATTATAAAGAAATAATATGTTACATCTTCTTATGAAAGTCCAGCTTTTGGGACATGTTTGCGCTGGGATGGCCCAAAAAAAGCTTTGATGCCCACACTAGCGCCAGCAGCCTTAACACGTCCAGGATGCTCTGGGTTACCCAGAGCAACTGTCAATTCATCCCTTGTGCCCTCAGGGATGAACTTGCCTTGTTTCCTCAGCTCGTGCATCTCCCGCTAATCGCCAAAATAAAAATTTGTAATTAAGTAAACACCACAAATAATAAATATTCAAACGATTAATTGCTGTAAGAGTTGTATTTTACCATTTTTGCAGCCGCCTCAGCAGTTGCGGGCTTCCTTATTTCTCCCTTCTTATTTTGTCTCCCGGCTATCCAAACATCATGTCGAGGCATAGGTGTGCTACCTATAGTAGAGGATTCCTGAGTAGAAGCAGACTGAGTAGTAGCCTCAGACTATAGTGTTTGGCGAATGCCTGCATACGGCATACCCCTTTGGACCCATTGTGTGGTCATGCACATTCAGTGCACGCCTTGATTTTTGTTCCTCACTGAGGGCCTAGTTAGTATGCACAATAAAGATTTGGTTAGTAACACTAAATATTAATCTTGAATAGGTGAATACAACATATATTAATGAGATTGGGATTGACGCCTAATACCTTGAATTCATCATTTTGTCTTGAAGCAACAAACGTATCCCATTCTTCTTTGTCCAGGAAGTTCCTGTTCAGTGGCTGTCTTCTTCCTTTTGTCACCTTCTCTTATGTATTCTCGGGTGAGATTTGTCCTATAGTTCCTTAGGACTCTCCTACAGCGTTGCATCATGCATTTACGATGCAACTTTTCATCCAATTCAAATATACTCTACAAAATAGAATTTCTATTAACTAGTATCCAAGAAATTAGTAATCTACAAAATAGAATTTCAAATTAATAATAACTCACGCATAAATCCTTCCATATTACATCTTTCTTCTCCTTAAGAACTTAATGCCAAGAATCTATCTTACAACCGCAATGGCTACGAGTAACATACCCAAGATATGAAACAAGTGAATTGTGATTCACACCAGATGCATTTCCTGCATTATCAAAATCCACAACAAGTTTGGGTCCATTGCCCTTTTACGCTATTAACTTCTTCATCATAGTGATGCCCCTTCTCTTGTCAGCTTTTTGGTGCTACTGATCAAGTGCCTCAAGTGCTTCAGATGGTACATGTGCATCATCAACCTAAAATTTGACAAAATTAACACATTTACAAGATATAACAATAAATGGACATATAGTTAGAAATATATGATATATTTTTAAAACTTACATTGTCAGGCGGCGCATTTATGTCCTCACCCTCACGGTAATCATCAGCACACTCATCAAGATAATGCTCATCCATCTGAAAGTTCACATTCACATTGTAAAGTTCACATTGTAAAGTAATTCAGTCTGTAAAGTTCACATTGTAAAGTTCACATTCACATTGTAAAGTTCACATTGTAAAGTAATTCACATTGTAAAATTCACATTGTAAAGTTCACATTCACATTGTAAAGTAATTCACATTGTAAAATTCACATTCAGAAAAATAAAACATATAAAAAAATATAAACATGCCTCTAATATTACGATTTTTTATCAATTAACAATCCTTCATTGTGATCTCCGCGCACATACAAGTCATCATTAGCTTCAATTGTTGGTGGTGTTGGCAACCCAACTGAGAATGGACTGGAGTCATCATACTTATCATAGTACTCTTCTTCATCTATAGGATCTTCAATGAACTGTCTTTTACCATATAGAACAACCGACCATTTATCATTTGCAGGATCATCGATATAAAATACTTGTTTCGCCTGTGATGCCAATATGAATGGTTCACCCTTCTTGCCAATCTTTTCAAAGTTCACTAACGTGAAACCCAATTCATCCACTATAACTCCTTTGGTGTTATCAACCCAATTACATTTGAAGAGTGGAATTCTGAAATCTATGTAGTCAAACTCCCATATGTCTTCAATGGCACCGTAATATGACATTTCAGCTTCACGTGGACTCTTATCCTTTGCACTTGCAAAAAACATAGTCGATGCTTGAAGGGTGACCCCACTGTTTTGGACGACACTCTTATCATCTTGGCGCTTTGTGTAATATGTGAATCCATTAATGTCATACCCTTCATAAGACATAACAGTCAATTTTGGTTTAAAGGCGAGGCATTTGATAGTTTCAGTAATATCATCTGGTGTTTGAGATAGTTGATGTAAGACTTTATCTTCAAACCACTTAATAAATGTCTTGTTATGCTCTCTAGCAAGCCACATTGTATTGGCTCGAGGATATTGTCTCTTGATGAAATTGGTATGTTCCTCGATATAAACGTTCACTTCGTCCATGTTGTGTAAAATATACAAGTGACCTTATTCCAACTGCTCACGGTTGATTACTTTCACATGTGATCCTAAAATTCCTTTGCCAAATTGCTCGTCAATATTCTTGTCATTATCAGGAGTGTCATTACCACTGAGAAAGTCATTGCAAAAATCCATAACCTCTCTCGCCACATAATCCTCAATAATACTCCCTTCAGGCCGATAACGGTTTCGAACATCACTTTTAAAAACGCTCATGTATCGTTCAAAGGGATACATCCAATGCAAGAAAACTGGTCCCAACATTTTCACTTCCCTAGTCAAGTGGACAACAAGATGTACCATGATATCAAAGAACGATGGAGGAAAATACATCTCAAGCTGACATAAGGTAACAACCACTTCTCTTTGCAATTTATCGAGGGTATCAGGGTCAATAACTTTGCTGCACAGACTGTTGAAAAAGAAACAAAGTCTGGTGATTGCAAACCTTACATGCTTCAGCAATATAGATCTAATTGCCACAGGCAATATTTGTTGCATTAGAGTGTGACAATCATGATATTTAAGACATATCAACTTCAGATCTTTCATTGATACCAATCTACGGATGTTGGATGAGTAACCATGTGGCACCTTAACATTTACCAAACATTAACAAAAAGCTTTCTTCTCCTTTCTAGACAATGTGTAACAAGCAGGAGGTAAGTATGTTCTCCGATTTCCCATTTCACAAAATTCTGTTAATTTTGACCTTATTCCCATTTCACGTAGGTCCAGTCTAGATTTTATCCCATCTTTAGTCTTACCTGGTATATTCAACAAAGTACCAATGACACTATCACAGACATTTTTCTCAACGTGCATGACATCGATACAATGCCTGACTGTCAAAGAACTCCAATACGGAAGATCCCAAAATATTGACTTCTTCTTGAATAAAGATTTGTCACTCCGTGTGGCCATAGTACATTGTCATTTCTTACCAAATTCATTGACAAAGTCTTTTACTCTTTCATAAACAACCTCCCCTGGTATAGGTTTAGGTGCACTCCGTTCCTCATTTAATCCATTAAATGCTTTGCGCTTCCTACGATACGGATGGAATTTTGTAAGAAACCTTCGATGACCGAGATATACAGTCTTACCGCCGTGTTTTAGTCTTGTTGAATCAGTGTTCTCTTCACATATAGGACACGCTTTAGCTCCTTTGACACTATATCCAGACAAATTCCCATATGGTAGAAAGTCATTAATAGTGCAAAACAACATAGCATGCAAACGAAATGTCTCTCTTCGTGAAGCATCATAGGTCATCACACCTTCACCCCAGAGTTTCTTTAAGTCATCAATCAGAGGTTCAAGATAAACATCGATGTCATTTCCAGGTTGTTTAGGGCCCGATATCAACAACGACAACATTACGTACTTATTTTTCATACACAGCCAGAGAGGAAGATTGTATATAACAAGCATGACTGGCCAAGTGCTATGTTGGCTGCTCAATGTCCCGTACGGATTCATCCCATCTGTACAAAGCCTAAGTCTTAGATTCCTGACTTCTTCACCAAATTTAGGGTACAATAGATCAATCTTCTTCCACTGTGGGGAATCAGACGCATGTCGTAGGATCCCATCATTATTTTTCTTAACATCTGCATACCACATCAAATTCTTCGCATCTATCGGATTGGCAAACAAGCGTTGAAACCGTGATATTATAGGTAGATACCACATCACCTTGGAAGGAGAACCAGTTTTAGACTCCCCCGAAGTCGTCAATTTATACCGTGACGCACCACATTTTGGACAATCTTTCAAATCCACATAGTCCTTTTAAAACCATACACAATCATTCGGGCATGCGTGTATCTTCTTGGCATCCATTCCCATTGGGCACAACAATTTCTTTACCTGGTATGTTGAGATTGGCAGCTCGTTTCCTTCAGGAAGCATTTCTTTCAACAAAGACAACAATGACGTGAAGCTTTTGTCGCTCCATCTATTGTTAGCTTTCAGCTTATACAATCTCAACACTGTGCTAAGCTTCGTAAACTTAGTACAACCTGTGTATAACGATATCTCAGCATCATGCACAATGTTTCTAAAAGTGGGAGGTGGATCGGTGTGCTCTACCCCACAACTATCCAGCATCGCATCAACGATGTCTACTAGAACTGGTTCATTCACATCTACGTCATCGTAGGCAATTTCTTCTTCCACACAAGCACTGCTATCGACATCCACTGGTTTCGGGTTTGAAATCTCTCCATGCCAGTGCCATTCTGTATAGCCTTGTATAATCCTGTTGCACATGACATGACTTTTGATTTCGTCACCAGTGTTGACTTTCAAGTTGTTACCGCAATGCCTACATGGACAGTAGAACCTATCTCCAGGTTGTTTCCTATGTTCCTCGGCAAATCTAATAAACTGGTCAAGACTAGAAATAAACTCTGGGGTGCAGCGATTGCGAATGGACATCCATGATCTATCCATTCTATGATCAAAGAGAAAACAAGTATATATTACAACAAGATTAGGGTCTAGGGTTAACAGATTATCATTTTTGCATGGTTAAAACTTTAGGCCAACAAATACATGTGTTGTCATTCTTATATATAATAAATGTGTACCACCTATCCCATTCTTGAACACCTAATCTCACTAGTAAGTGTATAATGTGTATTGGGTTTTCGAGAAAATTTCGGCAGCATTTCCCCACTGTTCTCCAAGTATATATGTACTTAGAGAACAAACGGGGAAATGCTACCAAAATTTTCTCGAAAACCCAATACACATTATACACTTACATCCTAAGTGAGATTAGGTGTTCAAGAACAGTCCCAAACCGGGGACTATCCAAGATTTACTCCTAATGAGTAAATCTTGGATGGGTTTCTAGGCCAACAAATACATGTGATGTCATTCTTATATACAATAAATGTGTACCACCTATCCCATTCTTGAATACCTAATATCACTAGTAAGTGTATAATGTGTATTGGGTTTTCAAGAAAATTTCGGCAGCATTTCCCCACTGTTCTCCAAGTACATATGTACTTAGAGAACAAACGGGGAAATGCTACCGAAATTTTCTTGAAAACCCAATACACATTATACACTTACATCCTAAGCGATATTAGGTGTTCAAGAATAGTCCCAAATCGGGGACTATCCAAGATTTACTTCTAATGAGTAAATCTTGGACGGGTTTCTAGGCCAACAAATAATGTGCTGTCATTCTTATACCTACAATCCTAGTTCTTCAAGTTAGGGTGATTATTGATGTCTTTAAAAGCATGATTGGCAATTTAGGGAAAAGTTCATCATTTACATTCAAAGCATGTCACATGTGTGCATTACAGTTCATCATTAAGCAAGAAGGGTGATTAGGATTCTCACCAAGAACGGGTTTTGATTTTCTATACAATTTTATAAAAAAATGCACATGTATGCATATATATACTATACTTTTTGGAACCTTTATACATATCTGAACACCCTAAATAACCATACTAAACACCCAAATACTTTATAACACAACTATAAAACAATGATTATAGCTAAACTATTAAACAATAGACTTGTCACACATAAACACCCTATACAACTATAAAACAAAAAGTATTAAGATATGCATGATACAATAACTATTTTGCATCACATTACAGCAGACTTATCATTGATATCTTACTAACTTATTGCTACATTTACATATCATCACTTGATCAAAAATTACAGCAGTACATTTAACCAAAGTATGCATTCTAAAATCTATGTCATGATTAGTTACATGTAATTTACTTGGATATACAGCAGTACCCGATTATTATGTCTTACATACAAAGTATGTATATTAAATTAACTAAGGCTTATCATAGAACATGTATTATTTATCAAGTTACCAATAAGTAAATAACTTAGAAAAATAAAAAATGCCCAGCAGTAGCCTGGGTGTGCATTGGCACCACCCAAGCAGCCACCTAGGTGGAGGAAGAAGGAGGAAGGGTGTACCTTTCCTAGAGCACGGAGCGCCGACGAGCACGAGCCTTCTGACGAGCACGGCCTCCGGTGAGAATAGAGGGCCAACGAGAAGACGTCCGGTGAGCACAGAGGGCCGGTGAGCACGGACAGCAGGGAGCGGCGTGCCGGCAGAGCATAGAGCGGCGGCGGCGGAGCACAGACGGCAGGGAGCAGCGACAGGGAGCAGCGGCAGGCGGAGCAGCGGGGGCGAGCAAGAAATCGCCAGACCTAACTGAAATCGGGAATGAAATAGGGAAAGGGGAAGAGTCACTCGCGCTGGTGAGCTATTAAGTTGACAATAAGCGTCGGTTATTCAGAAAAACTGACAACTAAACCAACAGTGTCAGTTCTTTCAACCGATAACTATTCCTGTCCCGCGAATACCCTTTAGTCGTCGGTTATTTATTTATGAACCGACGCCATATGTCAAATTTTGGAGGTAATTTTTTCGTTGGAATTTTGGTTTTGGCGGTTGATTTTAGGTGTCAGTTTTTTATTAATTAACCGACACTTAATAAAAGTGGTACCCGTTTCTGGTTGACCTTCATAGATTGGATGTCGTTTTATGTTATAAACTGACACTGTAGAGTTTAGGTGTCGGTTTATGTATACAACCGACACCTTGAAAAGTGACTTTATAAGCCATTTCTGTAGTAGTGCATATACTCTCTTTACCCTGTTTTGATGATGACAATGACGTCACATGCAGGTAAGAAAAGGACTAGAAGCACAATTACTAAAGGCATAGCTATCTCTGGGTGACAATCGATGGCCTCTATGTAGCCATTGGTGCATCACCACCGGATGTTACCAAACAACTCCCTATTGTGCCACCAACTGATGGTTGTAGCAACATATCACTCGCATGCGTCCCTGCGAGCATCAACCGGTGGTATGACTATGACCATCAACCGATGGCACCCCTGCAACCATCAGTCGGTGGTATGCCTGCGACCATCAAACGATGTCACCCCTACTACCATCAAAGGATGGAGCCCCTTCTACCGTCACCCGAAGACGCCTCTGCAACCATCATCCGATGGTGTTCCAATGATCATCAGCCAGTGATGCATCTGCATTCGACACACGGTGGTCTACCTATGTTTATCAATCGAAGGCATGCCTATTGATGACATCCAATGATGACTCTGACAAGTACCGTACTCGAGACCGTTGATCATGTGCCCCAAAGGCGAGCACTTGGGAGGCTTGGTGCACAAGTTAAGGACCCCTAGCCGATGCCTATGAATAGGAGACAACCAAATACATAATGAGGGTCACGTGGATCGCCTTCATGCTCACACTATTGACTGGACGTGGATCCATTGAAGGAAGGATATGCCATCGACTGACCCCTTCTGCCATCAGTTGATAGGAATGACAGACGAGAGTCAATTGACCCTATTCCCAGACCTCTTCTTGTTCACCCCCACCTGCTTCTGGAGTCCCTCTTTTGATAGAAAGAGGAAGAATAAGGAAAGGAGATCACCAACACTAATGCCTTCATCCACGAGCAATAGAACCATTCCATTAGTTGTGTCCAATGTCTAGTCACCATTAGGGTATCACCCGGTCCCCTACTTTGACTTCCCTTTTCTTCTTTCTCTGTGTCTTCCTTCCTACAACTCTCCATGTCTCCATCCATTTGTAAATCCAAAATTCTACTCATGACAATGAGTGGCTATACACTTTACTTGGGTTGGGAGTATCCACTAAGGCTCTCCCAACATGTATATACTTACATCCTTTTGAATATATATACTCTTAGCAAAGATTATCTCCATACTGTTGTTCTTAAAAGTTTCACTTACATGATTCACTACCATATTGTGATGTATGATTATTAATTCCTTTAAAGAGTAGTACTAATCTTATCTAAGTGTTATGGAGTTGCATGAATGCATGAAAATGTTGGAATGCTAAAGATAATAATCATATGGTTTGCTTTGTGATTGTTTGTTTACCATCTTTAGAGAGAGACAACCTTATAATCTAGAACAATAGTAAGCTCGAGAGAGGAGGGAATAGACATATATGATGATTTCTTGTAATTTTGCTAAGGGTATACAAAAGGGTGTGAGTATTGCATGTTGGTGAGAGACTTAGTAGGTGAGACCCAATCCAAATTCCCATCTATACATTGGTTGCATCTTTCTTGTTTGATTCTATTATCTAGTTTTGTTTTCTTATGTGTTCTTTTATTGCTTTTCTTGGAGTGACATCATTCAATGAGGAACACATCTTAATCTACATCTTCATTTGGTGTATTTGACTCAAAGGTTATACGTACGTAGAACTTACCGACCTTGTACTTGTGGTTTGACCCCGATCTATTACATCAGACCTCATATTATAGTTGTAAGGGCCTGAGTGTCAAGTTATACATCTAAGAGTTTGACTACTCTAGATCTGCTCCATTTTAAACGTGCAATTTAGGCCAGACAACTTTTGGGCATTATTGTCGGGGACAAGGAAAAATGGTATTGTTAAGAACATGAGTCTTCTCACTGTAAACCCATACCTTAAGCTTAGTAATGAGCTTGACTACATGAAAACTCTAAATATTCTATATCTAGATTACTTAGAATATTTAATTTTACACGTCCAGTTTTCTAACTTGACTGTGTAAACTATTTAGGTAGCTTGAAGAGAAGTAGCTTTAAACAACACCTTACTCCTTTTTTATGACAACATGCCGCCTCGTAGACAAGGTAGTCTTACTGGGGAAGATCAAAATGCAAGAGTTCAACATAATCCTCCACCTCTAGAAATTGAAGAAGAATGTGAGGAATGTCACTCAGATGGTCATATCCATGAGGAAGAAGATCGTGATGAGTGATGTAAAAATGCTTGCGAAGAATGATATGAAGAGGAGCGACACCATCACGAGCACTGCCACCAATTCAATAGAAGACACAGAAGGAATCATCGTGATCACGAGCACAAAAACCATAACAATGATGAAGAAGATGACGAAGAAGATAAATCACTTAGAGAATTGGCTGCAACAAGAGCAAATGAACCAAGGTGCCCAATCATTGTCCCATAATTTGATGTTACAAATTTTGAGTTGAAACCTACAGTCATCTCGATGATCCAGAACAAACCCTTCTGAGGTAACTTAAAAAATGAAAATCCTTATCATCATCAAGACAACATCAAAAATATATGTGACACTATAAAGATGAGGGGAATGCTGCAAGAAATTATAAACTACAAGGGATTTATCTTCTCTCTAGAGGACAAGGGACTATCCTGGTATCTTAGCCTACCTCATCGATCCATTGATGGATGGATGCCTCTTGCTGATGTGTTTGTCACTAAGTTCTATCCCACTGAGAAAACTATCCAAAATAGGAAAAAGATCACTTCCTTAATGTAAAACCCCAGAGAGAATCTTCACAAAACATGGAAATGATTCCATGAGTATGAAAGAGATTGTCCGCATCATAACTACTTCAAGGTTTTTCTAATGACAACATTTTACAATGGGCTTACTCTCACAGAGAGGACTTCGTTAAATGATGTCATTAGGAGTGATATTCTTGGAAAGAAGTCGAGTAGAACTATGAAGATCATTGACAACATAGCTTCACTAAAAGCATGCATGGAATATGAAAGGAATGATATGGGCTCCACAAAGAAGGATAATTATGAAGGACCCTCTGCCGAATCTAAGGCTATGGAAACTATCATGAATGTGTAATGTGCAGTGAAGGAGGCCACATGATTAACAACTGTGTTTACACGTGACCAGAAAATAGTGAAGAAAATGAAAGTGAAGAATATACAAAGTACATATCTTATGTAAATTTTAAAAGGTCAGATCACCCTGGCATCAATTATGGAAGCAAATATGTTGCTGAGAATTCTCATCATCTGGGTGGCTCATCTAAGTCACCACTAGTACACCAAAACTACTACTTACCAGCAGAACAAAAACAATTATCAAGGCCAAGGACAAGGTCAAGGCCAATATTAAAATAAGAACCAAGACCAAGTATAAGGCAAGAGTAGAAGTAAAAGTAAACCTAGCATGGTGTTAGAGCTTTTCAAATTTGTAAAGAGACATACAAATGTCAATGAATAGTTAACTTAGAGTGCTATAACTAACATTGGTGTCTTGAGCACTATGCAAACCCAGATGTTGGGCATGTAGACACATCAACACCAGATTGAACAACAACTTGCACAACTTTCTTAGCTCCTAAAGAATCCCCAAGGAAAGATACCTTCCAACATAGAGACTGTGAAGATGGCAACTCTTTGATCAAGAAAAGATGTTGAAAAAAAACAAGAACAAATTCACCAAGAAGAAGAGATTGTCGCCAATCCACAAACTAAACCCCATGGAGTAGAGGAATAATTTGAAAAGGACGAGTAATTCAAACAGGACAAGAGTGAAGAAAAAAACAACAAGAAGAAAAGTGCAAAGAAGAAGAAACCAGATCCTACCAAAGAGGTCTTTACATAGAGAAATCCCTATGCCCTATGAGTCTCATTTCCCAACAAACTAAGTAAATCTCATCTAAAGAAAAGATTTGAAAAGTTTTTTGTGGCTGTAAAGAAATTGAACCTGGATATTCAGTTTCTATATGCAATCAAAGAAATTCCTACATATGCTAAATTATTCAAAGATCTAATCACAAAAAGGAGGACAGGGTACCACATTAATAGTACAGCTGGCAAAAATGTTGAGTGCCTTTGTTTAAGATGAGTTGCCAACAAAGAAGAAATATCTAGGGGCATTCAGTATTCCCTTTTGTGTTGGAGACAATGTGGAAAGGAAGGGGTTATCTGACCTGGGAGTGAGCATTAGCCACATGCTGCTGACCCTTGCTCAAAGGCTTGGACTTACAGATATGGTAAAAATTGGAATGAGAATCAAATTCTCTGATCACACCTTTACAAAACTGGTGGGAATAGTAGAAGATGTTCAAACTCACATTGGACAGTTCTTCATACCTTGTGATATAGTGGTGATCGACATTGTTGAGGACTCTAAGTGTCCAATGATATCAGAAGACCCTTCCTTGCAACAGGTAGAGCTCTAATAGATGTGATAGAATGGATTATTACTCTACGTGTTGGTAATGATCACATCAATTTTTGTGTACAAGATGCCATGAGGGGACCCCCTCTATTTGAGTCAACCTATTTTATTGACCATTATATCAATATTTTCTAGGAAGTTAAAGGAAGAAATGTGATAGTGGACCCTCTCATGCGAGCCTTGACTAATCTTGATCCCAATCTAGAAGACCTGGAAGTGGTTGACATTTCTAGATTACTAGAATCAACATGAAGAAGAGGAGGTCATTCATGAAGAAGAAATAACCTTTGAAATAGCAAAGTATGCGACACCAGAGCAAACCACTGAAGAGAAAGAAGCACCAAAACCAAAGCCAGAGTTAAAGCCACTGCCTAAAGGGTTGAAGTATGAATTCCTTGATAATGAGGAAAGGAATCCGGTGATAGTTAATGCAGACTTGACAGATGAACAAATGGAAAAGATGTTGAAGGAACTCAAACTGTGACTCCATGGAAGATATCAAGGGCCTCATTCCAACTCTATTCATGCACAGAATCAATCGTGAGTAGACTGCTAAACCCTTGGCTCAGTCACTAAAGAAATTGAATCAGATGCTGAAAGAAGTTGTAAAGAAAGAAGTAATAAAGTTGCATGAGGCAAGGATCATGTACTCCATTAGTGGTAGCAATTGGGTCAGCTCGATTCACGTTGTACCAAATGAAGGGGAGATGAATGTAGTAAAAGGAAGCAATGGGGATGAAGTAGCCACTCAGATAGTTACCAGGTGGAGAATGTATATTGACTACCGTAAGTTTAATGCCTCCATGAAAAAAGACCACTTCCCTCTACCTTTCATCGACCAAGTTCTAGAAAAACTTGCAGGATAATCCTACTTCTATTTTCTAAATGGGCACTCGGGTTCTATCAAGTCCCTATCCACCCCAATTATCAGAAAAAACTACTTTTATGTGCGTCTATGGGACATACGCCTTCAGAAGAATGCCTTTTGGGTTATGTAATGTGCTTGCTACTTTTTAAAGGCACATGATATCCATATTATTGGATTTTATGGAAGACATAATGGAGGTATGTATGGGTGACTTCTCTATAAATGAACCTAACTTTGACAGGTTCCTTGAAACTTGTCAAAGGTCTTGTGAAGATGTGAGAAGAAACTACTTGTGTTGAATTGGGAAAATGCCATTTTATGGTGATAGAAGGCATAGCTCTAGGGCATAAAATTTTAGAGGAAGGCATGGAAGTGGATAAGAGCAAGATTGATCACACTTTCCCCCACCAAAATTTGTGATAGGAGTGAGGAGTTTCCTAGGTCATGCAAGATACTAAATAAAGATTTATCAAAAATTTGTGAAAGGTTGTGAAGCCATTATCAAACTTCCTTGATAAAGATGTGGAATTTTATTTCTCCGATAAGTGTCTCGAAGCATTTTATGTCATGAAGAATGCCCTGACAATGACCCCGATACTACAAGCACTTGATTGGAATTTGCCTTTTGAAATCATGTGTGATGCTAGTGACTATGCCCGCAAGGATGTCCTTGGACAAAAAAAAAAGATGAGAAGCACCACACAATGTACTATGCCAGTGGAACTCTCAATCAAGCTCATGTAAACAACACCACTATCGAGAATGAAATGTTACCAATAGAAGTTCCTTTGGACAAGTTTAGATCCTACTTAATAGGAGTAAAGGTGAAGGTGTACACACACCATGGGGTCGTAAAGTATCTTATGAAGAAAAAGGACATAAAACTGAGATTGTTGCGATGGGCTTTGTTGCTACAAGTGTCCGATCACGAAATCATTGAAAAGAAAGGAACAGAGAACGTCTTTCGACCGCCTATCTAGAATAATATTCACCAAAGAAAATCAGGTACTGGTAAATGAGAACTACGCATATGAGGCCTTGATAATGGCCAAGTCAGTCAAACCAAATATGCCTTGGTTCACTGATATTTGTAAATATTTGGCATGCAAATAATTACCTTCCAAGATAACTTACAACCAAAAGAAGAAACTTTTCTCTAAACTAAAAAATTATTGTTGGGATGACCCCTATTGTCTAAGAGATGTTCTAACAATGTATACTCGCATTGTGTGCCAGAAGAAGAGTTTCCTCAAATCCTTAAGAATTGCCATTCCTCACCTTATGGAGGTCACCATGGAGACAAAAGGACCGCCGCTAAGGTCCTACAATCTGACTTGTATTGGTTGGCACTCTTCAAGGATGGCATGTCTTTTGTAAAGTCTTGTAAAGAATGACAGCTGGTCGGAAGCATTACTATAAGAAATGAGATGCATATGTCTAACAAGGAGGAAGTAGAGATCTTTGATGTCTTGGTAGTGGATTATATGGGACCCTTCCCCTCCTCCAGGAGCAACAAGTACATCCCGATCATAGTGGATTATGTCTCCAAATGGGTAGAAGCTATAACAACTCCCACCTTTGACTCTAAAGCAGCTGTGAGATTATTTGAGAAGACCATTTTTTCTAGATTCAGGGTTCCACGCACCATCATTAGCGACTGGGGGTCCCATTTTATGGAAAAATAGTTTGAAGCACTATAAACATAAGGTCGCCTGACCATACCACCCCCAGACATCAGGACTAGTTGAGTCATCAAATTGACAGATTAAGCAGATATTAGAAAAAAATCATTGGCCGGACCCAAGGACTGGTCCATGAAGCTAGAAGATGTTGTATGGGGATATAGAACATCTTACAAAATGTCGATAGGGACAACCCCCTACTGGCTCATATATGGAAAGTTGTGCCATTTACCTATAGAACAGGAGTATAGAGATCTTTGGTCCATCAAGTTCTTAAATATGGATCTGGATAGAGCTGGAAATAAAAGGTACCTATAGCTACACAATTTGAGAAATTGAGGCTGCATGCCTATGAGAATGCCCACATCTATAAGTAAAGAATGAAAGTGTGGCATGATGCCCACATTAAGAACAAGGATGTGTTAGAAAAAGACAAGGTTTTGCTGTTCAACTCAAGAATTAGATTATTTCCAAGAAAACTCAGATCTAGTTGGTCTGGCCCATTCTCTTTCATCAAGATCTTCCCATCTGGGGTAATGGAGATTTCCAATAAAAAGGCTGGTACTTTTAAGGTGAATGGGCATAGATTCAAAATATATTACAAAGACTAAGACTTTGTAAGAAGATTATAACTAGATTTAGAGGAACCCAAAACCTGCTCCATGAAATGAACCATAAGAAGCTAGGAACGAGAGTCAAGCTAAAGACTTTAAATTAGCGCTTCTTGGAAGGAAACCAAGGATTTCCTACTTTTTCTATATCCTTCATATCCACTTTTTCATTGAGTGAACTATTATTATTTTATAGGTCTTAGTTTAAGGCTCTAATGTCTTTTGTCTTTAGTAGGCAATGGACTTTTACAAAAAAAATTATAAAAAGGTTTCAAACTTGGCTATTTTAATTGAGTGTGCATATAATAAAAATTAATGGAGTTTATGTATATGTTCTTTAATTGTAGGAACCAATCTGTCCGGCCATTGGTTGATCTTAACCATTGGTCGAGTATGGAAGAAGCACCACTGGGTGATTGTGCAGAACCTCCATTGGGCGTCAGTTGAAGAAAAACTAGCCAGTGACGTAGTGGCATCATCGATTAATAGATGCAGTCAACTCATTGACCGACACCCATAAGCACCACCAGATGATGAGAAGAATTTCATCGACTGATAGGGGCAAGCGAGCCATCAGATGTTCAAGGTGTCTTCACTTAGTAGGATACCAAGGGATAGAAAACCGTAAAAGGAGACCGACTAATCCTCTTCCCCCTTCTTTTCACCAAGTTACTGAGTAACCAGGCTTAACCTTAGAAGCAACGAAAGTCGAGAATGCCAACAACCAATATAGTCTAACAAGAGGCAATCTGCACTCTACTTTTGTACCTCAGGAAAACATAAGCATAACCTTTTTTAAGATCTTGTGTAGAACAATAATTGAGGAGTACATGCATAGAGATAATGATGGGCCATTTTAAATGCAACATCTAACCTAGCATCCCACCTGCTCAAGGAAAGAGTTGATACCACATCCATCCATGAGCTGTAGGATGCCCTTGATAGAAGTATATCCTTGAAATTCATCACCCTACCCTTCAAGGCCTTCAACCATTAGTTTCTCACAGTGATTGACCTATCTAAAAGAAGAGTACTCACCTACAACTTCAACACCAAAGACCTACCTTGTGGATGAATGTAATTTGAAAAACATGAGTACAAGATGATACATGAAATCCCAACCCGCCTAAAAAGACTGATACAAGGGGCAAGCGGGTAGTATCATCCCAATTGGAAGGAAATTTCCATTGAACACAATTTTACTAAAGAAGGATAGGATACAAGGGACATTTCCTTCATAGCTTTGAGGATAATTGAGGCCATCAATAGTGGAATCTCTATGGAGCATATCATTGATGAAGATTTCCACACCTTATGAGAGAATTATGTCATGGAAATCATTCATGACAGAAGGTTCTTCTACGATAGAAAAATGGCAGATGTACCAAGGCATATGTACTCTCTCATTCCTCTACCTGAAAGAACACCTTGGAGAGAGGATTTCAGAAATCTCATGGCTCGAGAAGGTCTAGAAAATGTAGGAAGAAGGACCTCACTAGTTGTCCCACCAACTGCCCCACCACCACCCAGTGTGGAAAATGTAACATCTACACATGTTGTGAGGGAACCACCTTTGCATGTCCTAGAAGTCCCCATGGAAGCCGAAACAACAACATCTAGCCCACCACAAAATGAACTATTTTTAGTTCCACCTTCCACTGACATCATCGTAGCTAAAATTTCTGATCTAGAAGACAACAGTAATGATGATAACACGTCACACCCAGAAGAGAAAGAACAAGAAGATGACATGCCAGAAGGACCAAAAATAATAAATGTGATAATGCCTACTTTTATGTACTTTGATGAGCTGGCATGCTATGACTTATCTATGGAAGAAGTCCAATTCCTTCTAGATGTAATGTGACCAAGGGAGGATGACTTTGTGGCTATTTTTGAAAGAAAAAATGTACAAATCTCGCTCCCAGACCTTTGCAATATTTTGACAGCAAGAGGATAAATGATGGCAAATGTCATTACAACTTTTCAGCTACTATTGGCCCACGATCTCACCAATGTGCATATGATGTTTTATAAAATATTGGGAGATGTCGTATTGAAAAAAGAATTAGGTGAACTATAGAGGCAGATAGAGTACTTAAAGTACAACGCTCCTCGATGGATATGTGTGGCAGTCTTACATGATGGGCACTGGGTACTACTAGCAGTGGACACTGTAAATAAAACATCCATCTTCTATTACAGCACCGACATTATGCTCAACATCAAGCACACAAAAATATCACAATCACCAACATCGCCATTGAAGAAAGAGTTGACTTGGTAGCTAAAAAGATTATAGAGATGATCAAAAATTTTGGTCTTGGAGTTCCAACTGATCTCTAGTTTGAGAAGCCATAGTTTTGTCATAGGTGTCCACAGCAAGGACCTTTATTAAATGAGTGTGGGTTTTATGTACTTTATTGGATGCAGATGCTAGCTATGTCAGACCAAAAGGTTGAACAATGTCAAGATGACTACTACCACCACCTCTGAGGACAATATTCTATGAAGATCCTACCTTGAGAATGGTTGATCTTGCATAATGTCCAATAATTCAACTATTCTAGATCAACCTCATTCCTTGACACCCTATGGATAGGGTGGAAGATAAGTTTTGGGGAGGGTATAAATAGGCAAACATGGTTGACATGAATTTATCATGCATAGTATGCAAGAAAATGTATCAAAGTAATAATGCCTTGTGAGGCCCGAGTCAAACACGGGGAAGCATTTCTCCAGTAGACTACTACTAACTATTATCTAAGCCGATTGTAAATGGTTGAATTGGGTTGAACAAAACAACAAAAGTAGAAACAAAACAAATTAAAGGTTGAATTAATCAAAGATGGGGTGAATTCTTTAGGATAGTGGTTTCACCACGGACAACACTAATAATTGATCTCACACACACTAACATCTATTATCTCAATCCCTAGATAAGGATCCTATATCTAGAATTACCTGCTCCTGCAGTGTAATTCACTACCTAATCTAATGCCAGTCCCACTTCCACAATTATTGGTTGTTTACACTACTACAGAAATGCCTTTTAGTGTCGGTTGTTTAACCCCCTTTGGCGTCGGTTTTCAAACGACGCCTATGTGGGCGCCGCTAAAGGTCGAACACTTCGGTGTCGGTTAAAACACCGACGCCTATTTAACATCCAGGCGTCAGTTGTTTATAATAAACCGACTCCAAAAGGGTTCGCGCCACAGAAAACGGCGTCATCTAGGACACTTTCTGCGTCAGTTATATACTAAAGGACCGACGCCTATATTGAATATAGTGTCGGTTTTTAATTGGTAACCGATGCAGAAAAGTGTCCTAGATGATAGCCGTTTTCTGTGGCGTGAACCCTTTTGGCGTCGGTGATTAACTAACCAACCGATGATGTAGGTCTTTGCTGACGGTTTTCTGTAAATAACCGACGCCTATATTTTTTTTTAATATATGTTTGCAGGCCTGCTGTGGCTGGTCAGCAGGATGTGAACCTGCAGTTCAGTTTTCTAAACTGTAGGTTTACGACATCCATTGATATTAGCCTACAAACAGGCCACAAACCTGCAAAATTAACAAAAAAGATTTCACACAAGTAGATACATTCAGACATCAATTCAAATCTCACATTCACACATATAGAAACATTCAAATACATGTATTAACATTCAGAAATATTCATTTACAAAGTATCATTCAGTATCGCTATCAACATCCCAATTATATCTTACAATTGCCACTGCTTGTATGGCTTTTGCCCATTCTTCTCTTATTTCATTTAATGCTTCCATCGTATATGGAGCATGTATATTTTTTAAGCGTTTACCTATAGTTTGGTCAGTTTTAAACACCTGCAAAGAGAATGATGTATATATAAGTAATAATATAAAAATAAGATTGATATATTTCATACTAACTAATGAGACTATATAATACCTCATGTATGGTATCGATGTCCAATGCGGCATGTTTGATAATCATCTTCATAAATCGCATCACATAGTATGCGCATGCCCAGCCATTGTCTTGTGTAGCACACTATGAATTGAAACATATAAAATAATACAACTAAGCACAATTCACATCAATAATATATACATTGGAGTCGGGAACTTACTTGTACGTTCTCCCAATTTATTGGCTGGTTCTTTTTCCTTGGGACCGTTCCTCCAGCCTTTTTGAATGCATCTAAACCCCTACATGTTAATATAACACAGTAAATTGCATAAGTAAATAGTAATATAATAACATATGTTAACAGATACAAAAATGAAATATTTCTCACCAGAATAATGGCATTCTCATTACGTGTCCAATTTTAGTGTTTATGTACTTCCCGTGGGATCTAGATAATAAACAGTGAACGTCCCAGGGACAATAACTAGTAACTCCCAATGCTTACCGCTAGAGGTAAAAAAGTAAAAAATGAATAACTCAAAATGCACAATAAAAATGGAATTTTCTTAAGTCCAAATTATAAATAAAGTAAACTTACTTGACATTGAATGGAGCTATTATTATCGTCTTCTTTTGCTGACCAAAAATTGTAAAAGCATCTATACAGTATTGTTGAACACTATCAGGGTCTTTAACTACCATACTAATAAATGATGGAATCAAAAATCCCACATGATCAAATGCAAATTGTTTGCAATGATCTTCGACTAAGTAGCTGCAAAACATGTATTATGTATGCATTAATATATAAGAAACCAGATCACCGGATCTTACACAAGGTATATGGATGTATAAACAAGATCTCACCTTATCCATGTCTCTATCATTGATGTATTCAGCCAATCATATATAAATAGCTCAATAATATATTGTATAAATAAAGAGCTATCATATGATTGACCTGCATAATCTGCATCTAAAGAAATAATTATAGGGAAATGTATATTATGTGCCCGTAGCCAACATGACATTGACCCTACAAGCAGGACCTAACGGGTATGTTAGGTCAGTTGGAACCCAACTTGATAATGCGGGAAGTGGAGGTGGAGGCCTAGGTACTCCTGGTGTCTTCTTTTTAACCTGGATATATACTTTCAGATTAGTTGACATCATATATACACATTAATAGTCTAAATCAATGTAAATTTATCTTACAATTTCAGTAGTGTAGACGACATCTGCTTTGGGCCACAATATGACCCCGCCTTCTGCATCAGTAAGTGTATCAATATCCGGGTGGGGATATGGCAATGTAGCTTCCCTCCAATCGGGTAACACACGTAATGGGCCCACACGAACGTAGCCCTGTGGCATTGGAGTCCTGTGAAACCTTTCCCCAGGAAGGGACGGGTAAGCCTGTGCCTCTGTAACAACATAGTCTTGTATTCTTAAGCGGCATGGCTTCAATGCCTACAAATTTACGTAAAGAATGTTATACATATATACATATCATCTTGAAAACATATCATCTTGAAAAGACTAGATGCAATGTCATAAACAATACTTACAGCAGACGTGTTAGGCGATGGGTCTCCAGGATTACTCGCAGTCTGTGCATCAGGAGAAGAGTGGGTCCAGGATGCTCTGGGTTACCCAGAGCAACTGTCAATTCATCCCTTGTGCCCTGAGGGATGAACGTGCCTTGTTTCCTCTGCTCGTGCAGCTCCCGCTAATCACCATCAACAGAAATTGGTAAGTTAACACCACAAATAATCAATATTCAAACGATTGCTCTAAGAGTTGTATTTTACCATTTTCGCAGCCGCCTCAACAGTTACGGGCTTCTTTATTTCACCCTTCTTGTTTTGCCTCCCATCTATCCAGATATCATGGCGAGGCATGGGTGTGGTAGACTCCTGAGTAGGAGCAGACTCCTGAGTAGCCGCAGACTCTACCTGTAGTCTTTGGCGAACGCTTGCATAGCCTTTTGGACCCATAGTGTGGTCATGCACATTCAGTGCATGCCTTGCTTTTTGTGCGTCATTGAGGGCCTAGTTAGTATGCACATTAATGATTTGGTTAGTAGCACTAAATGTTAATCTTGAATATGTGAATACAATGTATATTAATTAAATTGGGAGTGACGCCTAATACCTTGAATTCTTCAGATTTTCTTGAAGCAACAAAATTGTCCCAATCTTCTTTGTCCAAGAAGTTCCATTGTTCAAGGGCTGACTTCTTCTTCTTATCACCCTCTTTTATGTATTCTCTGTTCAGATTTGTCCTATAATTCCTAAGCTCTTTCCAACGCGTTGCATCACACTTTTACGATGCAACTTCTCATCCAATGCAAACAGATTCTGTAAAATAGAAATGTTATTAACTAGTATCCAAAATAGAATTGCAAATAATAGAATTTGTAATCTACAAAATAGAATTGCAAATAATAATAACTCACGCATAAATCCTTCCATATCAAGTCTTTTTCCCCTGAGGAACTTTATGCCAATTATCATACTTAACACCACAATGGCTCCAAGTGGTACACCCAAGATAGTTTACAAAATTATTGCGGTTCACTCCAATTGCATTTCCTCCATTATCAAACTCCACAACCAATTTGGATCCACTGCCACTTAGCGCTATTAACTTCTTCAACAGAGTGATGCCCCTTTTCTTGTTAAGTGTTTGGTGATGCGCATCAAGTTGCTCCAGTGCTTCAGTGCGTACATGTGCATCATCAACCTAAAATTTGACAAATATAAACACACTGAATTAGCCCAATATAGAAATATAAGATATATGACATAACTAGAAGATAATGAATTTTATAGAAATACAGGATATGTTTTTAGAACTTACATTGGTATCCTCGCCATGCTCGTCATGGACATCATGCTCATCATGGACTTCATGCTCATCATGGACATCATGCTCATCATGGTCAGCGATCTGAAAATGTCATTAAAAAGGCAAACATTTAGCATTTGTATTAACTAGAAAAGGCAAACATTTAGCATTTGTATTAACTATAAAAAGGCAAACATTTAGCATTTGTATAAACATACATGTCTCTAAAATTGTGATCTTTTATCAATTAACAATCCTTCATTGTGATCTCCACGCACATATAAGTCATCATTAGCTTCAATATTTTGTAGAGTTGGCAACCCAACTGAGAATGGACTGGAGTCATCATACTTATCATAGTACTCTTCTTCATCTATAGGATCTTCAATGAACTGTCTTTTACCATGAAGAACAACCGACCATTTATCATTTGCAGGATCATCGATATAGAATATTTGTTTCTCCTGTGATGCCAATATGAATGGTTCACCCTTCTCGCCAATCTTTTCAAAGTTCACCAAAGTGAAACCCAATTCATCCACTATAACTCCTTTGGTGTTATCAACCCAATTACATTTAAAGAGCAGAATTTTGAAATCTATGTAGTCCAACTCCCAAATGTCTTCAATGACACCCTAATATGACATTTTAGCTTCACGTGGACTCTTATCCTTAGCACTTGCAAAGTACATAGTCGACGCTTGAAGAGTGACCCCACTATTTTGGACGACACTCTTATCATCTTGGCGCTTTGTGTAATATGTGAATACATTAATGTCAAACCCTTCATAAGACATAACATTCGGTTTTGGTTTAAAGGCGAGGCATTTGATAGTTTCTGTAATATCATTTGATGTTTGAGATAGTTGATGTAAGACTTTATCTTCAAACCACTTAGTAAAAGTCTTATTATGATCTCTAGCAAGCCACATTGAACTTGCTCGGGGATGTTGTCTCTTTATGAAATTGGTATGTTCCTCGATATAAACACTCACTTCGTCCATATTGTGTAAAATATACAAGTGAGCTTGTTCCAACTGCTCACAGTTGATTACTTTCACCCGTGATCCTAAAATTCCTTTGCCCTCCTCAATATTCTTGTCATTATCAGGAGTGTCATTACCACTGAGAAAGTCATTGCAAAAATCCATAACCTCTCTCGCCACATAACCTTCAATAATACTCCCTTCAGGCCGATAACGGTTTTGAACATCACCTTTACAAACGCTCATGTATCGTTCAAAGGGATACATCCAATGCAAGAAAACTGGTCCCAACATTTTCACTTCCCTAGTCAAGTGGACAACAAGATGTACCATGATATCAAAGAACGAAGGAGGGAAATACATCTCAAGCTGACATAGGGTAACAACCACTTCTCTTTGCAAATTATCGAGAGTATCAGGGTCAATAACTTTCATAAACAACATCCCCTGGTATATGTTTAGGTGCACTCCGTTCATCATTCCATCCATTGAATGCTTTGCGCTTCCTACGATACGGATGGAATTTTGAAAGAAACCTTCGATGACCAAGATATACAGTCTTGCCGCCATGTTTTAGTCTTATTGAATCAGTGTTTTCTTCACATATAGGACACGCTTTAGCTCCTTTGACACTATATCCAGACAAATTCCCATATGCTGGAAAGTTATTAATAGTACAAAACAACATAGCGTGCAAACGAAATGTCTCTCTTGCTTAAGCATCATAGGTCATCACACCTTCAGACCAAAGTTTCTTTAAGTCATCAATCAAAGGTTCAAGATAAACATCGATATCATTTCCGGGTTGTTTAGGGCCCGATATCAACAACGACAACATAACATACTTATTTTTCATACACATCCAGGGAGGAAGATTGTATATAACAAGCATGACTGGCCAAGTGCTATGTTGGCTGCTCAATGTCCCGTATGGATTCATCCCATCTGTACAAAGCCCAAGTCTTAGATTCCTATCTTTTTCACCAAATTTGGGGTACAATAGATCAATCTTCTTCCACTGTGGGGAATCAAACGCATGTCGTAGGATCCCATCATTATTTTTCTTAACATCTGCATGCCACCTCAAATTCTTCGCATCTTTCGGATTTGCAAACAAGCATTGAAATTGTGATATTATAGGTACATACCACAACACCTTGGCAGGAGAACCAGTTTTGGACTCCCCCGAAGTCGTCAATTTATACCGTGACGCACAACATTTTGGACAATCTTTCAAATCTACATAGTCCTTTTGAAATAATACACAATCATTCGGGCATGCGTGTATCTTCTTGGCCTCCATTCCCATTGGGCACAACATTTTCTTTACCTGGTATGTTGAGATTGGCAGCTCGTTTCCTTCAGGAAGCATTTCTTTCAGCAAAGTCAACAATGAAGTGAAGCTTTTGTCGCTCCATCTATTGTTAGCTTTCAACTTATACAATCTCAACACAGCGCTAAGCTTCGTAAACTTAGCACAGCCTGTGTATAACGGTATCTCAGCATCATGCAGAATGCTTCTAAAGATAGGAGGTGGATCGGTGTGCTCTACCCTACAACTATCCAGCATCGCATCAACAATGTCTGCTGGAACTGGTTCATTCACATTTACGTCATCAGAGGCAATTTCTTCTTCCACCCAAGCACTGCTATCGACATCTACTGGTTTCGATTTTGAAATCTCTCCATGCCAGTGCCATTTTGTATAGCCTTTGTACAATCCCGTTGCACATGACATGACTTTTGATTTCCTCACCAGTGTTGACTTTCAAGTTGTTACCGTAATGCCTACATGGACAGTAGAACCTATCTATAGGTTTTTTTCTATGTTCCTCAGCAAATCTAATAAACTGATCAAGACCAGATATAAACTTTGGGGTGCAACGATTACGAATGGACATCCATGATCTATCCATTCTATGATCAAAGAGAAAACAAGTATATATTAGGAAAAGATTAGGGTATACACTTACATCCTAAGTGTATAGTGTGATGTCATTCTTATATATAATAAATGTGTACCACCTATCCCATCCTTGAACACCTAATCTCACTAGTAAGTGTATAATGTGTATTGGGTTTTCAAGAAAATTTTGGCAGCATTTCCCCGCTGTTCTCTAAGTACATATGTACTTAGAGAACAAATGGGGAAATGCTACCAAAATTTTCTCGAAAACCCAATACACATTATACACTTACATCCTAAGTGAGATTAGGTGTTCAAGAACAATCCCAAATCGGGGACTATCCAAGATTTACTCCTAATGAGTCAATCTTGGACGGGTTTCTAGGCCAACAAACACATTTGATGTCATTCTTATATATAATAAATGTGTACCACCTATCCCATCCTTGAACACCTAATCTCACTAGTAAGTGTATAATGTGTATTGGGTTTTCAAGAAAATTTCGACAACATTTCCCCGCTGTTCTCTAAGTACATATGTACTTAGAGAACAAACAGGGAAATGCTACCGAAATTTTCTCGAAAACCCAATACACATTATACACTTACATCCTAAGTGAGATTAGGTGTTCAAGAACAGTCCCAAACCGGGGACTATCCAAGATTTACTCCTAATGAGTCAATTTTGGACGGGTTTCTAGGCCAACAAACACAATAATAGATATCTACAATGAAGCCGGACTCCATACAAACAATATATAATTTAGTGATTGTTCATTCTAATTTATACCAATGTACAAGTAATATAAAGAACAATGTGGATTATATGGGACATAAATTCATTGTTCATTGTCTAACATTAGGTTCAACACTTGAAACATACATTCATTTACAACATAAAAACTTTGTATCATTAGGGTCCAACATGTGGATTATATGGGACATACACATCAAGGTGGTCATAAGGGAGGATATTTCGTTATTTATGAGTAAGCGATATAAGATTAAGATCCATATAAAAATTAGGGAAGAAGGAAGAAATAAATCTTCTTTAGGATACAATAGACCCTTATGGATGTATTTAGGGTCATAGGTACCATCATAGAACAAAAGGGGTAGACTCTAGGATTTAAGATCACACTACTTCATGTATTTTATACAAAATTACATGTATGTGTATATAAAAAATATATTTATAAGGAACTTCTATACATATCTAATCAACAAATCAGTAATTAACTAAGTATTCATCAATACTTACTATTAATCAGTATCTCTAATCATTAAAATCGGCAAGCAGATCAGTAATTGTAAATAACAAACTATGAATTGTTGAATTAAAGTAATCACTAAAGTAATACTAACCAGTAGTACCAATCATTAATCACTGAAAGCAGCAAGGAAATCAGTAAAACTAATCATGCATTACTAGTATAATAGAGCAATAGGATATTTACTTCGATGCATTACAGCAGTACCCAATTATTTCAGCTTACATACCTTTCGTTAGCGGCGGCGGACAAGTAGGCGAGCTCCCAGCAGTGGTGGCAGTGATCGGCGAGCTCCAGGCGGTAGGGCAGCAGGTGCAGCGGTGGCCGGTGAGCTCCAGGCGGCAGCGACGTCGGTGGGCGGCGGCGAGCAAGGATGAGCGGTGGCCGGTGAGAAGGCGGAGCGGGCGGCGCCGGGTGTGAGCAGGGAGGAAGGAGCTAGGGCGGCGGGAAATTGGCGTGGAGGGAGGCACCGGAGGCACTGGCGGCGGCGTGGAGGGAGGTACCGGAGGAGAAGGCAGTGTGGAGGCACCAGAGGAGAAGGCGGCGGCGGAGAAGGTGGCGCGGCGGCACTGTCGTGGTTGCGGCGGAGTGGAGCTCGGGCGACCGCAGAGAAGAAAGGGCTGGGCGACAGCAGTGATGAAACAGAGAAGAAAGGGGAACAGTCGCGTGATCGTGGGATATTAATTTCACCAATAGCGTCGGTTGTTGCAAAAAACCGACGCCTAAACACCTTAGCGTCGGTTGTTTGAACCAACCGACGTTCAATTGGACGATATTTTCACAAAATTGTTTGGCGGGAACCACTTTCGGCGTCGGTTATCAACGGATAACCGACGCTTAAATTGACACTTTTCCCGCAAAGTTTCATCACACATAGGTGTCGGTGGCTATTTAAATAACCGACGTTGTATGTGACACTTTTTCTTTTCACTCGAAAATTGGATTTCGCGGGAGCTTTTAGGCGTCGGTATGTTATAGTCAACCGACGCTGAATACAAAGCGGTACCTGTGTCTGGCTGGTCTTCGAATATAGACGTCAGTTTGCCTAAACAATCGACGTCTTATATTATAGGCGTCGGTTTTTCTTAATAACCGACGCCCATAAAAGTGACACTGAATGCTATTTCTATAGTAGTGTTAGTTAGATGCTTTACATTTATTCTCTAGGTTTTTCCTCCCGTTTACACTCCACTTTTCCCAAAGGGCATAGTATACAGGTAAATCTATGCTCTCTGACCCTTAACCTCTCTCCTGAGCTGACTCGTTGTGATCAAGCACAAGTAGAACATAAAGCTTTCCTAGATTTATATCCAATAAAAATAGATAAAAATGATATTAATGCATGGAAATCAATCACAGTGTATATCCAGGCTACTCCTGAATCCTCAGGAATAATTTTTTTATCCTTGTATGGTTTTCATCGATGAATACATGGGAGGAAAGAATAAAAATGTGGGAAACATGAAGAAACTAAAGCAACCCCTGAATCTCAACCCTTCTCGAAGATCCCCTCTGTCGTGCGAGTGTTCTACTATCTTTAGGCTACAAAATCATCCTCCAGAGGTGCCTGGATCTCCTCATTCAAAGATTTTAGTCCCCTATTCTTCTTTTCTCTCTTTTCGGTTGTCGTACAATGAAAATGGCTGCATTTATGAATTTGGTCGTCGTCCTCCTAAGTCATAGGAGGCACTAAGGGTACGAATTAACATCCACCGTTGGATTAAAGATAAATATGTGGCTGGCCTGATCGGGCAGACTCGATAGTACTGACTAGGTGAGTCGGTAGTACCAAGTCACTTAGGTTTGGTTGCGTGATCTCAATCCCATCGGTACTATCGACTGAACTTGATAGCACTGAGTTTTGTGGTTTTCAAGCTACCTCTTTGACGTCAACTCGGTAGCACCGAGTTGGAAACTTGGTAGCACCGAGTTGGAAACTTGGTAGCATCGAGTTTTCTCGATTCATGTCAGGGTTTGTTGATGCTAAATTGATAGCACCGACTTCAGTTGTCGGTAGCACTGACTTCGGGTGAGTTTTCAATAGGTCTTTGATGTTAAGTCAGTACCACTGACTGTTGCTAGGTCAGTAGCACCGAGTTTGTGGCTCTTCCTTATACCTAAAAACACACAAAATCATCATAAGCAATTCGGATGCATAAAATATTACATAAAATAGTAAAAAACAAATAATTTGATGCATTTAATAGAAATAGGCCATCTAAGTTTTTTCAAGTATAATAAATCAAATAAATGACTAATCTACACATGAAATCAAGGAAAAATGCCTAAAATAATGACTAAAACCACATGCATAAGTGGTACATCTCCACTTTGACAAAAATTGCATTCTATCCTGCTTAACAAACTTTGAAAAATTTTGACGGGCCTAATTGGCCAATTTTGGGTTGATTTTTGTACATGTATATAAATACTCTTGCTGAAATCTTGATACACAAGTAGTCTTAAAAAGAAAAATTTGAATCCATTTTTCCAGGATAATGTCATAGCCTCAACTCTTAGACTTTCTTATCTTCAGCCTAGCTCTTAGAGTAATTATTTCAAGAATGACAGATATGGGCTTCCTAATCCACTTGAAGTCTTTAAGTGTGATAATGTCTTAACGTCAGCCTGAGCTCAAGATAATGTACAAGGAACAAGTATGTTAGTCAACCAAGAAGAAATCTCAAAGAAAGGAGGACTCAACCTATCACACTTTTGATTAACACCATGATCCCAAGTATAGGTAGGAAAGTGCATAACCCTAGAAAAAGAGGAAACAAATACCCCTTCTAGTTTTAAAAATCCCTACTTTGGGATCAAAAGAGTCACTACAGCCCAACTGTCCCCAGAAACCTATCATCCCAAAGCTTGTGAGCATGAATAAAATCATGGTAGTTGTTCCCAAGAAGATATTGAAGGACTCCCAGTATATTACTGCACTCATGAATGCATATATCTTGTTCTCAGTAGTGGAGTCTAGAAGCCAACTTTTACACACCTACATTCCAAGCGAAACCTCACACAACCACCTGACATTACATCAGGGCCCTTTAGGAAAGCACCGCCTCTAAGGCAACTTAAATGGTTGAGTGACCCTAAGGAATGTAGGAAACATTACAACCTTATCATACCCAAGCACAATATCTAGAGATCCAAAAAAATAAAAGTTGGGTGTGAAATCTACCTTTTTTGGAACTTTGCATAAGTACATCCTGGAATAGGATCATCGGTATATCATGAGGGGGAAACTTTCTAATAAAGAAGATCTTGGAAAGCAATACAAATACTATAACTCCAAACTAAGATAGAGAATTTTGGGTTTCGACAACCTCTTGACCAGATGTATAAATCTCGACTTGAGGCTGACATATCACATTTTTCACACTCACTAAAACTATAATCAATTAAGCCCTCTAAAGTCATTTGGCACTTTAATTCTAATTGTTATCTTGAGCACATGCTAGACTCTAAGTTTGGGAGAGTTGATAACATCCAATTTTGCAGATATTATATGTCTTATTTTATCCATATTTTCCCCCAATATAGGAAAATTTATATTCATTTCTCTCCTACCTTGCATATACTCTCTTTACCCTATTTTAATTATGATAATGACGTCACTTGTAGGTAAGCAAAGGACTAGAAGCACAATTATCTAAGGTAGAGCTACCACTGGGTGATGACTGATGGTCTCTGTGTAGCCATCAGCCCATCACCATCGGACATTACCCTGCAGCACCCTACTACGCCACCAACTGATGGTTGTGGAAACCCATCACTCACAAGCATCCACGCAAGCATGAACTAGTGGTATGCCTGTGAACATCGACTGATGGTGCCCTGCTACCATCACTTGAAGACACCTATGTGACATCAGTTGATGGCATGCCTGCTAGCATCATCCGTTAATGGATCTATGTTTGACAAATGGTGGTCCACCTACGTCTATCAACTGAAGGAACGTCTGTTGTTGACACCTGACGACAACTCTAATAAGTATTGTACTCAGGACCATTAAGCATGTGCCCCAATGGGGAGTATCTGGGAGGCTTGGGGCGTAAGTAAAGGACCCCAAGCCGATGCCTATAAATAGGAGATGACCAGCTACGTAATGAGGATCGCACACATTGCCTTCGTGCTCGAGCTATTGACCAGACGTGGAGTTGGGGAAGGAAGGAACTACCATCGACTGATCATTGCCACCACCGATTGATAGGAATGATGGATGAGATTCCATTGACCATGTTCCCAAACCTCTGCCTTTTCATTCCTGCCCACTTCTGGAGTCCCTCTTTTGATAAAACAATGAAGAAGAAGGAGGGAAGATCGCCAACACTACTGCCTTTGTCCACGAGCAACAAAATCGGGCTATTAGTTGTGGCCTGATTTGACTTTCCTTTTCTTCTTTCCCCGTGTCTTCCTTCCTATAACTCTCCATGTCTCCATCCATTTGTAAATCCAAAATTCTACTCATGAGAATGAGTGGCTAAACTCTTTACTTGGGTTGGGAGTAACCACTAAGGCACTACTCCCAACATGTATATACTTACATCCTTTTGAATATATATATACTCTTAGCAAATATTATCTTTGTACTCTTGTTCTTAAATGCTTCACTTGCATGATAAGCTACTGTCTTGTGATGTATGACTATTAATGCCTTGAAAGAGTAGTATTAATATAATCTAAGTGTTTTGGAGTTACATGAATGCATGAAAATGTTGGAATGCTAAAGTTGATGATCATATGGTTTGCTTTGTGATTGTTTGTTTTCCATCTCAAGATAGAGAAAAGCTTATAATCTAGATCTATCCTAAGCTCAAGAGAGGAGGGAATAGACATATATGATGATTGCTTGTAATCTTACTAAGGGTAAATATACAAAGGGGTGTGAGTATTGAATGTTGATGAGAGATCTTAGTAGGTGAAACCCAATTCAAGTTCCCATCTATACTTTGGTTACATCTTTCTTGTTTGATTATATTCTCTTGTTTTGTTTTCTTATCTTTGCTTTTATTTATCTCTTTAGAGTAACATTGTTCCATAAGGATTTGAATCAAAGGTTCTACATTCTTAATCTACCTCCTTATTTGGTGTATTTGAGTCAAAGGTTCTATGTTCTTAGCACTTATCAACCTTGTCCCTGAGGTTTGACCTGACCTGCTGCATAGGATCCCGTATAATAGTTGTAGGGGTCAGAGTGTTAGGTTATAAATCTAAGAGTCCGACTACTCTAGATCCACTCTGTTTAGGTAGCGTGATTTAGGCCGATCAACCATCGATATTAGAACATAGATTAGGTTGAGTTTTGGACTTTTCCCTTGCTTATACTTTGTCATGTCATATGTATCTAGAGCATATAGGTCCTTAACAAACTATTTTTACTAAGGTGTCATAATGTTATTTGCAATATGTTAGGATCTAGGTTTCCAACTCTGATTGGGCCATCTTATCAAGGCACACCTAGGTTTTTTGTTTTCATTCATTATGTGAAATTCTCCAGGTTTATGATTGGACAAACTTGTAGACTGTATTTAGTTATTTATAATACATGAAGTTGTGGATGATTATGTTCAAGTTGTGGAATTTTTGTTAGAAGGTGGTGATTTTTTTATGATTTAACTCAATAATAATAAATTTTTATGTTTTTAGATTAAACGGAGTTCAATTTTCTAAGTTGTGCTATGTTTAACTTGGGTGTGGAAAATCCTTGAATTTGGATTAGTTAATCTAAATTAACTTCATTTTAGGCATGTTGTGTTTCTTTATGATTTGGATTGGTAAATTGACATGTATTCCTTTTTTTGACCTTGTTCAAATATGTGTATTTGAATTTATTCTTTTTGATCTATTTGACCTATTTTTAGCCTCAATATTAGAGTTAATTTTATGTTGTTCTTCGAATTTGAAAATTGATATCTAAAAGTTATACGTTGTTCATCTTAACTCCAATGACATTGTGTTATTGATATTGAAACTATATTATTTCCATCTGTGAATTGAAGCCTTGATGTCCATGAGGTGAACAATTGTTGTCTTAAGTTGCATTTAAAGTATCAATATGTTCGAATTGATCCATTTTTTTGGAGTAACCATAATGTGGAATATAATGTGAAAAATATGAGTATATCCATTTTGCCTCGATATTACTATGCATGCATTTATGATGACTAACGCAATACAAAGTGATAGACCACTCTACATGGTGATGCATTTTGTGTGTTTTCCTATATTATAATTCGATTTTGATTCCTATTTTATATATGTGAGTGATAATGCCCCTTATATTATTGTTGAAACTAGGTGGTGTTTCCTATTCACGATTAATTGGGTGGTGAAGCCCTTTAGTCATTATTATGTGGTAATGCCTATTGTTTCATGTGGTGATGCCTCTAGACTCTTATATTGGGTTGTGATGCCCTTTACTCATTATAGGGTTGTGATTTCAATTGATTAAGGAATCAAAGCATCTTGTCTTTTATAGTGGCTGTTGGACCCATTGGTTTGTCTTGCTAATGTCACCAACTTGTTGTTTATATTATTCTAGCATTATCACTATAATTTCATGTTTTCCACAATTGTGAACCATATAGTGGCTGAAGACAAAATATGAATTACTTATGTACCTATTGTTGGATAAGAGTCTATGACCTCCGTTTTGGTAATTTCCTTATCTATCTTGATGGGATCCTTTCCATCTTAAATTTTGTCCTTTTTACCTTTATATTGCACATGTACCTATTGTATACACAAACCAAATTATGTTGATGTTTCACTTATTGATCTTTTGTCTGGTGTTCTTTCACCCCCCTAAGTGAAGGGAAACGAAGACCATGTGGACCTGAATTCTAAAGTGTAGATGATCCTTGAGAAATACCGTTGAAGTGGTAGTGTCCCCTCAACATCTAGGATTGGGTTGCTATATATTTTTTCTTTGTGTATCTTCCCATGTTTGTGTTCAACTAAATTAACTTGTAAAAGTCACAATATATTCTTCTACTGCTAAACTTTTGGTGTCTTGAACGTATTAGTGGAATATATAGGAGTATATCCTTTCGTAAAAAATTATGTTGTTGTGTTACATTGGGGACATTTCCTTTTATCTAATGGAGTAATGGCTAAAGTCCCATATGGGTCTCACTTATTACATTTTCTTTTCTCTTTCTCTTATTATTTATTGTTGTTCATTTTCCTTTTTAATATATATATGATGGAATTTCGTGAGGGTAATTTTTTTTTAATGCATGATTACCATATTTTTATTAATAATTCCTATAGGTAGAATTATTCATAGTTTGGCTTATGGAGGAAGTGGAATGAAGCCATGCAATTTATATGGTGTTGGGGGTTAAACCGTATGGTACTTGTTCTTTTATCCTTTTCTTTTTTGATCACTCAAGAGAAAAAGGATAGATTTGAAGTATGTCAATGGTTTGTTTTACTAAATGACCCAATGCTATTTGGTGTACAGTGATACTTAGGAATACATCGCATGAAATATATAGCCCACCTAGAAATTCACTATATCATAACAAATTGATAATAATGAAAGAAACTCTTGGTTTTGTGATCCATAAGTGCAAGAAGACTTTTTCTTAAAATGAAGTGGAATCTGTTTGAATTTTAACTGAACAATCAATTTTTTTAAGAAGCTAGGTAGAGACCATATGTTTAGGATACATTAATTTAGCAAATTATAAGAATTATCTAGTGTACCTTGATATTGATTAGGATTCAAGATAGAGTTGGTCGTGGCTTGCGAAGGTGATGAATCTATTCAATATCTTTAAAGCTCATATTTAAGATTTTATAACATTTTGAGTGGCCGTGGGGCTCACATGTTGAATTACCGTGGGACTCCTTGGTGTCGTTTGAAAAGTGTAGTAACCACCATGACAATGGTGTTGACGCCAAGGCTTACATATCAAATTCTATTTGTTTTATGGGTACTGATATATAGCACACTATATACACCAACATAGACACCCTGACCTCGGGAAGCCCCAAAAAGGCACACACCACGCAGGAAAATAGCGTAGAGCACGTATTTTTGAGGCTCTATCCACACTGTGTGAATTGAGATGCAGGATAGTGCTAGAAGATTAAACGGCGCCTGTTCGGTTACCCGACCCAACCCCAAATGTGGGATTTCCCAAAAAAAGAGGGCGCACTCCCGCCTTTTGTGCTGCAAGGCTCTTGTGCGAGGTTTCTGTGTGGCGATCAGGGTGAAGCGAAGCGAGCTGAAGCAGAAGCTCGTTGTTGGCAGAGGATGATGGTTGTTGGCAGAGGAAGCTCGCCAAAGTAGGTGGTGGAAGTTGTAGAGCTTGGTTCTGATTTGATAAGCCGAAAAGCTGAAGCGAGAGGCAGAAAGCTTGGCAGAGGAAAATCCACAATGCAAGCCGGAACACTGAAGCAAGAGGCGGAGTCGAAAGTAGAGTTCTGTCAAAGAAGACGAACGCTAGTACTACGTGGAGAAGCTCAGGTAAGTACTCAAAAATCTTTCTACTTTTCCGAAAAGACTTTTTTGATAAAAATCCTTTGCATGTCACCTTAATACGATATAAATCTCTATTTAGCAAAGTTTTTTGGAGATATCGGAGATTTAGAGGTTGGATTTCAGAATGTGGTGCATAGGGTTCCGACTTCAGAGAGAAAAAAACTAATTTTTTAGAAACAATGAGTAGAGGGTTGCCTATTATCTTAAAATTAAAAGTTTTGATTTGAATAAATATCATTACTGTTCTTATGATAATGCTTGGAGTGCTTGGTATATTTGACAAGGGATATAGGTTATGTATAACAATTGAATGATAATATTGTTTTCGGAATGTTATAATAAAATTTTGGCAATGTGTGTTATATCGTTTGGGTTGATTATGATAATGCCTTTAGTGCTTATTTCCTATGGTTGAAATAGAAATGAATTTGTTAGTATTTGTGTATGGTACTGACTGTTTGGTTTTGGTCAGAATTAATAAATCTTATGACTGGTAGTTATGAAATGCAAATTTATTCAATTTATTCTTGGCATTGTTTTGTATAACTATTAGCATTGTTTAGATTTATTTTTGAATTTGATATGGTAAGTTGGTTATAAATGTATGTGACAATGTGGTACAATTTTTGCTAATTTGGCTGTTGAAATGTTCTTTTCGTACATTGATACATTAATATTGGTACAGATTGGTATTATTTTGGGGAATTTGAAATATGGGTACATAGATTTAACACTGGGTTGTGGTAAGGTTGGTATTGTGTCTAAGATGTATTGGCATTATTTTGTGCTGTGATTTTCAAGAAGTTTATGAGAGGGGATAATTAAATTTAACACTACAGTGTGGTAATGTGGGTACTATGTCTGCTAGGTATTGGTATTATTTTGTGGTGTGATTTGGGGAGAGTTGAGGATAATGGATAATGATATTTAGCATAATGCTCTGCAAAACTTTGCTATTGCATTGGAGTGTGTAATTATTTTGTGTTGTAATTTTGGAAAGTTGAGTAGAGAGGATAATTGTATTTATCATACTGCTATGAAAATTTTTATATAGCACTGGGCTGTAGTGATATTGGTATTGTGTGTATTGGCAATTAGTATTATATTGTCTTGTGATTTGGGGAAAGTTGAGAAGAGTGGATAATTATATTTAGCATATTGTTGTAGCACTGGGGCTTAGTGACTCTAGTACTATGTCTGATTGGTTTTGGTATTATTTTGTGTTGTGGTTTTGGGTAGTTGAGAAGAGAGAATAATTGTATTTATCATACTGCTGTGAAAAAATTTATGTAGCACTGGGCTGTAGTAATATTGGTACAGTGTGTATTGGCAATTGATATTATATTATGCTGTAATTTTGGAAAAGTTGAGAAGAGTGGATAATTATATTTAGCATATTGTTGTAGCACTGGGGTTTAGTGATGTTGGTACTATGTCTAATTGATTTAGGTATTATTTTGTGTTGTGATTTGAGGAGAGTGGATAATTATGTTTAGCATACTGTTGTGAATAAATTTGTTGTAGCACTGTTTTGTGGTAATGTTGGTACCGTGTTTATTGGAAATTGGTTTTATTTTGTGCTATGGTACACTTCACTATGCCGTGGTAGACTTCACTGTGCTGTGGTAAATTTGATATTGTGTCTATTGGAAATTGGTTTTATGTTGTGTAAAAATAGGTAATGACATGTTTCTTAATGCATATTATAGGTGTTGTTACTAGACATCAATATGTCAATTGAGGATCAGATGAGCACAAAGTATTTTGGGAGTAGATGATCGATAATTTAAAGCTGTATTAGGGATGGCTAAAAATGAACACCAAACCATGTTTAAGGAAATTGTATTCGGTGTGTTCGTTGGGATGATATGTCCTACTTCTTTGGACATGAACTTGATAGAAGATCTTGTGCATGCATATGATGGCAACAAGATGACTTTCAAGATTGGAAGCACAATGGTGGGGTTTAACCCCCAACAACTTTACACTATATTAGGATTACCTACTACAGGTAAATCATTTTAGAAAAACTATAAGTATAAAATTAGATTTAGGGCACTACATCAATTGATTTTATGAATATTTTGTTGTTTCTTTGTTTAGGTGTTAGCAGTTTCTTGCACTCTGAAAAATCGACCGGTAAAGGCAATAAGATTAGATGTGAATATTTTAAAGGGGATCCTGAAGTAAATGATGCTATTGAAATATTATAAGAACTTGTTGAGAAGGAAGACAACAAAAGTAAAGAAGACTTTGTGAAGATATGGATTTTGGTGCTGCTTAGTAGTTTTTTGTATCCATATGGAAATTTTGGAATACAAAAGGTGTTGTTCAATTTGATTGATGATTTAGATAGGATTGACGGATTCAATTGGGACGAGTCTATCCATAACTACCTCCGTTTGGGGATGATGGAGATGACTATCAATCAAAAGGGATACCTAAAGGGGTGCAACACATTGTTAATGGTAATTATTGGTATTATAGAGCTGATTTATGATACTCGTTTGAACAATTATATTAATGTCAAATGTTTATTTTTTAAAGGTCTGGTTTAGGGAGGCTCAGAAGATGTTATCGAAAGACTATCCAAACGGGGTACCACACATCAACAAATGGAAATACGATCATAAGTTCAATATTTATTTGTCAAAACATGACAAAAAAATCGTTGAACTTAATGGGGTATACATCCATTATGAATGGAAAGTTGGTGATGTGGGAAAGAAGTTGGTGGTTTCTGATGACAATGATGTGCTAGATTCATCCAGAGTGAAAATAGCATATCTAGAAACCGATAAAATGCAGTTAGGTTTGGAACCCAAAAAAAACAAAAGTTGAAGTATGACAATGATATGGGGAGGTTGACGGCGGAGAATGAAGAGTTGAAACTAAAGGTGAACGGGTTGGAGATGGCTTTGAATAAAAGCCAAATTGATTGTTTGACTTTGAGGGAGGAATTGGAGGTACATGGATTGGTTGATCTAACCATGGAAAGCACATGTTCTAAAAATTCTGGGAGCGAATACGATGAGGAAGAAGATGAGTCAGACGGTGATACCCTTACAGATATGAGGGATAGTCTGAAGGTATAGTACTATTACTATTTTATTTATATATTGGCAATTATACTATTATGAGTAATTATTTTCATTGATTATAACAGAAAAATAAAAGGAAGGTGAAGGAATCGAAAGATGATGGGAACAGTTACGACATAGATGTTAATATTGTGACAAAGTTATTTTAATTACTTTAATAAAAAATAGTATATAATGTGTTTTTGTGATTGATGTAGGATTTCGTTCTCCTCAAGAGGCCTGAATCGAAGACACTGAAAATAAATGTCAATAAAAAGACATTTTCTTCGAAATTAAGCTTGAAGTTATTCGTAGACGTTAGTACTGTCCTAATTATTTTTTGTATTCACTTCATAATTCATATTGTAAATTTATTAAAGCTTTATTATAGGAAAAAAGCAAAGAGGAAGAACACGCTGAAGCAAATAACATAATAACAAATACCGTATCTACCATTTCTTGAGAAGCCTGTGATCAAAAACCACAACAAAGTGTTGCAGTTAATCATGAAACAGATAAAATAAATGTTCTGATATATGTTTTTTTTGGGTACAGTTACTAGTGAAATTTGGTATAGTAGTTAAAAAAAATAAGTATGACATAGCTTGATTATTTGAATGTCAGGATAATGTTAAAGAAGATGTCCCTGAAGCAGTTCAGAGTGACATTAGTGAGAAAGAAAATGTAACAATGACTGTAGAGTGTGAACCCTTTGCGATCTTAGATAGTGGAGATAATAAAGATAAACTGGTCTGTGGAATATTTTATATTGTGTTCATAGTATTTTGATTATAGTAGGCTTTAAATTGACTAACTACTTAATTTTGTTAAGGTGAAGGCCAGTGGAGAACGTCAAATCAGTGAAGTTGGGGGAGAGCAGGCTCAAAACCCTACAATTGAAGAAGAGCAACAACATAGCCCTAAAAAGGAAATGGAACAGTTTGTAGGTGATGATAGTTCATTTGTAACTCCTGAGAGAGGAAACATTGTCATTCTTGTTGAAGAAGAGCAAGCAGCAGGGACATGAAAATGCTTGGTATGTATTAATATGAAAATAAGTGTTGGATGATATATGTATTGGTACAGTGTTCAATAATACTGTCATTGTCATAATTCTTACAGGCTAAAAAGTATACCATCACAAAGCTCGATAAACAAATTGATGATATTATCAACAATTTGTTGCCATCTGGTTTTGACAAAACACTTGTTAAAGGTTTGAATGGGAATCTGTTGATTGAAGATCTAACGACGACGAATGATGTATATTGTTATTTTTTAATTTATTATAACTACATAAATTCTCTTGTCTCATAATTATTGATTTTGTATCTTGTTTAATGGGAGACAAAGGAATGGATTGGGGCAGTTTGTGATCATGTTGATCAAGTGGAAGCTGACATTAAGAAGAAACTGAAGGGGAATATTGCAGTGCCGGTTGTTAGAAGAGCGAAGCTTAAGAGGAAGGCAAAGGGCGACGATGATGATCTATCCGTTATTACTGTTATGAGGGATTTTGATAATAGTGCAGTGCAAACTCTTAAGGAAGAGGATATAAAATATCTTTAAGTAGTAATATATTTTTGATATGTTGTTATTTTGAACAAATATTAAACAATGATTATAAAAGTTGTAATTTGTGTTCGATGATTGATAATTTTGTACTACAGATAACAAGGGAAGGAACCAACGATGGTGATCTTGTATATGTGGAACCACATGCAACTTTGATAAGAAGTGATTTCAAGCAAATGGTGAAAATGGCAGGAATGTTGAGCAATCAGGTCTGCAAAATCATACAACACTTCTGTCATAAAATATTAGTATTGTTTTTGTATCACATAAGTATTGCTATGTTTGTTTGTAGGTCATGGAAGGGGTGATGGAACTAATGAGGAAAGGGAATGTAGGAAACCATACAAAGTGCACTACAAAAAAAAGGTCTTTAACTATAAAAAAAATTTGTAGCAAAAACTCCATATTTTGTAGCTAAAGGCTTTAACTACATATTTCTTTACACATACAAGTTGTAGTATATGCTCGTATAGCTAAAGCCTTTAACTATATTTTTCAAATATGTAGTTCGATAATTCATTCACTACAAATTCATATGTATCTGGAAGCGTAGCTAGATATTGTCCTTACATATTTAAATATAAGTATAATTATAGCTAAATGTATGACTACAATTGCATATATAGTCAGTATGTAGCAAAAACATGAAGTTAATACATTTTATATGTATTTAGTGTGTAGGGAAAGGTAGCAGTTACTATATACATATATATGTAGTTGATTATGCATCTTGCTACATATGCAGTGCCATTTAGTACACATACATATATGCTTAGCTCGACTATATATATATATATATATATATATATATATATATATATATATATAGTGTAATTTGTTAGTACACAAACTCTTTTAGTAACAAAATTGTAGTATTTAGAGCAAGTTATGCTCATTATGCCAACAATATTACTTTCATTTATAATGAAACGTCGAATGTACATGGGGAGGATGTATACCTTGCCCCTATTACACAATGTGTAAAAAAAAGTATATGCATATATCAATGATTCAGTGGTCTACTAACATCTTTGCGAAAGAGTTGTCTTTCTTGGTCAGTTTTAACATCCTTATTGTTTTCTTCTTTTGTTCAAGCTCTTGTTGTGCGGCCAACATCGTCCAAAAGTACCCGAGATAAGAATCTGAAAAGAACCTTCTAATCATCCCTATGAAGTTGGTCACTATGTTTGCAGATGCTGACAGTGGTTGTTCAAATATATACATAGGTCTATGAAATGCAACCTTCTCATAGCAACAAAGAGCCATATCAAATTGCAACATATCATGATACATTGTTGCGTCTGTGGTTGTTGTTGCAGTTGTGACTGGGTAGGCCTGGGCTTCAAATGGATATGCATCATCATGCTTCACAGGAGAGCACATGTTGCGTCGAGGTTGTCTTAGATACTTCTACACTCTGTATCTGAATTCTTGACGTTGTTAAGCTCAATATTTAATTTAGGTAATGAAAGTTGCTATGATGGTGAAGCTTGGACTTCTCTTAATCCTGAAAATAAGGTTTTACAAATGGGGAGGCATTAAAAATAAGGTAAAGATCATCCAAATAGTTTAATAAAGATATATAAGCATTCATACATAGCATAAATGAAGGTTGCTATGAGAATAAGATGACAGAATTAGTACCTTGAAGAGATGAGAAGTATCTAGGCAGCTCATCCATATTTTGTTGCAACCCAAGCATTGTATGGGAGAGTTATAAGATAGTTCACTTGCAATATTGAGGCTTGCCATGTCCAGAATTTCCAGTCTATAACCTATACAATAAGGTCATTCACTTAGACCATTTGAAAGTACAACCCCATAACATTATTAGTTCTAAATTATACCATATGTACACTTGTCGTAGTACTTTGTCATATTCATTTTTATATGTAAAAGGCCTTCTCTTAACATATTACAGAAAGACTTATAGATTTAATAAGTGGATCTTTTGGCAATTGAACAATGAGTCTCCTGTTTCTGCAATGATTGTTATATTGTTGCTCAACATTTCCTTTTCAAAATCAGCAAATCTAAGGCAATCGATTTGTATCATCTTCCATAGAAAACATCAGCTTAGCCAATTGAATCCTTGGCAAGTCTTGAGTATGTAGCTCTTAGGAGAACAACATGAGTCATTTCCTGGATCTATCTTGGTTGTCTAGAAACATGAAGTATGCATGTAATTTGTTGGTCAGTGTTAATTGCGCTTATCATAATTTTGAAGATGACAACTATTATTGTACTAGTAATCATAATTTCCTTTACATAAGTTGGGTATGACTAGATCTAGTGAACTACATCAATCAAATGAAGACTCATTATAAATTTTGACAAACTAGGGGAGACGATCAGTGAGCATGCACCATTAGTTGGAAATACATCGAATCCAATGTTTAACATATCATACCGTAAGAGGCACAAACCAATGTAGGATACCAAAACAAAATAGTGAAGAGAATGAAATTGATTATATACCAACTGCAATCTCAAATGAGTATTGAACTAGAAAATTAGAACTATTAACATCAACATAATTGCCTACATGCATTTTCTAAGAGCATGTAATGAGATTTTCAAGTAGGACACAAGCCTAGAAAATATGTATAAAAGAAATATGTAGAGTTCGAAAGAGAGAGATGTAATTCAAAAAGATGCACCCAAGTATAAGCAAGTGACATAGAGACAACACCTCTCATAAGACATGCCCACCATATTGTATCTACAGTTTGGTCATAGAAGTATGTCTATTAGATAAAAGCATCAAAATGATTATACCAGATGCTGACCTATTGCTTAAAGATGATTTTATCATGGAGATTTCACTGAACAGAGTGAAAGATCAAGTCAATAAAATCTACTACAATGAGGTCAGAGAAACTATTATTGTCACCAACACTTAAATTTTCATGTCTTCCTAGGGGCATCATTTTTCTCAAAGCTTTAATTTATTGGTTCTACTTGAATGGTTGTGGAAGTGGTTAGCCATATTGAGATCAATTTTCACTCTAGTGGCCCACGTAGAAGAAAAGTAGGAGATAGGGCTTGCATTGTGTCCTTACCTCTATTGATCTAGCCTAAAAGCACCTAGCCACTCAAATCTATAGTCAAGGATCTGAAATGTAAAGGATAAGAAACACAATCATGATAAGAAACAACCTAGCCTTGTCATATTTGTGCTCATCAATCAACATAAGAACATGAATAGCAAGGATAAAAAGAAAATCATCACCAGTTTATCAAAAAAGTTGGAAATGGAATGAAAGTGAAGTATGGATGTATGTTATTCCTTAATTGATTTGTTATTACTTACATAAATAGCCTTGGTATGTTATTCTTTATATATCTGTTCACATTTATTTTGTGTTCTCAACTTCTAGTGCTATTGAATTTGTACCTGAGCTTGACATAGAAGACAATTCGGAAGACTTCTTGGTCGTTTGCTACATTTATTGGTACTGGGGCTGTTGCAAGAATAAAACATGACAGTGTATTCATGGATGTCCCCCTTTTATTCAAGAATCAAAGCATTATGAGTCACATAATGCTATTGAGCATTCTACAATCATTGCCACAAGAACTTTGGCTGCAAAACACTGATATTCCAGCTCAAGTGTCAATTGAAAATTGCTCAAAGTTGTATTAATTCACAAGTAGTAAGCATGAATGCATAGAAAATTAAGGTTTTCACTTATATGCATATCAATATGATCATGCACCTTTCTAGCTTGACCAATCAACATTGAGCGTGTAACTCTAACCACAAGGGTGATCACAGCTGCAAGAAATAGAAAGTGTATGACGTCACATAGTATCAAAGTTAGTAGTTCATTAAAGGCAAGAGTTGTGCAATGATAATAGGCCAATGAATCCAAGTAGTTCAACAGAAACCATGGGTGCAACTTTACTGGGAGAGTCACAAACAAATTTTATCCTAGTCCAGACCTCAAGGACTCAATGGCAATGTATCTTGGCATGTCCAGTATTATCTTCTCTATTTGGCAAGAGTAGGTAGTTTATGTTGCTGCACAAGAATAAAAAAAAATAAAGATGACTTGGTCACAATTTAAGGTGAAATGTGATTAACAGAATTTCAAACATGGACAAAGGCATGGGTCCTATTAGCATAATAAGAAGACAATAGGAGTAAATATTACCAACATCATTATGAGTAATGGAGAAAGAAACAACACCTTGTATACCACATCTAATAGGAACAAGATCATATTGCAAAAACCATGTGAGCAAAATTTCAAAGCCCAACAATCCTTAGACAAAGACTGAACCAATCACTTAGAAAAAGATTTCAAGAAGCAGACCAATAGAAATAAATTTAAACAGAGATAGTACAATCACATTGTGAAAGTAAATGCTTAATGTTTTCAGATTCTTATTTGCATAACACCAAGAGCTTAGATGTTACCTACTGTATTCATCGTCTGTTAGGGGAAGCTGGTGAGTTCTTATCTAAGTACCTACGGGATAGTGTTGTGAGAAAAAGCATATCCTTGCCACCCCCATTAGGCAACAGGGATGCTGATGTGTGAGTTTCATTACCCACAAATAGAGCATATGCAAATAGACCAATGATCTGATCATTTTTTTATTATCATAGCTCCAGTTCTCATCAGCAGCAGAAAACATAGGATAAGAAAGTGGGGCAACCACTCATTGAATAATAGTTAGACTATATATGATTACAAAAATCTATTTGTAAATTGTCAATTAGAATGGAAATACGTACATAGTGAGATTTCATATTCCCTACCCAATGTTAGTGGTAACTAATTGATTAGTTACTTGTAATAGCAAACTTTACATTTATACTTACTAGAAAGTAGCTACTTAGCTAGTTTCTACTCTATTCTCTTCTCACCAATAAGTTTAATTCGTTCCACCTCATGCATGAACCCAAAGTCCATAGCCAAGTAGTTTGATTGCAAATTTTTGTTTGAGATTAATGTATATCAATACTTCAGAAGTTATTATATATACTAGTATAACACATATAAACTGAGTAAAGTCTGCATTACACAAGTTAGTTTTTGTATCAAATGAGTCCCTAACTTATCTAAATGACCTCATACTCAGCACCAATACGACCCTAACTGATCTAAACAACCTCACAGTTAGCAGCATGACAAACCTAACTCCAAGGCATCTTTAAAAGGGTAGTCCACAATCTTGCTGAAATACTTTGCATTACAATAAAATTAATGAAAAACTTTGCAGCCTTGGAAATTACTAAACAAAATGATTACAATGAGAAGTTGAAGCAATAAGTGCTAAAGTCCAAACGAATACTAAAATGCAATATTTGTAAACCAAGGAAACAAGTGTTACTTACCTTCACTTGTATAGATGGTGCACTTCTAGGATCAGCAGTGAACTAATAAAACTCATTTATTTCCATATAAAAAAATACAATATCCTAGTTCTTACCTAACTATTAGTTGAGTAAGTAGTTGTTATTTCAAACACGATCATACAATATAGTGGATGATGACTTTTCAGTTAACTTAATAGTAATATGAGTAAATACATGATAGACTGAAACAACTCACAACTAACTAAAAACCAAGCAAACAAGTCATAATTGGACAAGTATCTTCTATAAAAGCTCAATCCTAATATAATAAAAAGAGTTATACACGATTTAGTTCTCTACTTGGTGATTTCATTTAGTTTTTGGACTAGGTTGTAGATCTACCTAATCACATTTAGAAGAACTTGGAAATTTGGTGTCCCATTATAAGGAGTGGTACCTAAACTCAGAAAGTATGATCGTACATCACAAACTTAGCCGTCCTTGACTTCATGTTCTAGAATAAATGAAAATTCAAGTTCTGGTCTGAAACCAAATATCCACCATACACACAAAAGATGTAAAGGAGTAGGCAGGCTTATCTTGGAGAAATCATTTTGCAAAGAATAGGACCAAGTGATTAATATGTTAGTCATGCCATTGACTCAGCAAAAGTAATTCAAGTTATCCTGGGAATTGACTCAAGAACTGTTAGATATTAGTTTAGATAGTAAATATCGATGTTGCTGGTCCATGGTCACCAAGATTTATCTTCCCAGCAGTGACATCTTTTTGTTGACAAAATGTAGCTATTGCAATTCGAACTATACAAGCCAGCAACTTGCAGTATTTGGGCCCATAGAGGTGAAAACATTATAGTGCACTATTGAGGCAAACTAGGAGATGGAATTGGTTTTTATTCTAGCTATGAAAGAGGTGATCCCATTGAGTTCGAGCTTGGTAACAGCCATGTAATCAAGGGTTAGAACCAAGGGCTCCTTGGAATGTGTGTTGAAGAGAAACAAAAGATAAAGATACATGTTAAACTTGGGTATGGAGGCCATGGTTCTCCACAAAGCAAAACCTGTTCAAGTCAATGAACTTTGTATATTTTCAAACATATGAGGTCAAATCCTTAACCCTCATCATTGAATACCTGAATATCATCAGCTGGCTCAACATTTCCTTTCAAATACCACTAGTAGTAGAGCACCGGATTATTCCCATGCAGAAGGCTGAGGTGGTGGATCCCAATCTGAATTCTTCAATAAAACATGTTGAGGCAGAACTGGAGTAGAATCCTCTTTTGATTAACCTTTTTGGGTCCTAAAAGGAAAAGGAACCAACAGAAAATAATCTGATGTTTTTAGATGCCAATGTCTTGTATTTGGGTAGTTATAGTACAATAAAAAGACACATATAATAATTTTTCAAAAACAAAGTGAACACATAATAAATCTCCCATGGCCTGCAACAATAGGATTCCTAAAAATTGAAAACCATTGGGATATCTAAAACCTGTCATATTACTACCAAACTTGATCAACTTGATTGGAAAATAGGTAGAGTGAAGACATGTTATCATCATATCAAACCATCACACATGTTTCATGTCTAAACAAAATGAGGAAATAAAAATGAAATTAAAAAATGAGAAAACTTAGAAAAGTTTGTACAAGAATGCTCAAGATACACTGGAAGAGTCAAATAGATTTAAGATATTACCATTACCACGAGCAAACACCTTCACAGTGTGAAATATAAGATCAGATTGAATAGAATGGGATGAATACAAGACTGGACACCCTCTCCTTTATATATGAGAGGGGAGACACCCTAAGACTTAGGACACAAGTAATCTAAATAGGCTGAAATACAAAGGCCCACTAACTAACTAATTAACCTATTAACTAAATAGGCTAATAAAGGCTCTCTAACACTCCCCCTCAAGCTGGAGCATGGGTGAAACACATGTCCAAAGCTTGGAGGTTACATGACTCGATAAAATGATAAATGAAAGATAAAAGAATAATGCTCCTACAAATTAAAGCGCTAGATCCTCTTATAAATAATGTATTAAACTTGATCTTCGTAATTATGAATAATGCTAACAGGCATATGTAGCCATACTAAAATTCTGTGGTATATAGGAGAACCAATGGGTGAAACAAGTACCTAAGAACTATATAAATACAAACATAGAAGCATGACTAGGCACCTCAAAGACCTAAGCAATCACATGTATTCCATTTGGTTCAGTTGTTTTACCCTAAAGTTAAATTGTATACTTTCCATCATATTATGTGCCTAAATCATTAAGAGAAGTTTCACAATGCGGGTCAAACTGAAGCATTTAGCCAATGTGCTACTGGAAAGAGTCAACCTACTCTTGATCCTTGAAGTATTAGGTACAATCTACCTAATCTCCTAATCGTGCAATGGAAATTGAAAATGAATAAAATAATTGTGTAAGAAGCAGTAGCAATTCCACTTCGACAGTAGTGACTTCATCACAACAGAACATATTATCGTCATATGTTGTCATCCACATCAGCAGTAGTAATTCTAACAACTTGGAAGCATCCTCTTTACAATTTTCGTAAGGTTTTCTTCACATATAAATTTAAGAGATCATAATATTTTGCACTGATATGTGCCAGGAAGTATGTTCAAAAACATTCAAAGAATGTTCAAGCAGCACAATGTTTTCCTATTGATTTGACATGCAAATCAATTATTCAGGCATAAGTGTTGTTCTTGAAGTAGTAAGATAAAAAAAAACTAATATTATGTACATAACGTTTTTATGTGTTAGTGATGAAATTTGAAAACAATGAGTATCTAGGACCTTCCATAATCAAAATTTTAAATCGCCATGCTATCAACCATATTAAATTAGATCACAGTGGTTCTGGCTAAGTTAAATATGATGCCACTTGACAATCTACTTCGGTTTGAGTGATTTATAAACCAAAGGATCAGTTCATTTTGTGGTTTCAGTTCACAATAAACTGTGCCTACCCCATAATACAAACATATTTTACCTAAACATTATTTGTTGACCATTTCAAGACTATCTTGGTGTCATTCAACAACTCATAGTTTAGGGAGTCTATAGATTTTGTGAATAAAATTCAGAAAACTTGTGTTTCATACTTGGGAAAATATATGTGTGCAAAGTAATTCATGTATATCCTTGAACTAAACATGTAGATATTTCTGCATATTGCAAAGAGTGAAGTCAGCTACTATGATGACTAGGAGTCAAACAAGAAGGATGGTTGAGAACCGTGATGAAATCATTCTATTCATTAACAATTTATAGTAGGAATGTATGTTGACAATGTGCAGATGACTCATTTTCAGTGGAACATGACAGTTTATCTATTCATGTATTACTAAACACAGGCTATCAGTTCTGAACACAACAAGTAACAAGATGATTGGCATGGCTTTTTGTTATGGCATACAACAAATATGCAGAATGTGAGATATTATGTTATAGCATACAACAAATACGGTTGTTTTTGTTATGGCTATGATGTCCTCTTTCCAGCTAATCTCTTGACAGTGAATCAGAATCACAGAAAAATATGTTTGCAAACTTGTTGTACACTCAATCTAAGTGAAATTGAATCTGAGTCCCATATAAACAAAACCAAAAGATGATTGACATGAATTCAAATTGAATCATATGACATCATAAAAGAACCTCAATTTGAGTGACCCTGCTACATACCGGTCAAGAAGGGTCTGGAGTGGCGTATTTGTACAAATGCCTCTGCTCTATGGGGCTTTGACCTATATGCATTGGTGGCCAATTGTTACAACTACACCTTGTCAAGCCAAGCCCAAATGAACTCTTTTATGATCTCACTATCCAGCACAACAACATCACTACAATAATTCTAACCATAAGATCAGTAGCAACTCAAACAAGAAATGTAGAAAAATTCTTCATACACACTAAATGCATATCTCAAGGATCCTTTCCTTCATTTGAAAGAGAGCAAGGTTTACAATTGAACAAGTCAAGGAAACAAAAATATCTAAGAATCACATTTAAAAAACACTTCACATAGGACCAGCAAGTAGGCAACCATAGCATGAAACAAACCAGGTCGATGAAGGCAAAAATATGATAGAGTTCAAAGCATCCATAGAGATCCTTATAAACAAAAAGCCCACCAATCAACGTAAACCAATTGACAGGACTCCGGTTTCACTTTTTTTTGGTAAAACTTAGGACATCCCTTCTAATAATCTTTCACTTTTCTTTGGTAAGACTCGGGAGGGCATAACACTTCATAGGGAGATGGATAGTCTATATTTAAAAAGATAATAGGTGCAACATTTTAAATATGTTTCCCAATCCGTTCGTAACTAAATATATCTAAATTGGAGATCATGAGGCATTTCCTGACTGCATATTTTCTACTTGGCATCCAAAATAAAATTTCATGTGCTTAATTTTTCACTATGATGGACATTTCAAAATTGTATCATCATTTATATGGGAGAAGGTTTGGATGATGGTGAAAGCTATGTTCTTATGGATTTCATTTATTAGGCAATGTATTGGGACTACCTCCTCTGTTCTTGAAAATACTATTTTAAATGGGATGTAGATGCCCATCAATTATTAGAGCATGAACAAAACTAGGCTGATGAATATTTTCTCTACACATTCCAGTAAGCAAAATTTTGAGTTAAGGGATAATTGAAGATCTGGTGTTTTTTTATAATTTAGATTTTCTCTTTAAATGTCATAAAACTAATCACAAAAGGAACAAGCGAATGTAGTATCTCTTACTGGAAACTTACCTATTCCATAATCTTTCTTATCCCAGTGAAGAAGTATCAATGGGCTTCATGCCTTCAGATCCAGTGTTCAGGGAAGGAATAGGTCTATAAAGCATAGCTTCAAATGCGATGAGTACTTGACCTTGGGGCTCCATCAACTACACCATAGTAGTTTCTAGCATTTGTTCTTAAACAAACTACAAAAATAGACTATTGAGTCGGAATTAGATTTCTTACAACTTTCATCTTATTGGCTACATCATGACATTTCATTAAATGATTCTGCAATAAAATAAAATACAAATGTATTTAGTATAGTAATCCAAAGATGAATGCACAGTGAAAAGAAAGCTAACAAATCAAACATTCAAAGCAAGAGAATACTCCAAATGTTATATAAGTGGCCATATTCCTCAGTTCCAATTCACAATGACCATGAGATAGTACAATCATAACCACTAGATTGCAGGATCTGTAAGAAGCAATATATAATACATACATTAAAATATAATTAAAATATAACCATACATGATAAGTCAAACATAAAAACTAGAAAAAATGCGTGTAAAGACTATTTTTGAAACTTCATATGGATATTCATTCACAATTACCAACCACGAACAAAATTAGAATTCTCTTTTGGTAACCGATGCTCCTTTATATTTTCATATACTTTCCTGTGGAGAAGTGTAGATGTGGTTTCTTTACACTAGCCAAACTTTGGCCATATAGAAAAGAAAATGAAGTACCAATAATTGAAACCTATCAGTAACAAACCCAGAAGGGCCAAGAACAAACAAACTAAACAAAAGGCTATGCAACTACAAACTTTACCAATAATTGGAGCTTATTTGAGGAGTGTTGCCTCTTGACTATTTTCCTAAATAAAATCTAAAGACACTCTAAGACATATTTCTATACTAGAATATGTACATTGAAGAGAGATGCCAACCAATGCACTAGGTGTCCTTAAAAAAAATCATTATGAAACACTTCAAAGAAATATAAACTAAAATAAATCGTGGTATCAAATAGGATAGATAGAACAATGCTCTTCAAAAAGGCAATAGAACATGACTTGTACTTAGTGATTATCCATCCATCTTATAGTATATATTATCTCTTCAACCTATACATCAAAAGAGATAGGATTGTGAAAAAGAAAGGTATATCTTAAGCATTCAGTTTCTCGTATTATGCTTGTGTGAGTCTTCTTGGCATTATTGATCTCTTTCACCAATACATTCCAAAATCATGTATGGTATAACCACAACTGATTCCATAAACAAGAGAGGTGCATCATACTTGATGCTGTTTTAATCCTTATTTGTGAAAGAAGAGAGTATTACAGAGAAATTTCAAGCTAGGAATAGATGTCTCCTAGAAAATTGATGGAGAAACCAATAGTATTTGAAAGGACCACATGCAATTAGATGAGCCGTTGGGGACTGTGTATATTTTAAACCATTGGCAGTAGAATGAGATTAGCCTAATAAAAACTATTAAGAAGCAAAAATAGGCATAAATGAGACACAATGATCACAAGAACATACAATAGAAGTTGTTGTAGCTTGTTTGCTTTAGGCAATCAGTAGATATTATCTATGTTCCAAGTTTTTAAACTACTAATAACATAATCTGAATTCATATTTATAGGAAAATACCACAGGTTAGAGTAAGTTTAGGTTGAACTAGATCTGTATGATGTGTTGCCTATCCACCACACAATTACAATTTGAAACTCAGGCTGATCTAATCTGTACTTGTATGTTGCTCTTATCTGAAAACTTCATGTGGCTTCTTCTGTTGCTATGGATGCCACTGCCCATGCCTGTAGAAAGTGGTTATATAGACAAATAAAGGCTCTTTATATCATCTATGAAGAAAGTAGTTGCCTTTGAGGAAAAAAGTTAAGAATTTTGCACCCAGACTGCACCTCTACTCTTTTCAGAAATGGCCATTGGTTATTCCATGTCTGCTAAGACATGATGGACCTTTCTTAGCTTGATATCTACAACATAGCACACGTACAGAGAAATGTAACAGTATGTGACATTCAATGTGGCTATATATCTGCTAAGATCATATATAGAATAATTACTCCTTTCTCGTTCTTCAGCTTTCTTCTGTCCAGAACTATATAGTCCAGTTTCCTGACGACAATTTTTTGCATATTTGAAACTCGGACAAACATTGATTAAGCCCTGAAGACAAGCTACCATTTATAGCAGGCCAACTATATAAAATGAGTGGTAGTTTTTCATGAATGCCACACCTGCTCGAGTAAGATTCAGCCTTTTGTATGATCACACATACGTATACCTACCTCTATAGATGATTAAATTGCAATAAATATATAAGAAGGTCTAGAATAACAAAGATGCAGAAGCTCTTGACACCGATGTTTCATCATGAGTAGAAGGCATGTGAAATCTATAGCAAATACTACATGAAAGAACTGAATTTACTGCAAGCTACAACATGTTTTGACACCATCTATCAGGGGGTAGAATCAATTCGGGGGCCATCTTCAGACACCATAGATGTACATTTAAATTCATGGCTGCTAAGACCATCTTTGTGAACAAGGATGCCTTCACGGCTGAGTTTACTGTCGTTCTCTTCAGTTTGCAGACAACCAACAACCTGAATATGGACAAGGTGGTGATGCAAATGGATGCTAAATAGGTGAAGGAGCTATTAAATAAAGATAGCATAGGTTTTAGTCCTACAGTGATGATTTATAAAGATAGTGATATGGTGAAGAATATCTTTCATAATATATGTTTCACCCATATTTTTAGAGAAGGGAATGTGATTTCTCACAAGATTGCTAGGAATGGTATTGGTGATGTTTTTAGGTCCACTTGGAATTGTAATTTCCTTTTCAACCCTACTGATGTAATGGTTGAGAGTCCTATATAATATAAACATAAGGTTGTCAAAAAAAGTTAGGTGAAATGTTAGAAGGCAGATCTAGGGTAAGAGGCAAGATTTGAGATAATTGTCATGGTATAAATCGTTCTCTTTTCTTCATTGAACGTTGAAAATGGCAAACAAGACAATAAGAAAAGTAGTACTTCAAAGACCAAATTTGAATAATGTAACTGATTCATGGAATTTGAAAATTTATGGAAGAAGGCTAGGACCCAAAGTGGAAATTGAAACAATCAAAGCTCAATGGAGGGTTTTTTTGGGATCCTTAAATGGAATAAGGAGTTGACCTCTTTCTTACTGTAAAGGCGCACAAACAATAAGAAGGAAGGAAACAGAATGATTATTTCCCTCTATCTTTCTCCACCTGGATGTTGCAACCTTTATTTTCTCGTTACAACGAGACTTCTAATTCCTGAAACAAAGCCATGACAAGTTCTTACAATTAACCCAACACCCCTTCATCATAATATGCTGCTGAAGATTACAAAAGCTATTAACAGAACAAAACACACATTTTATTTGGAAACCATGTGATTATTTTAGGCTACTATACACATAGTTCAAGTGGGTGTTCTTCTACTTCTTCTTGCCTCTGTGGAATGAACATCGACTGCTCATCTAAGTTACTCATCCCCTGTTCCAACTTGCAATCTCAACTCCTACACCTAATGCAATTGTATTATTCAACCATTTTGTTCATCACTTACTATACATATCACATGTTAACCATTATTCCCTGTCTCAGAGTTTATCTATAAATGCATCACCATACATATTTCTAGCCATGTGGGAGTCAGTGATGCTACATGCAATGATCAGCCCAGCTGAAAACCGTTAGAACAGTGTTTCTATCAGCAGAGAAAGGCCGTTTTCTTTGGGTCCACTCACATGCTGATTTGAGAAAAGAGCACACAAGGATTTTCCTTACCTAATTGCATGACATTTTCTTCTCAGTATACTTAACCAAATATAGATTAATAACAATAACATTATAAAAAGAATAGCAATAACATTGATTATTATGATTTTTAGATAATTATTTATAGAAAGTGTTATGAGAGTTGCCTTGTAGGAGGTCATACAATTTAAAAAGAAGCTTACGGATTGTTTTACTGTGTGATTTTTTTTATGTCAAATGACATCATCATTCGGTAGTCTGAAACCAGTTATACATGATGAATAGCCATATATACCTACCACTGCCATTGCCTTTTATGTTGTCCAAGGATAGAGCTCAAACTCCAAGTCCAAATGACTCTGGTTGTAGGGCTAGTTCTCCTATTATATTCTATATGCTCATTGTTCCTTGGGACGTACTTCACTTACATGGCCTTACTGTCAAATGAAAAATAAAAAACATGGGAAGTCACATACACAAAATGTACCACAGTCATCTTTAGAAAATTAGAAGTTGAATTAAATAATGATGTGGAATCTACAATTTAAAGAACCAAAATATAAGCTTGTGCTTGATGTACCAAAAAAATATGTTTGAACTAGAACTCAAAAAAGGCTTAACTGAATCTAAAATCTTTAATTTGGGAAACTGCAGCTGAGTTGTTACGGTTGTTAATACGTTGCAAGAAAACACATCAAATGAGATAAGAAACTCTGATGCCTTACTATTTTTTATTTTTGAAATGTGACTATACAAGTGTATTACCTATACGATAGTTTACTGACAAAGAAGAACATTGCACATTAGAGTATTTGATGCGAAAATAATGTCTTTGCAATACTTAGAGCTATATATCAAATGCCCATAGATCACAAGTTGAGAAACAACAAGTCCCCAACAGGGAGGGAATGAGATACTAGCCTGCTGCTCCATGAACCAGTAGACATTCAGCAGTGTAGAGTGTAGCAGGAAATGAGGAAGAGATAAGCTTGCAACTACATAAACTACTAGTCAGCCATCAACACAAATCATGGAAGTCCACAGATTAGTTACTATCATCAATCCCTCCATGAACTAGTAGGGTTTCAGTCTGGTGGAAGTAAACACATAAAGATAGTGGACATACCAAAAGACCATTATAAACCTTCATAAATCCTCATGACCAGTGGTCAATTCAGAATATGAATAAACAAGAAGTCCTATGAGTCAAAGCTTCAGCATCACAGGTTATCAAATTATAAGCATGCAAAGCATTGGTCTTAGAAAGAAGCACGCAAGCATCTAAAGTCTGATGATAAGACCCAAATTTAGCTGAATAAATGCTTGTATTTATAGATTTTGCTTGTAGAACATTCATAAGTTACACTTTTTTGTTTTTTCATCACACTTGGTATACAATTATTATTGAAACAGATCAGTCTCCTTTGCATCTTGAAATACTTAACTGACAGTTCAACAACCTAAAAGAATTCACTAATAGAACAATGAACGAACATATTTTTAGAATTTTCATAATCTTTCCTACAAAGAATGCATCTTGACACAGTAGGAGGACAAAATGCCAGAAAACATCTAGAGTAGAAACTATATGAGGAAAATCTCCCAACATTATAGTACAAAGTTCGTTAAAGCATTGAATTCTTGAAGGAACTTGACACATTCTAGATCATGACCATTGTTGGTTAGTGGATTCCAACATTCTTTCTATCTGACTTTGCTTAGACTTTTGAGGGAATACAATCACTTGTGATAAACCATACTTCACAGCTCATGAGAACCTTTGTAAATTCCTACAAGGATATGTTATCAATGATTCACTATTGCTTGTTATCTATAAATCTTTCTGAAGAACCATACAGACCACTCACAATTCTCTTAAATGGCAGGAATCTGGAAAATCATAAAGAAATATTCCCCATTTAATCCACAGTTACCTCCATGGTTGAATGGAATCCCCATTACCAATTCTATATGTAATGTTTGGCAATATAATGTGTATGTGTCTAACCAACTGCCTCCCCGAAAACTTTGGATGAAACCTAACATTTTCTCATCTATAGCTAGAGGACTCATAGATTGTTCAGACTTGTTGAAGTGTTATATGCATACTTAGATCGGTAGTTAAGCTTTACCAATATGATAGGAAAGGTACATGAGAAATAAAAAATTACATGCTATATAAGTACGTAAATAATGTATATATACAATTATAAAGATAAAAGGTAAATGAAGGTTTTCATAATAGAATGAAGAAATTATTTTGATAGAAACTAGTTCAAACTGCTTCTGGTATTTTGTGGGCACGTTGGATATTTCAACTATGAATCTAACAACTAGAAGGCTGTATGACTTTCTAAATATGTTGAGGTTTAAATGCCTTGACGAATGCAAAAAAAAGAAAAAGATAGCAGATTACATGTAATCACTTTTACTGATTTGAGTGATCGAGCATTAACTTATTTCCTTCAAAATGCAATAGTGACATGTTTGTACAAATGCCTCTGGCCTTTTGGGGCATTGACTTATATGCACCAGTGATCAACTAAGTACACCTACACCTTATCAAGCCAAGCCCAAAACTAACTGTGCTTTGAAATCCTATCTAGCACAACAACATCACCGTTTCCTCTTTTCCCACTACAGAAAGGAAGCAATTGTTGCACCCCCCACCCACCACACACATACCCTTCAGCAAACACCATCAACTAGCCTCCCAAAAAAACCCCACTCTTTTGTATAGACCTGAATCCAATGCCACTTTGAACACGCTATAGCTGAAGAGCAGCAGTACTGGAAATTTCAAAATCAAGTGACTAGGATTCCTGATGATTAAACAAGTGAATAGCTTTATCACTTGTATTCGGAACCAGTTCAGTAGTCCACCAATTTCCCACTCTGTACTTCAACACTTATTCGAGTATTTGTACTCTACTTTCTACTTGTGAATTGAAATTCCTCTCCTTCACATCCTCTATTGTTACATGTGATTTAATAATGTTTACATGTAGCAAATACAAAACAAAAATAGCTTCAATACAGACTATTAAATGTGACCTTATCATCCTACACACCAAATGAATCAAATGTGACCTTATTGCCCTACGCGCCATCCCTTGAAATAATTGCGCTTGAATTTACTATTATACATCTGTTTAAGCTCTTGTTAGCGGAATCTGATACAATAAAAAGTGTTTTACTTGTTCATGCAATATTTACCATAGACTAAAAAATCTATAAACTGAATAAAAATCACAATAATATGATTTACTAAATTCAAGATATAAAAAAGGTGCAAGGGTCTGAATATAATGGATCCCATTTTAGGATCATGGATTTCAGACTTGTTTTTTATGCCAACTGTTTTAGGACTTTATCAAGAAGTTGGTTGTATTGACCAACACTATGTGCCTCATATGTCGAGGTTCAGTTGATGATTTCCTGATCATCTCAAGTTAAATTGTATGTATAAATCTACCTCAACTTTTCATCTGCTCTATGTTAGTTGAACATGTCCAGATTGAAGTTCAATATCTATTTTGAATGGAATTAATGGAAGATATAAGGAGAACTATAATGCAATATTATAAGGTTTCATGAATATCATCTGAACATGCAGGGTCAAAATATAATTATTGGACAAATAAAAAAACCTGAGAACACTGCCTGACTCAAATTTGAGACTGTATGCAGGGGGTGTGCACTGGATATCTCGAATGGTGACAATGTATGGGTTAATAATTCTATGAATATGGCCTGGAAAAATGGTTCAACAATATTACTTGTAAACCGCTAAACATTAATTTCAAAATTGAACTCGTTTGATAAGAGAAAACTTTGAACTTGAAATGGCAATGGCTGAAGCAATACTCTTTTATTGGAACATACCAAGACGATGAAAATGCATATTGGAGCTCCTCTAGAGCAATGAAGCAGGTTATAGACGTGGAGATTATGACATTGCTATTTGAAAACATCTAATCATTTTTACTTGCAAAATATATCCTCAGTCAGGTAGTATTCAACGCAATGCTTGAAGAAGAAGTGTAGTTTCTGAAGTTCTTTTTACAATTGAGCTTCCTTTCAAAGATAAGATAGAAGGGAAACAAAGGAAAAACATTGGCATCGTCCATACAGGGGGGAAAGAAACATCTGCCAAAATACGACCACTTCTAGGGAAAGAAGAGAAAGTGGTGAGAGACCATGGGCGTGATGCATCAGCTTTCGAGCCTCATCATGTGGCGTCCTCAGGATATTGGGTTGTACTGCTGAGAATAAGAGCGGCCCCTGGAGGCCGACCTTAGGCTGTTGGGTAGGTCGTTGATAAGATGAGATGCTAGCAGCGTCGTCGTGCTATTGTGGTGGAGCACCCTCAGGCTGTTGCGGTGAAGGCACGCTCAATCTATTGTGGCAGAGGCACCAAGAAGATAAGAAAGGCGTGAGAGGAGAAAATGGAGCAGACTGTGCCGTACGGCCCGGCTTGTGGGCACGAGGGAGGGGGAAGTGTAGAGAGGAAGAAATATGGAGAAGAACAAAGACGGCGATTGGGAAGAGGGTGTAAATGACTAAATTGGGGGTGATGATGCACTATCACTGAGGAACATGAAATAACATCGTGGGAGATGTCTTATGGAGGGAATAATTTTCATTTGAGATTGAGAGAGTGAGTTTAAGCTTAGTTATACAATTAACTACATATATATTCGTTACATTATCATACTTTGTATCAAGAGATGGCTTCAACTACATATGATATATATGTAATTAGAATAGGTGTAGTTAAATCATTCTTTTTTTGTAGTGGTGCTTCATTTTTCATTCCTCATTGTCAGACACCATTAGAACACACAATGAAAGGGGACTGACCACTTATTTCTTGAAACATATGGGGGAAATATTAGAATCCAAAACTATGATTATGTCTATTTTGACAGGTGCACACTGGCATCTACTGGTAGGAACATTAGGCTGAAAAGGTTTAGTTCATTATAACAGTTTGGAGAAGGAAAGGAATGCGGACAGTGATGTAGTGTACAATGCATATGATCGAGATGCATTGCTCATGGTAAGCACCTCTGATTTCAAATATATAAGATGTCATTGACTGTTGTGTTGAATAATTAATTTTGTGTGATGTTTGTTTGATGAATTTAGGCCCAAGAAATAAAATATGCATTGAAGATTAAAGCTGGAATAACATATCAGGGTTGGAAAATAATTTATGATAGGAGAGCTCCCCAATAGGATCCTACCAGCAATGATTGTAGATTCTATGTGATAATGTGGATAGAAGAACTCATTTAGGATTGCAGCTTTGAAGGGACAAGGGGAGATAATGTTCACCTACTGAGGGGGACATAAACCAAAAGGAGTATGTATGTGTCAGTAATTAGCACTTTAGACATCTATGCATTTTGATGTATAGGTGAACAAACTCAGAAGTGACATATAGGTGGCTTTTTTATAGTAATGTTGTAGATAGTTTGGTATTACTGACAAACTCATTTGGTACTAATGTGATCTGAACAAGGTAGTGTCGTCTACTATTTAGTTATTAACAATGTTTAACTTAATGTTTATAAGGAAATGCTTTCTTGCTGACTCAGAAGTGACATCTAGGTGATTTTTTTATAGTAATATTGTAGATAGTTTGGTATTACTAAAAAACTCGTTTGGTACTAATGTCATCTGAACTTGGTAGTGTCATCTACTGTTTAGGTAATAATAATGTTTAACTTAATGTTTATAATGAAATGCTTTCTTACTGAAGATTGCCTATAATGACCTATATATTGGAATGCTTTGGTATTGATATGAATCTAAGTTGGTACGACTAAAGTAAAGAATTAGTATGGTTGTTTTCTGTTGTGATTTGAGATTAATACTATTTTCCTGCTACCAAACTGTGTATGCTTTGGCATGCCTAATGTCCCAAAATGGGAGTGTTGTTGTATCAGATTGGTAGCGTTGTGTACATAATTAGGTATTGATGCTTTCGGGCTGTGAATGTAACACTTACGTTGTGATTCCGAGCTATATATTCGAATGCTTTGGTATTGATATATTTCGAAGTTAGTATGGTTTAAGTACAAAATTAGTATGGTTTTTTTCTATTTTCATTAGTGTCAGCGGAAATAGGGGTTCTCTTGGATCCTTTGATAAAACTGTTTGGGGATACTATTATACAACAGTGATCAAGATGAATACTATTATATTACTACCAAACTGTGTGTTTTGGCATGCCTACTATTCCAAATCGGTATTGTTGTTGTATCAATTTGGTATCGTTTAGCACGTAATTTGGTATTGATGTTCTGTGCATCAGACGGTGTCCACACATTGGTTGGTATCAAGTGTCTACACAACATTGATATTTATCAACATGGGTGCGATTCGAACTTGGTAGCATTTTGAATAATATTAATATTGTTGTTTACTTTAATTGGTATTGTTGGATGGTTGCCTTATTCTATCGTACGTGGAATATCTGCAATGAATGTAAAAGTTGAGTTTTTTTGGTACTGTTGTATGTGGGTTATGGTATAGTTGGGTTTAGAATATGGTTGTATGCGATTATGCTGTTAGTACTGTTCAGTTTGTGTTTCGGCTTTATGAAATACGAGAAGAAAATACTTAGGCCTTGTGTACTAGTACGATTGACATTGATAAACATAATTGCAATACAATCACATATTGTTTGGTCTGGACATTGAAAACAAATCAATCCACCATTTAGATTGAGGGTGATTCCACCGCTTTGACTTGTTTGGATTTGGATTGTTGAGCTGCTGTGACGTATTACGAATGGAGTTTGCAATGTGATTTTGATGACTTGTAGATTCTATATATGGATTATCCCCCATAAGATTTGCCTCTGATTCTATATTGTGAGCTTGATCTAAATGATGTTCTTCCTCTATGGGTTGAAGGGTTTTCAACTTCTTCTTCTTTTCCTTTAACCTCTTCGTTGATTGTTCCTACTTGAAAGATTTTTTTCACACTGATGAAGGGTGACCAATTCTTTTGCTTACAAGTGGATCTCGTATAGATTGTTTTGAAGACTGGTCCAACAGTTAAAAACATAAAAATTGGTAAGAATACATAATAGCAATAACGTAACATATCAAGTATACAATCACTTACAGTTGAATGTAAATCATGTTGTTTTATCTTTTTATAAGCATCAATAAGAATTTATTTTATCTGTTCAAAATTCTCATTAGATAATTTTGCAAAGTCAGAAAATCCCCGACAAAATTGAAGAATATCTTCAGATCTAGAGCTTGCACTGTGCGAATTTTACTTTGGGTCTGGCTTTGATTCGTAATAAAAACAAGTTATGTATTTCCTCCACCGATCAAGTATGTATTGATTTGGAACTTTTTCAAACTTCAAAATACAAATCATAACACATAACATGTGATGACATAGGATGCCGCTAGATTCAAAAATATTTACATGCACAATTCATGTTTTGGGATGAATATTCATGCATGACAGTAAAATGTCTTTCGAACATTTTCGATTCATTCGGAGATATAATGATGATGCAATGCTCTATAACATTGTAATTGGTATTGACACCGTCATTAAAAAGGACTTTAGTGTCACATGAAATCATACCAGAATGTTGATCCTAAAATTTCTTAAATAAGGAAATTGTGTAAAGATCTCTGAACTGGAATTCTATCATACATGATTTCCTTGCGGGTACTATTTTATGCATGGATTCATACTTGTCCAGTCTCTCTTTTTGATATTTGGAGCACACGACAACTGGTACACAAATTGCTTCAATGATGTATGAGAATTCACATATCCATCAAAAAATGCATTCATAGATTCACTGTGTTGTGTAGTGGTCATGTCAGCCCAAAAATATTTATCAACATAGGCGGGAACCCACATTTCTCTTTGTTGATACACTCTATTGAGCCATCCATCCTCCTTGACATTATAGTTTTGTACAACTTTGAACCAATTAGATTCGAACTCGTCTACTGTAATACTATCATAAACAACACGCCTGACCATAAAAGAAGTATACAAATCTTTTCCAATCTTATCAGGTAGTTTCCTCATTATATGCCACAAACAAATCGGTGACGAGTATTAGGAAAAACAATTTTGACTGTGTTCATTATATGTTGGGCCTGATTTGTTATTATACCATTCGGAGGGGCACCTGTTAAATCGGGATAAGCAATATGTTAACATTGGTATGGTATGATAAACAATACTAAATATTATTAAGTATAGTACTAAAATTTCAATTAAACAGTGTTGAATATTTTCTCCATGATTTGAAAATCTAGACATAACAATATTAAATAGTGTTAAACATAGTACTAAAAGTTCTATAAAATAGTGTTGAATATTTGTAGCAATGACTTAACATACATTTGAGCCATGTTTTAAAAAATCCAGACTTAAATAGTATTAAACATAATACTAAAATATCTAGTAAATAGTGTTGAATATTTTTAGTGATGACTTATCTATACATTTGAGCCATGTCTGGAAAAGCCAGATATAATTTTCAGTAGTTTCTTCACATAGAAGACCACAGCCGAGAAGAATGCTTTGACAATGGTGATTGACACCAACAAATGGAGCAAAAGGCATTTCTTAACGATTAGTCAAGTATGTAGTATCAAATGTGATTACATCACCAAAATATTTGTAAGAATGTATGGATCTTGAATTGGCCCAAATACATTTCAAAGAACACCATCATCATTTAAGTCCATAACATAGAAAAAATTTAGATTTTTGGTCTGCATCTTAATAAAATATTCTTGAATAGCTTTTGCATCACCTTTACCAAGATTTAGACATCTAGATATAGCAACATGGTTTCTGACATCCCTCTCAGTAAATGGTAAATTGCCGTATCCTCCTGCCTCAACAACAAAACTTGACATAGATTTTGCAGCACTGATACCTGTATTGGTTAGTATTGTTAGTATAAAAAATTGGTATTGACTAATGATATAATAAGTAAACATAATACAAATATTGTACCATCATGATCATTAAGATCAATCCTCCTCGTAGTGTCTTCCAGGATCTTTCTTTTTGAAGGCAACAATCTCAGAACGCTTGGTTCTAAAAGGGGATGATTGTGTTGTTCTTGAAAAGATGTAATAACAAACTGATCGCTATATGTGTCATGGAAAAATCGAATATGGGAAACACAGTTGGTCTTAGTGGTTGGACGACGACGGTACATAGTCGTATTTGTAGTTTTGGGAGGTCTACCAGCTTTAAAGCATGACAGGGTTAATCTCACAATAGAATTTATGCACCGATTTTTTGTAGAATGTGTTGTTGATACTCCAAAACCGCAAGCATCAGCATACGCTACATAAAATGACTTGGTTTCTTCAATGGAATCAAATACCATGCCAACTTTTGGTTTTTCAACTTGGTCATCAATACTTGGAATGACAAGTTTAGAGAAATTGATATTTTGTGAAATGGATACATCAGGGTTAGATGGGGAGTCGAATATATCTTCCTGATTGCAATTAAGTGATACATTAAGATCGATATCATCTATTGGCATCTACAACGTTATAAGAGTACACAATTGCGCACTATTTTTGCAATTAAAATATGGTTTACTAATTTATAGGTACTGTTCTAATTAAAAAAATGGTATATGACCTCGATTCGCCAATTTTAATGAAGAATTTCTATACACCATATTTATATGCGCATCTGCACCAATTCACAACAAAATAGTACCAATTTATAAACCAATCATTTATCGACTAAGTTATTTTCATTTAGCAATATTGTTGGAACGAATATGGAGCAGATTATTAAACTATGGTTACAATAAGTTAGAATAGTTACTAACATTTAATCGGTAGATTGGATTACCTCTCTTGTTGTGTAAATTCACAAATGCTAGAAATAAATGAGAGGATCAGTAAGAATTTGCAGTTGGAGATGTTACTCTCAAAGGCTAACCTTCAATCAGCAATTAGCAGAAACTCTTGTTGAATGAAGATATATTATTCGATCACTGATTGGTTTCTGGATTGGTATTGTTTAGGTTGTAAATTGGTACAAATGTAATATAAAAATGGTTTCATTAGTTTACATGAAGGGTTGATGCTAAAAAACATAAATGGATATCAAATGTAATATAAAAATGGTGTTATTAATTTACATGAAGGGTTGCTACTAAAAAATGTAAATGGATACTAACCTTTAAATAGTAGAATGGATAACCTCAAAAGCTAACCTTCAAGCATCAATTAAAATCACAAATGATGGATGATGTTACTCTCGAATGCTATCCTTCAAGCAGCAATTAGCAGAACAGAATTGATCAAATAAGACTTCTTGCTCGAGAGGCAACTGAGTATATATAGGATACGGAAATGGAGGGAATATATTGCTCTCGAATGCTATCCTTCAAGCAGCAATTAGCAGAACAGAAATGATCAAATAAGACTTCTTTCTCGAGAGGCAACTGAGTATATATAGGATACAGAAATGGAGGGAATATATTGAAAATTCAAATAAAAAATGGTATACAATGTGGATTATATAGATGAATGGTGCTAGAATATGAACAGGTATAAAATTTGAATTTCGTATAGCTACTTTGATTGGTCAGCAAACCTGCTAATTGCTGCTAAAGTATGGATTAATGTGGTTGCATGGTCTGCATGTAGCAGATCGCGGGTATTGGTCCCAATAGATCTGGCGCACAACAACAATCATCGGCGCCAGGTGACTCTTCCACTTCTTGCATAGCACAGTCTGCCCGCATAGTGCGGATTGTTGCATCTGCACGATTTGGGTGGAGATGGTGGTGGAAGAGGTGTTGTGGAAAGAATTTTCCTTGTTTTATAACGAGTGGAGAGAAAGATATTTCTTGTCCAAGTTGTTGATGAACAAATAAGTTAACGTCCAACCAAATATAAACACGGGCATTGGTAAAACTACTTTGTTTATTATCTTATCATTGTTTTAACTTAACCAGTGCATTATAATTTTGATTCAAATTTCATATTTTTTCATGCATGCAAAGGTACTACTTCATCTGAGATGCTATTGGGATATGCTACTTTATGATAATATTCCTCAAGATATGAGGTTTTCACGTGTTCCTATGATATTCCTCGATAGTTGAGTTTGCATAAGCATGATCAATGAGCTTTACTGTAATCATGATTGATAAATATTCAACTGATCGAGATAAATCATATGATCACATAAATGTGAGTTAATAGAAATAATTGACTGAGTAAGGTTAACAAATCTAATCCATCGAATTCAGCAAGCTACAAAAACTAAGAATGTATACATGTAGAGTTACAACGAAAAGGTAAGAATATATATGATAATATAGGGTTACAATGTTGTCAAGAAAGTACATAAGTAGTGGAATTAATCGAGAAAAACCCAACTGCTAGCTACAGTAAACTAATTAAATGATGCAAATTAAACGTGCAATACAATACAAAGTGAGACCATATATGCAGATTACCACGTTGTGAAAACAAAGTATTAATTTCAGATACAGTTCCAATCACCATCATCAAGCATTATTCATTTTTAGAAGAATGTTGTGGTGCGATCCAAACTGAATACTGTTCTTGGTCAAAGGCTAAGTTTGGGCCGCCATTGGGAAGAGGTCTGATTACTCCGGTGGGATAGTTTACAACTCCGGCGCAATGATGTACACGCTCGCCGTCTTTTGTGGACTTATCATAATAATAATCATCTGTGAAGTAGATGGAATTGTTCTCTAACTCAGGAAAAGAAGATGACGGCAAACATAGAGAACCGTTGCGGCCAAGAAAGAGTATATGGTCCTCTAAAGTCTTCATTTTCTTCCACCTGTTCTGATGTCTCGCTTCTCCTTTGATGGAAACCCTAACAAGTTTGTATGCAAGGAAGCCTATAATGGAGACCCAGCCGTGAGCACGGTACCTCGAAGCAGATTCTGTCTTGATGAGGAGGAGTTCACCTTTAGAAGACCTAACCATGTACTTGATCGTGTGGAATGTTTCCTTGTGTCTGTTCTTACTAGACGGAAAGTCCACCACTTGCAGTTTAGGTAGGCTACAGGTGCCTTGCTGCACTCTGGTAGGGACTTTGCAGGACAGCAAGTATCCGGTGGAATTCACTAAATAGAATGTTCCTTCTTGGTGATGCAAGATGTCCATTGGTTCTTCCTCTTCCATGCGAGGACTGCCGCCCCAGATAGTTCTGGACACCAAGGTCCACCTTTCATCCCCAGCTCTGCAGAAGCAAACCTTCCGGAATTTTGTGGCAATGATCACCAGCACCCAGTCCTTGTTGGCGACGGGGTCGCCAGAAAGAACAGCCTTATAAAGGGAGTCCTCGTGGTGAATACTCGGACGGCCCCATTTTCCGGGGAGAGTAGACAGCGATGGCAGCGGGATGTGGACCCTCGTGACGGGGTTGAAGAGGGAAACCTGTCGTGGGTCGTCCATGTTTGTGAGCACCGCCCAGCCTAAAGTTGTGGAAGAAACATAATTGTCACAAAGCTTCGGCATGAAGAAATACTCCTCAGGTAACCCTTTCGTCATACTAAACAAAGCGCAAAAGCCAGAGTAGTCCGGCAAGGGGACCATCAGTACGGGTTCGTCAGTCTCAGAGCAGCGGCGCTGAGGTAGTTGGAATCGGAAGGGGAACCAACGAGGGATGACGGTAAACCTTTGCATCACGATGCTGCGCCAAGATCTGCATGTGTGACTCATAGCACGGACTGCCACTACGTCGGAGTCATCGACAAGTAAATCCAGCAACTTACGTAGAAGATCCATAGGGAGATCAGCCAACATCGTAGTAACCACCAACTCGGCCATTCACCCCACGGATAGCCGGATGTCGTCTTTTCTTCACGAGGGTTTTCCTCTAGGCGTGGCAATGCAATTGTTTTCGTAGACAGGAACCACCGAGGAATTAAATATAGAAGGTAGTTTATCTTTTGTTTTTTAATAAGGAAACAACGACAATGATAATTACAAACGAACTAGGATATATAAAAGCTGTCTAAAAACTTGGGAATACGGAATCCTAGACAGAAAGGGATTTGAAAGCTAGATTCCTAATAAAGATGTGACTTCTCTATCAACAACGGCTTAAATTTTGGACACAGCTCACGCCCGCCCTTTTGCACTTATCTCCTGCGCAGCAAAACCACGCACCTAAGCCACCTTCTGCCGCAACCAACACCTATCTCCAAATAATGAACTAACACGAATATTTGCACAAGCATAAAATGCATATATACCTTTACATATTTTATACATTTATATAAATAAAAAATATTGTGATGCAATTTTTAACCACAATAGGTTTTTTTGAAGTCATTGTGGCACTATACCTGAACAATTGGAAAAGAAGAAACAAACATTCGTGCTATAACTACTTTATAAGGTTATGGTAATTGAACGAAACTTTACACATCAACATTTTATAAAAAACTTTACATTGAGACTTACAAGAAGGCAATCACACAGAAGCGAAAGGAACTTGAACTTCTAAATTATTTTGTGGCGTGATTTGGGGAGAGTTGAGATAATGGATAATGATATTTAGCATAATGTTCTGCAAAACTTTGCTATTGCATTGGACTGTGTAATTATTTTGTGTTGTGATTTTGGGAAGTTGAGTAGAGAGGATAATTGTATTTATCATATTGCTGTGAAAATTTTTATGTAGCACTGGGTTGTAGTGATATTGGTACTGTGTATATTGGCAATTAGTATTATATTCTTGTGATTTGGGGAAAGTTGAGAAGAGTGGATAATTATATTTAGCATATTGTTGTAGCACTGGGGTTTAGTGACTCTGGTACTGTGTCTGATTGGTTTTGGTATTATTTTGTGTTGTAATTTTGGGTAGTTGAGTAGAGAGACTAATTGTATATATCATACTGCTGTGAAAAAATTTATGTAGCACTGGGCTGTAGTAATATTGGTACTGTGTGTATTGGCAATTGGTATTATATTATGCTGTAATTTTGGGAAAGTTGAGAAGAGTGGATAATATATTTAGCATATTGTTGTAGCACTGGGGTTTAATGACGCTGGTACTATGTCTAATTGGTTTAGGTATTATTTTGTGTTGTGATTTGAGGAAAGTTGAGGAGAGTGGATAATTATGTTTAGCATACTGTTGTGGATAAATTTGTTGTAGCACTGTTCTGTGGTGATGTTGGTACTGTGTTTATTGGTAATTGGTTTTATTTTGTGCTATGGTACACTTCACTGTTCTGTGGTAGACTTCACTGTGCTGTAGTAAATTTGGTACTGTGTCTATTGGCAATTGGTTTTATGTTGTGTAAAAATAGGTAATGACATGTTTCGTAATGCATATTATAGGTTTTGTTACTAGACATCAATATGTCAATTGAGGATCAGATGAGCACAGAGCATTTTGGGAGTAGATGCTCGATAAGCAAATTTAAAGTTGTATTAGGGATGGCTAAAAATGAACATTAAACTATGTTAAAGGAAACTGTATTCGGTGTGTTCGTTGGGATGAGATGTCCTACTTCTTTGGACATGAACTTGATAGAAGATCTTGTGTATGCATATGATGGCAACAAGATGGCTTTCAAGACTGGAAGCACAATGGTGGGGTTTAACCCCCAACAAGTTTGTGCTATATTAGGATTACCTGCTACAGGTAAATCATTTTAGAAAAACTATAAGTATAAAATTAGATTTAGGGCACTACATCAATTGATTTTATGAATATTATGTTTTTTCTTTGTTTAGGTGTTAGCAATTTCTTGCACTCTGAAAAATCGACCGGTAAAGGCAGTAAGATTAGATGTGAATATTTTAAAGGGGATCCTGAAGTAAGTGATGCTATTGAAATATTAAAAGAACTTATTGAGAAGGAAGACAACAAAAGTAAAGAAGACTTTGTGAAGATATGGATTTTGGTACTGCTTAGTAGTTTTTTGTATCCATATGGAAATTTTGGAATACAAAAGGTGTTGTTCAATTTGATCGATGATTTAGATAGGATTGTCAGATTCAATTGGGCTGAGTCTATCCATAACTACCTCCGTTTGGGTATGATAGAGATGACTATCAATCGAAAGGGCTACCTAAAGGGGTGCAACGCACTGTTAATGGTAATTATTGGTATTATAGAGCTAATTTATGATGCATGTTTGACCAACTATATTAATATCAAATGTTTATTTTTTAAAGGTCTGGTTTAGGGAGGCTCATAAGATATTACTGGAAGACTATCCAAATGGGGTACCACACATCAACAAATGGAAATACGATCATAAGTTCAATATTTATTTGTCAAAATATGACAAAAAATGCTGAACTTAATGGGGTATACATCCCTGATGAATGGATGCGGGAAAGAAGTTGGTGGTTTCTGATGACAGTGATGTGCTAGATTCATCTAGAGTGAAAATAGCATATCTAGAAATTGATAAAATGCAGTTAGGTTTGGGACTAAAAAAACAAAAGTTGAAGTATGATAAAGATATGGGGAGGTTGACGGCGGAGAATGAAGAGTTGAAACTAAAGGTGAATGTGTTGGAGATGGCTTTGAATAAAAGCCAAATTGATTATTTGACTTGAGGGAGGAATTGGCGATACATGGATTGGTTGATCGAACCATGGAAAGCACAGGTTCTGAAAAGTCTGGGAGCAAATACGATGAGGAAGAAGATGAGTCAGACGATGATACCCTTGCATATATGATGGATAGTCTGAAGGTATAGTACTATTACTATTTTATTAATATATTGGTAATTATACTATTACGAGTAATTGTTTTCATTGATTACAGTAGAAAAATAAAAGGAAGGTGAAGGAATCAGAAGATGATGGGAAGAGTGACGACACAGATGTTAGTATTGTGACAAAGTTGTTTTAATTATTTAATAAAAAAATAGTATATAATGTGTTTTTGTGATTGATGTAGGATTTTGTTCTCCTCAAGAGGCCTTGATCGAAGACACTGAAAATAAATGTCGATAAAAAGACATTTTCTTCAAAATTAAGCCTTAAGTTATTTGTAGACGTTAGTACTATCCTAATTATTTTTTGTATTCACTTCATAATTCATATTGTAAATTTATTAAAGCTTTATTATAGGAAAAAAGTAAAGAGGAAGAACAAGTCAAAGAAAATAACATAATAGCAGATACAATATCTACCATTACTCGAGATTCCTGTGATAAAAAATCACAACAAAGTGTTGCAGTTAATGATGAAAAAGATAAAATAAATGTTCTGATTTTTTTTGGTACACTTACTAGTGAAATTTGGTATAGTAGTTAAAAAAATAAGTATGTCACAGCTTGATTATTTGAATGTCAGGACACTATTAAAGAAGATGTCCCTAAAGCAGTTCAGAGTGACATTAGTGAGAAAGAAAATGTAACAATGACTGTAGAGTGTGAACCCTTTGCGATCTTAGATAGTGGAGATAATAAAGATAAAGTGGTCTATGGAATATTTTATATTGTTTTCATAGTATTTTGATTATAGTAGGCTTTAAATTGACTAACTGCTTAATTTTGTTAAGGTGAAGGCCAGTGGAGAACATTAAATAAGTGAAGTTGGGGGAGAGCAAGCTCAAAATCCTACAATTGAAGAAGGGCAACAACATAGCCCTGAAAAAGAAATGGAACAGTTTGCAGGTGATGATAGTTCGTTTGTAACTCCTGAGAGAGGAAACACTATCATTCTTGTTGAAGAAGAGCAAGCAGCAGGGACGGGAAAACTCTTGGTATGTATTAATATGAAAATAAGTATTGGATGATATATGTATTGGCACAGTGTTAAATAATATTGTCATTGTCATAATTTTTACAGGCTAAAAAGTATACCAGCACAAAACTAGATAAACAAATTGATGATATTATCAACAATTTGTTGCCATCTGGTTTTGACAAAACACCTGTTAAAGGTTTGAACGGGAATCTGTTGATTGAAGATCTAATGGCGACGAATGATGTATATTGTTATTTTTTAATTTATTATAACTGCATAAAGTCCCCTGTCTCATAATTCTTGGTTTTTTATCTTGTTAAGTGGGAGACAAAGGAATGGATTGCGGCAGTTTTTTATCATGTTGATCAAGTGGAAGCTGACATTAAGAAGAAACTGAAGGGGAAGACTACAATGCCAGTTGTTAGAAGAGTGAAGCTTAAGAGGAAGGCAAAGGGCGACGATGATGATCTGTCCGTTATTACTTTTATGAGGGATTTTGATAACAGTGCAGTGCAAACTCTTAAGGAAGAGGATATAAAATATCTTGAAGTGGTAATATATTTTTGATATGTTGTTATTTTGAACAAATATTAAACAATGATTATAAAAGTTGTAATTTGTGTTTGATGTTTGATAATTTTGTACTTCAGATAACAAGGGAAGGAACCAACGATGGTGATCTTGTATACGTGGAACCACATGCAACTTTGATAAGAAGTGATTTCAAGCAAATGGTGAAAAGGGTAGGAATGTTGAGCAATCAGGTCTGCAAAATCATACAACACTTCTGTCATAAAGTATTAGTATCATTGTTGTATCACATAAGTATTGCTATGTTTGTTTGTAGGTCATGGAAGGGGTGATGGAACTAATGAGGAAAGGGAATGTAGGAAACCATACAAAGTGCTTCATTTTTCATTCCTTGTTTCCAGACACCATTAGAACACACAATGAAAGGGGACTGACCACTTATTTCTTGAAACATATGGGGGGAAATATTAGAATCCAAAACTATGATTATGCCTATTTTGACAGGTGCACACTGGCATCTACTGGTAGGAACATTAGGCAGAAAAGGTTTAGTTCATTATAACAGTTTGGAGGAGGAAAGGAATGCAGACAGTGTTGTAGTGTACAATGCATATGACCGAGATGCATTACTGATGGTAAGAACCTCTGATTTCAAATATATAAGACGTCATTGACTGTTGTGTTGAATAATTAATTTTGTGTGATGTTTGTTTGATGAATTTAGGCCCAAGCAATAAAATATGCATTGAAGATTAAAGTTGTAATAATAGATCATGGTTGGAAAATAATTTATGATAGGAGAGCTCCCCAACAGGATCCTACCAGCAATGATTGTAGATTCTATGTGATAATGTGGATAGAAGAACTCGTTTAGGATTGCAGCTTTGAAGGGACAATGAGAGATAATGTTCACCTGCTGAGGGGGACATATGCAATGAAATTACTAAACAAAATGGAGTATGTATGTGTCAGTAATTAGCACTTTAGACATCTATGCATTTTGATGTATAGGTGAACAAACTCAGAAGCGACATCTAGGTGGCTTTTTGATAGTAATGTTGTAGATAGTTTGATATTACTGACAAACTCGTTTGGTACTAATGTGATCTGAACTTGTTAGTGTCGTCTACTATTTAGATATTAACAATGTTTAACTTAATGTTTATAAGGAATGCTTTCTTGCGACTCAGAAGTGACATCTAGGTGATTTTTTGATAGTAATTTGTAGATAGTTTGGTATTACTGAAAAACTCATTTGGTACTAATCTGATCTGAACTTGGTAGTGTCGTCTACTGTTTAGGTAATAATAATGTTTAACTTAATGTTTATAATGAAATGCTTTCTTGCTAAAGATTGCCTATAATGACCTATATATTGGAATGCTTTGGTATTGATATGAATCTAAGTTGGTACGGTTAAAGTAAAGAATTAGTATGGTTGTTTTCTGTTGTGATCTAAGATTAATGCTATTTTCTTGCTACCAAACTGTGTATGCTTTGGCATGCCTAATGTCCCAAAATGGGAGTGTTGTTGTATTGGATTGGTAGTGTTGTGTACCTAATTCTGTATTGATGCTTTCGGGCTGTGAATGTAACACTTGCGTTGTGATTCTGAGCTATATATTCGAATGCTTTGGTATTGATATGATTTGAAGCTAGTACGGCTTCAGTATGTTATGGTTGTTTTCTATTTTCATTAGTGTCAGCGGAAATAGGGGTTCTCTTGGATCCTTTGATATTACTATTTGGGGATACTATTATACAACAGTGATTGCGATTAATACTATTATACTACTACCAAACTGTGTGTTTTGGCATGCCTACTATTCCAAATTGGTATTGTTGTTGTATCAGTTTGGTATCGTTTAGCATGTAATTTAGTATTGATGTTCTGTGCGTCATACGCTGTCCACACATTAGTTGGTATGAAGTGTCTACACAACATCAATATTTATCAACATGGGTGCGATTCAAACTTGGTAGTGTTTTGAATAATATTGGTATTGTTGTTTACTTTACTTGGTATTGTTGGATGGTTGCCTTATTTTATCGTACGTGGAATATCTGCAATGAATGTAAAAGTTGAGTTTTTTTGGTATTGTTGTATGTGGGTTATGGTATAGTTGGGTTTAGAATATGATTGTATGCGATTATGTAATTAGTACTGTTTAGTTTGTGTTTCGGCTTTATGAAATATGAGAAGAAAATACTTAGGCCTTGTGTACTAGTATGATTGGCATTGATAAATAGAATTGTCATACAATCAAATATTGTTTGGCTTGGACATTGAAAACAAATCAATCCACCATTTAGTTTGAGGGTGATTCCACCGCTTTGACTTGTTTGGATTTGGAGACTTGTTGAGATGTTGTGATGTATTACGAACAGAGTTTGTAATGTGATTTTGGTGACTTGTAGATTCTGTATATGGATTATCCCCCATAAGATTTGCCTCTGATTCTATATTGTGAGCTTGATCTACATGTTGTTCTTCCTCTATGGCTTGAAGGGTTTTCAACTTCTTCTTTTTTTCCTTTAACTTCTTTGTTGATTGTTCCTCCTTGAAAGATTTTTTTCATGCTGATGAAGGGTGACCAATTCTTTTGCATACAAGTGGATCTCGTACAGATTGTCTTGAAGACTGGTCCAACTATTAAAAACATAAAAATTGGTAAGAATACATAATAGCAATAATGTAACATATCAAGTATAAAATCACTTACATTTGAATGTAAACAGGTTGTTTTATCTTTTTATAAGCGTCAATAAGAATTTGTTTAATCTGATCAAAATTCTCATTAGATAATTTTGCAAAGTCAGCAAATCCCCGATAAAATTGAAGAACATCTTCATATCTAGAGCTTGCACTGTGCGAATTTTGCATTGGGTATGGCTTTAATTCGTCATAAAAATGAGTTATGTCTTTTCTTCACCGATCAAGTATGTATTGATTTGGAACTTTTTCAAACTTCAAAATACAATCATAACACATAACATGTGATGACATAGGATGCCTCTAGATTCAAAATATTTACATGCACAATTCATGTTTTGGGACGAATATTCATGCATGACGGTAAAATGTCTTTCGAACATTTTCGATTCATTCAGAGATATAATGATGCTGCAATGCTCTATAACATTGTAATTGGCATTGACACTGTCATAAAAAAGACTTTAATGTCACATGAAATCATACCAAAAAGTTGATCCTAAAATTTCTTAAATAAGGAAATTGTGTAAAGATCTCTGAACTGGAATTCTATCATATATGATGTCCTTGCGGGTGCCATTTCATGAATGGATTCATACTCGTCCAGTCTCTCATTTTTATATTTAGAGAACATGACAAGCTCATATTGGTACACAAATTGCTTCAATGATGTACGAGAATTCACATATCCATCAAACAATGCATTCATAGATTCACTGCGTTGTGTAGTGGTCATATCAGCCAAAAAGTATTTATCAACATAGGAGGGAACCCACATTTCTCTTAGTTGATACATTCTATTGAGGCATCCATCCTCCTTGACATTACAGTTTTGTACATCTTTGAACCAATTAGATTCGAACTTGTCTACTGTAATACTATCATAAATAGCATGCCTGACCATAAAAGAAGTATACAAATCCTTTCCAATCTTATCAGGTAGTTGCGTCATTACATGCCACAAACAAAGACAGTGTCGAGTATTAGGAAAAACAATTTTGACTGTGTTCATTATATGTTGGGCCTGATTTGTTATTATGCCATTAGGAGGGGCACCTGTTAAATCGGGATAAGCAATATGTTAACATTGGTATGGTATGATAAACAATACTAAATAGTATTAAGTATAGTACTAAAATTTCAATTAAATAGTGTCGACTATTTTCTCCATGATTGGAAAATCTAGGCATAATAGTATTAAATAGTGTTAAACATAGTACTAAAAGTTCTATAAAATAGTGTTGAATATTTGTAGCAATGACTTAACATACATTTGAGCCATGTTTTAAAAAATCCAGACTTAACAGTACTAAATAGTATTAAACATAATACTAAAAGATCTAGTAAATAGTGTTGAATATTTTTAGCAATGACTTACCCATACATTTGAGCCATGTCTGGAAAAGCCGGATATAATTTTCAGTGGTTTCTTCACATAGAAGACCACAGATGAGAAGAATGCTTTGACAATGGTGATTGACACCAAAAAATGGAGCAAAAGGCATTTCATAACGATTATTCAAGTATGTAGTATCAAATGTGATTACATCACCAAAATATTTGTAAGCATGTATGGATCTTGAATCGGCCCAAAATACATTTCGAAGAACACCATCATCATTTAAGTCCATAACATAGAAAAAAAATAGATTTTTGGTCTGCATATTAATAAAATATTCTTGAATAGATTTTGCATCTCCTTTATCAAGTTTTAGACATCTAAATATAGCAACATGGTTTCTTACATCCCTCTCAGTAAATGGTAAATTGTCGTATCCTCCTGCCTCAACAACAAAACTTGACATAGATTTTGTAGCACTGATACCGGTAACGATTAGTATGGTTAGTACAAAAAATTGGTTTGTCTAATGATATAATAAGTAACAATAATACAAATAGTGTAACAGCACGATCACTTAGATCAATCCTCCTTGTAGTATCTTCCAAAATCTTTCTTTTTAAAGGCAACAATCTCAGAACGCTTGGTTCTAAAAGGGGATGATTGTGTTGTTCTTGAAAAGATGTAATAACAAACTAATCGCTATATATGTCATGGAAAAATCGAATATGGGCAACACAGTTGGTCTTAGCAGTTGGACGATGATGGTACATAGTCATATTTGCAGTTTTAGGAGGTCTACCGGCTTTTAGGCATGACAGGTTTAATCTCACAATAGAATTTGTGCACTAATTTTTTGTAGAATGTGTTGTTGATAGTCCAAAACTACAAGCATCAGCATACGCTACATAAAATGAAATGGCTTTTTCAATGGAATCAAATACCATGCCAACTTTTAGTTTTTCAACTCGGTCATCAATAATTGGAATGACAAGTTTAGAGAAATTGATATTTTGTGAAATGGATACATATGGGTTAGATGGGGAGTCGATGATATCTTCCTAATTGCAATTAAGTGATACAATAATATCAATATCGTCTATTGGCATCTACAACGTTATAAGAGTACAAAATTGCGCACTATTTTTGCAATTAAAAGTATGGTTTACTAATTTATAGCAACTGTTCTAATTTAAAAAAAGGTATATACCTCGATTCGCCAATTTTAATGAAGAATTTCTATACACCATATTTATATGTGCATCAGTACCAATTCACAACCAATTCACAACAAAATAGTGCCAAATTATAAACCAATCATTTATCGACTAAGTTATTTTCATTTAGCAATATAGTTGGAACGGATATGGAGCAGATTATTAAACTATGGTTGCAATAAGTTAGAAAGGTTACTAACATTTAATCGGTAGATTGGATTACCTCTCTTGCTATGTAAATTCGTAAATGCTGGAAAGAAATGAGAGGATCAGTAAGAATTTGCGGTTGGAGATGTTACTCTCAAAGGCTAACCTTCAATCAGCAATTAGCAGAAACTCTTACTGAATGAAGATATATTATTCTATCACTGATTGGTTTCTGGATTGGTATTGTTTAGGTTGTAAATTGGTACAAATGTAATATAAAAATGGTTTCATTAGTTTACATGAAGGGTTGCTGCTAAAAAATGTAAATGGATATCAAATGTAATATAAAAATGGTGTTATTAATTTACATGAAGGGTTGCTGCTAAAAAATGTAAATGGATACTAACCTTTAAATAATAGAATGGATAACCTCGAATACTAACCTTCAAGCATCAATTAAAATCGCAAATGATGGATGATGTTACTCTCAAATGCTATCCTTCAAGTAGCAATTAGCACAACATAAATGATCAAATAAGACTTCTTTCTCAAGAGGCAACTGAGTATTTATAGGATACAGAAATGGAGGGAATATATTGCTCTCAAATGCTATCATTCAAGCAGCAATTAGTAGACAGAAATGATCAACTAAGACTTCTTGCTCGAGAGGCAACGGAGTATATATATTATACGAAAATGGGGGAATATATTGAAAATTCAAATAAAAAATGGCACACAATGTGGATTATATAGCTGAACGGTGCTAGAATATGAACACGCATAAAATTTGAATTTTGTGTAGCTACTTTGATTGGTCAGCAAACCTGCTAATTGCTACTAAAGCATGGATTAATGTGGTTGCATGGTCTGCATGTAGCAAATCGTGGGTATTGGTCCCAATAGATCTGGCACACAACAACAATCATTGGTGCCAGGTGACTCTTCCACTTCTTGCATATCACAGTCTGTCCGCACAGTGCGGATTGTTGCATCTGCGTGATATCCCCAGGTGGGGTGGAGATGGTGGTGGAAGAGCTGTTGTGGGAAGAATTTCCCTTATTTTAAAATGAGTGGAGAGAAATATATTTCTTGTCGAAGTTTTTGATGAACAAATAAGTTAACGTCCAACCAAATATAAACACGGGCATTGGTAAAACTACTTTGTTTTTATCTTATCATTGTTTTAACTTAACCAGTACATTATCATTTTGGTTCAAATTTCGTATTTTTTCATGCATGCAAAGGTACTACTTCATCTGAGATGCTATTGGGATATGCTACTTTATGATAATATTCCTCAAGATATGAGGTTTTCATGTGTTCCTATGATATTCCTCGATAGTTGAGTTTGCATAAGCATGATCAATGAGCTTTACTGTAATCATGATTGATAAATATTCAACTGATCGAAATAAATCATATGATCATCACATTAATGTGAGTTAATAGAAATCATTGACTGAGTATGGTTAACAAATCTAATCCATCGAATTCAGCAAGCTACAAAAACTAAGAATGAATACATGTAGAGTTACAACAAAAAGGTAATAATATATATGATAATGTAGGGTTACAATGTTGTCAAGAAAGTACATAAGTAGTGGAATTAATCGAGAAAAACCCAACTACTAGCTACAGTAAACTAATTAAATGATGCAAATTAAACGTGCAATACAATACAAAGTGAGACCATATATGCAGATTACCGCATTGTGAAAACAAAGTATTAATTTTAGATACAGTTCCAATCACCATCATCAAGCATTATTCATTTTGAGGAGAATGTTGTGGTGCGATCCAAACTGAATATTGTTCTTGGTCAAAGCCTAAGTTTGGGCCCCCATTGGGAAGAGGTATGATTACTCTGGTGGATAGTTTACAACTCCAGAGCAATGATGTACACGCTCACCGTCTTTTGTGGACTAATCAGAATAATAATCATATGTATAGTAGATGGAATTGTTCTCTAACTCAGGAAAAGAAGATGATGGCAAACATAGAGAACCGTTGCGGCCAAGAAAGCGTATATGGTCCTCTAAAGTCTTCATTTTCTTCCACCTGTTCTGATGTCTCGCTTCTCCTTTGATGGAAACCCTAACAAGTTTATAGGCTAAAAAACCTAAATGGCACATTTGCCAATTTTAATTACCAAAATAGCACGTTCTTGAACTTATTGCACAAAATGGCACATTTCTGGAGCAATGTGTCCCCTGTTGGGACGCATTGCCCTCGCGGGGGGCAATGCGTCCCGGCTCCGGACGCATTGGCCCCACAGGAGAGCAATGCGTCCCGGTTTGGGACGCATTGCTCTCCTGTGGGGCCAATGCGTCTAGAGTCGGGACGCATTGCCCCCCGCGAGGACAATGCGTCCCAACAGGGGACGCATTGGCCCCACAGGAGTGCAATGCATCCCGAACCGGGACACATTGCTCTCCTGTGGGACCAATGTGTCCCCTGTTGGGATGTATTAGTCCAATGCGTCCCCATGCATGACGCATTGCCTTTTTTAATCATATTTTTGCAGTCACTGATATTGTTTCATGGTTATTGATATGTATATTAATAATATTATTATATTTGTACATTTACAATTCGTTCACATGTATTGGGATGTCTATAATATACCCAATTATTATAAATTTGTCAATTTCAATAGCTCGTAACATGCATATGAAATATATAAGTGTATTGCAACCAACATCAATTGGTTCCTAATTGATTATATAATAAGAACTTAATCCAAAAAAATGAGATAGAAATTAAAAACAAAGTTAAAACATGAAGGTCAAGATCAGCTTTAATGGAGAGGATCAAGGCAGGATCGGCTGAAGGGTCTTTTTCAACAAAGAGAAGTTGATCTTCAAGGTCTTTCTGAGAATCAGTTAAGGTTGAGTGGTTTTGAATCATCCATTTTTTATATGATTTTTGATGTGCTTTGTGTTATTTAAAATGTGTAAACCTATGTTTGTTGTTTGTGAGTTTGCTAGAGTCCAGTTCTCAAGACAAGATTTGGAAAAAAATTTGATGTGAAGCCAATTGTTTTCAAATCTAAAGGGGTGAGATCCCCAAGATATTGAGTCGGTATCAAGGATTAGGGGGAAATGGTCTGAAATGGTGCGATGTGAGATGTAAACTGAAGAGAGTGGATGCTTGTCTTCCCAAAGGTTTGAACAAATGAAATGATCGAGACGCGCAAAGGAGCGATTTTTAGACCATGTGAATAAGGCATTTGTGGGAACAAGATCAATGAGAGAATGGTTAGAAATCATCTGTTTAAATTTTTTGTCAGCAGCTGTCATGGGAGAGGGTGAAGGATTTGAGTTGATCCTATCTGATATTTGGGTAACAAGGTTAAAATCACCACCAAGAACCCAGGGTGTCTGATGGTAATTTGAGAAGAGACAACGCAACTCCTCAAGGAAGGATGTTTTGTCATATCCTGGTTCCCCATATAATCCAGTGAAGGACCAAAGGTAGTCGTCATCAAGATTTTTGAAATCAATCGTGATAGAAAAATTTTGAATGGAGGAGTTTAGAAAATCAAGGACCTGATTATTATATCCCACAAGGATACCACCTTTAAAACCATTGGGAGGAAGCTGAATCCAGTTCGTGATTCGATTTCCTCCAATAGTTTTAAGGGCGAAGGGAGAGAGAAGGGATTTTGTTTCTTGGATGGTGATTAAATCTATTTTGTTTTTGTAAATGTGGGAACGTATTTTTTTTCTTCTTTGTAGGTTGGCTGCACCACAGATATTCCAAGAAGAAATTTTCATGATAAATGAAAAGAAAATTGAGAAAAAAATAGGTAGAAAGTAAAAGCTATTAGCAGCTTTTCTTGGACCAACCCATATATGTTTCTAGATTTTTTAACATATCCTGAGCATCATCTTTTTTATCAAAGAAAAAGCCAATCTTGTTTGCAAATGTAGTAAAACTTTTTGAGCTGGACCAAGAAGCAACATCAACTATAGAGACAGACTTATTTTTTATTTTATGTGATAGAGATGATGATAGTGATGTCGTAGGAGAATCATAACAGATTGAGCAGGGTGGGGTGTTACCTTTCTTTTCCCTGTTGATGATGTTGCATCCGTTGATGTTGGCTTGTTCAGGTTGCAGGATCTTTTGCAAGAAGCTTGAGTTTGTCTTTTGTATAGGGCTCTCCTGCTCCGAACTCTGTAGTGAGGTATCCTTATTTTGTAAAGCAGATTCTTGAAAAGTAGAAGTTTTAGTTTCCTTGTTTGGGGTATGCCAACTTTCCTTTGTAGATGAAGTAAATAGGCATGGGTTTTTGCTAGGTTTGATATTGGAAGCGGGAAGGGAGGGGTCAGGTGATCTATTTCTTTTTTTGTTTTGGAGAGGGTAAGAACTTTCAGAATAATTTGTAGGTTTCCTAATCCAGACTTGGTTTCTGGTAGGAGGAACCCTGGTATGAGGGATGGGGTTTTTCCCTTTGTTTGGGCTAAACCAAGAAGGAGGATGTGATGAAAGCTCAGAGAAGGCAGTGCTGTTAACAGTGGGGTGCTCTGCAGCGAGCTTCAGATGGTAAATCGATTCTCCTATCCTGATATTGATAGAAGGAGGAAGGGAGATGGCTGCTTTAACCGCGAAAAGGCAATAGTCTTTGATGAATTGGGTGGGATGGAGAGTTTCCGGACTAATGTATTGAAGTGTAGCACAAATAGAATGGGCGATACCTCTGAAAATCTCAAGCTCCCACAGATGAGGAGGAAGGTTTGAGATGGGTACCCAATCGGAGCCACCAGCAGGAGCAGGGAAGGAGCCTGTATCAGCGGACCATTTGGAGAGACGTGCCATGATAAAGCTAGATCCACAAGGTATGGTGAGCATTTGGTTGAAGATATGGTCAATCATCGTCCCTTCGGGGACAGTGTAAATGAGCTGGGTGGGTGAGAAAACTTTTGGTTTGAGAATGGTTTGGCCCGAGAGTAGGAGAGCTAAAGCTCTAGTGATATCGAGGACATTGATAGGATTATTGTCCAGGTTGTTTTCTATCGTAACAAGAATACTTCTGAGGGAAAAAACCTTGAGTAATCGCATAGAGTTTTCCGGTAGATCCATGGCGATCGCATACTCAAGGAAGTCAGGGGTCTTCATGGTTGGAGGAGAGGGAGGGAGGTTGACACTATGAGTTTTGATGGAAGGAGATTTAGGTGGAGGTATATATTGATGTGTGTGATGTTTGGTAGGGATTTTTGACGAGGGGTAGGGTTTTGAAATAGGAGATGTCCAATAGTTTGAGTTTATGAGGCTAGGGTTTGTTTTTTTTGCATGATCCGGCGGGAGATCTACTAGACATGCAAAAGGATTTTTTGAATGGTAATGATTGAGGAGAGGTACAACATTTGGCCAGTAGTCGGTGGAAGTTTGTTTTGGGACCACTGAACTATTTTGGAAAGGGGGGGACCTTTCTGAGCGTGTGTGCATGTTAGATCGGTGGGGATATGTCTGTTTGACACACTTATTTGGGAAAGGTCGTGCCAAACAGAACCTTTTTATGTGCCCAAGGTTACCATAGTTGAAGCAAGTGCGTCGAGAGAAACACCTGGAAGAAGAGTGGTTGTTACTGTGGCAGAGGGAATAGAAAAGGGCACGAAAAGGTTTCCTGGGGGGGCCAATTTCCAGATTTGGGCGGTGGGGTTTTGTTCTAAAGTGTCTTTTATCAGAGTGGAAGATTTTGCTTGTCCCAGCATTGGGAAGGAGAGGTTTAACTAATTTATGTTCTTAGGGATGATATCCCTAGGTGTAGAGAACAAAGGACGGAGGGTTTTATGTAAAGATGATAGTTTTGAACCATAAACATTTTTTTATGGATGGAGAGGGAAAATGTTTATACCTTTCAGCTATGGAGCTCTGTTGTTGAAACAAAGGAGATGTGATCTCGTCTTCTTCATCTTCTGATCCATAGGAGATGGAGATGGGCCAAGATTTCACACCCATTGGGGGTTGGTATTCTGTCCTGACGAAGAGTTGGTCAGCAGAGTCTGAGGATGATGAAGCATCTTGGTCGTTTCTTTTGTAGAGATATGCAAGAGAAGGTGGTATCGCATGTGAGAAATCACAAACCCAGGCACGAAAGGTGCGGTCTGCATAAGGTTGAAGGAACATAGACCATTCCGGCTGCAGATTCAGCTCTCCGCGCAACTCTTTCCAACCTTCCGAGATGAGGAGAAAGGGGGATTTCTTGCCCCAGATTGTTTCCGGAGGGGTAGACCATGAAAGCGAAACCTGGAATGATCGGTGACCAATGTTTATCATGCATATTCCAGGGGAGATGTCATATTTGTGGTAAATCCAAGCTCTAGGAAGTGGGATAGTTGATGAGTAGGTTTGATCGGAGAGATGAATCTCCAGGAAGGGGAAGCGAGAGTTCATGTTGAGAGAGGAAGTTGGGGTTTTTGAGATGTTGCTGGACTTCAGGGTTTTGTGGTTCTGGAGAGCTCGGCGGAAATATTTAATCTTACCCAATTTTTGCATGCAGTGCCCTTTTTTGCATGAAGCAATGGTGATGACGCCCCCTGTTCTCATGTTGATATACCAAAGGTTGGTGGAGCTTTTATTGCGGCTTTCCAGTACAGATGGTGAGCAGATGAGATCCTTGAAACCCACAAAATCTGGGGAAAGAGAATGTGTCCGACAGAGAGAATGTAGATGGGTAATCAATGTGATGTTGTTTGCACGTTTCTAGAACAATTCTATGGCACAAGTAATGGAGGATAGAGACTATATCCAGCAGAAAAAATGAAAACTTTATCCTTTTAGGCGTAGAAACGATGGTGCTGAAAGAAATCTATTTTTGCAAAGTTTAATTTGTGAACCCAAATGATGAGGTTAACTGATGTAGAGACTAACCTTAGCCAGCTGAGTTCGAAGGGGGGGTAGGGGGAAAGGATATGAGGAACCAGGGTTCGTGAAACCTAGAACCGGAGTTAACCGAAGGGTTGATGATGGAACTTTTCAGCCGTATCGACTGAGAAGATGGTAGAAGAAAGGTCTCGATGGAGCTGAGACCCAAACCAGACGAAGATATGGAACCCTGACGAGAGGGGGAAAGGTTAGAGACAATGGGAGATTCACCTGAGGAGGGGCTTACCGAGCTAGGAGACGACGGACCGTTCGGAGAATCCTAGAGAGAAGTTAGAGCTTCCTCCCTCTAACTTATCGTTTCTCTGACTAGTTGGCTAAATGTTTTTTGGTTTTGCATAAATAGGTAAGAGAGCAACCTTACAGTTTCACTTATTTAATTGGATATCGGGTAAAATAGGAACGGTAAAGAAACTCCACGAGTGCATTAGGTAGAGTCGAGAGTCCGTGTCTTGTAAGTAATGTAAAAGACGGAGACAAGTAGTGGTGTTTAGATTGATATAATAGTGTGTGTGTGTGTGTGTGTGTGTGTGTGTGTGTGTGTGTGTCTGTATATATATATATATATATATATATATATATATATATATATATATATATGACCAAAATCTGTTCAAAATAGTTATGCCGAAATTTGCAACAAAGAGAGTTAAAGAAGTTAATGAATGATCAAAGTAATTAAAGGAAAGAAATTCTGTAAATTTCACAATTCTCTATTTGGGGAAACAATTAATGTTGTCAAAGATAGTCCATTGACCAGGCACAAAGGAAAGTTGGCCATGACATGTGCTTTTGTATGGAGGAAATAATGCATGTAATGGCCTAGTCAAACTCGGATTTGAGAAAGCTCATCACTTCAGACAAAATGGTTGGTTCAAAACAAACATTTAAAGACCAATCAATCAAATAACCATCCCAATAAACCAACTCACATTCATGACCTAGTCAAATGCCAAAATTAGAAAATCATTTATGTAGTCAAAGTTTGGCCAATGTGACTTCGAAATGGAGCAAGAGATTAATGTCAATCAACCAATCTATGCCCCCAAATCAGGTAATCTAGTGGCCACCACCAGTCATTCCTCCTAGGTTTCCACCCCCTCTTTTTTCCGCTATTAAAGTATGTGCACCTCTAAAGAAAAAGCATTCTTCTATCTCCAATTTCTAGTCATATTTTGCATTGTGCCTTTTACATTATGTTTGAGTAGTACCTTTAAGTAGGGCATGGGGAGTATCCCAATAGACTGTCCTTTACCCTTTTGTATTGGACTCTAATGTTTTAGTGAATGAATATTTTCCAAACATTTTTCCTTGATCTATGGGCAAATAGTTATACACTTATATGGTGATGAGACCATAGATCTCTACAAGAATGAACCCATAATCCCTTTATTGTAATTATTATCTTTTGATCCTTAGATCTTACACTTGTTTTTGTTTAATTTGATTATGTTGTTGTTGGGTGATGAGACGATCTCAACAAAAATGAATCCATCCATGATGAGTACTACAAAGAATTGATTGTTTAGATACATATATTCTAATTACATATCATTTATTTGTAGTTAATGCTAGTTTAATTCCAAAAATTAAAGGTGTAAATATCAAAATATAGTCAATTTATATAATTACCATTAGCTACATTTTCCCGCTCTTGATTCTAATTCTAAACAACTCTATGTAGCTAATTATATGTAACACATAGATTATTAGATTAAAAAGATCCAAATTTTAGCGCATGGAATTTTTAACACTACTTTCCCCCCACCCCCTCTCCCACACTCTTCTCGTCTCTCCCAACCATCAACGCATGATCCACACCATCCCAATCAAAGCATCAACTGCGCACAACCAACCTATCATGCCCCATCCAATCGTCATCCTGCATGTCCCTTGAACTTGCTCCTTAGTTGATTATTGGCGACATCATTCTCCTCAGTTTGCTATAGGCCAGTCCCAGGAAGTCTTGCTCCAGTCACTTGATCATCTCTGTTGTGCCTTAGATAATCACCAGTGACATTGTTCTCCTTGGCTGTTTGTTGGGCGGTGACCCAGAAGCCTACGTCCAGTTCTTCCACATGCCCAACATCGCATCCGACCCTTGAAGCCACGGTATGGTGTTGTCCAGGTGCCCTAATCACTCTCAATTGTAGGTGAGTCTTCAGTACATTATTCCTATCAAGGGAACTCACTGTCATTGATATTCAACAATTAACATAAAACTAGCATCAATTATATATCCCAAAAGATGATGATTCCCTGATTACAACTGACCCTTCAAGTGGTCCTCAAGTATTCTCCAGACTGTGTCGTGATTGCTGAGATCCTGATTTGATTTCTCCTCATCCGAGTGATAGTGGGATCGGTATGTTTCTATGATCTGACCTAGCATGCATCTCTCCCTCCCTTTCTCCTTCGTACTCAACTCTATTATTCACCCCTATTCCCTTCTCGTTGATGTTAGTTCGCTAATTCCAATTGCTTTTCAGATTTGTATCTGGATGTAGTGAATCCTTCTTTCTCTAGCATGAGTGCTCCTACAAAAAGAGGTAACAATTGTTGAAGTCATAATCCTTAAGTATTTGTCTGTGTAGCATTTTATCATTTGAGTGCATCTATGGTTGATATATTTTCTACCATATTGCAATCTGTTTTGAAGTAAACTGTGAGCAACCACCTCCAATGAGGTGTTTTTAATTCCATGATATCAATAGAATAAACGAAGTTGTGTGAATTGTCTCGTTGACAAAAGGTTTGACATTTACCTGATCTCAAAGCAAGTTTGAACATCTTCTAGAAGGTCTAAAGTTCAACCCCATCATAGATGAAGAAGAAGTCTTCATGTTTTAAAAAGGATATGTTGATAACATCTAGAAGTTTTTCTAGATGTGGATTGGTAGTTTTTATTTTGTACCATAGTAGTGAATCAAAGTGCAACACTTGTCGACAATAGGGGCGGCTTGTGGCATGCCACCACAACCTGTAATAGTGTCAACAACAAAGTGAGGAGGAAGGGTAGATAGCAACTTAAGTCGACGGACAAGAACAACAAGTTAGATACTATAAGAGAGAGACCAACACCTATTTTTGGTGTAGGGTAGCTTTTTTTGGATTGTGGTTGGTGTTGCAGTAGCAGTTGTGGTGTTTAGTTGCTCAGAGTCATTTTTGTTAAGGCACACACATAGGCATTCCCTTCAAAGTCAAGGATCCCTAGGTTTAAGGAACCTAGCTTTTTCCTAATCATGCACAATCTATCTATGTGTATGTTTCTTGATTCCACATAATGTTACATCATGTATTGGGCCAACTTGGAGTCATGCTATGCTTTTCTTATAGCTATGTATATGCTAACTATGGTGAAAACTACAAAAACCATTGTTTCCATGTAGAATCATTACTAAATCTACATATATGGAAGGTATATGATGACTTGAATGTGAATGAGAGGAAAAGATGGATATCCCATTCACTTTGGCTTATGATGCTAGTCATAGAGGATGGTTGAAAAGGATTTTGGTTATGTCCAGTTAGAATGATGGAAAGAGGAATGCAAAGAGAAGGGGTTCCTAAAGGGGATGAGTTATGATATAAGAGTTGTTGTTTGCATATTAAAGTAGCATTAGGGCTAATAGATAAGAATTTCACAATCCCCAATACACTTCTAAACCTTGTCATCTAAAATCTTAATGGAATCAAACTCTACTAGTTATAATGTTGAGCATGTACTAGAAAAATTACAAGGAGAAAAGAGAAAAGAAGATATTTATGTTTTTTCTCACACATGAATGTAATAGAATGAAGAATACTTGGATATGTATACATGACCACACTAAGTTCCCAATTTCAATGGACCAAATATTAGGTCGGCCGTGCCCAGATATTTCTATCTAAAACTTATCATCTAAATTAACCATCATGTCACATGTATCACCACATAGTTCATTAAAAAAATCATGAAAGATATAATTGTAGATTTTAGGAGAAGTAATGCATCCTATTGAAGTATAATATAAATTGATTTGTTATTATAGTTATAATAAATAAGACAACTAAATCATAGAAAATGTAATCATCTTATAATAAGATGAAATTAATCACCAATATATCATACTAATCAATAATGTGAGAAGAATATATGAAATTTATATAGTTTTGTATTCTAGTGGTTACTAAATTAAATTAGCTCAACTTGAATGTACACATAAGAAAAAATTTCTGAACCGTAAATATTTAACAAGAAGAATTTTAGTCCATTAGAACATTCATATTATTCTTTTATAACAATCTCAAGGTCTATTGATAATTGATTTTTGTAAGTCCATCAAAAATAAAATTAAGTATAATGCATCTATCAAAATAGCATTCGACAAATATCTTACATGTGTTTTATTTAATGTAAGTTGACTTTTGAAGTACTTGATTACATCAACTAACCATAAGCCACATTATTATGGAACTGATCAATGTAGACCAATTTCCTATTAACCATTCAATAAATAATCCAATTGAATTAGATAAAAGAAAACCTTGATATATTATAGTAATATGGATTATATATCTATGCATCCACAAGACCATCTTGGTGCAAGATATATGACAAAGCACAATAAGGTATTATTTATCTTTATAGATTTAGTAAAATATAGTTATATAATATACTAATTTGACTATGTTACATCAACTTCTAAAATTGATTTTGTTAAACATAACTTGAAAGGTATACAATGGTCCATCTATAACTAGATTTTAATTTGGACACTAACGTATCTAGGAGAACATTTGTTATCCATATATAACATAGTTATATTTGATGGAAATTCAGCCCAAGAATATTTTTTTCTTGTGAATCATATTCATCAATGTTTTTCTTGTTTACTTTTCATTTTTCTATCTCAGTGAACTCCTCTCAATTAGGGCCATAATGGACCCATCCTAAAAAACTAAACCTCAATTCATGACACGACGTGCACAATCCACCCTGTACTCCATTCAATAATATGGAGTGTCATTGTAGGGGTCGTCTTAGTCGGCTGCCTTCCAGGAGATCATCCTAACATTTCTCTTTAAAGGGTTTTGTACTGAATATATCAATTTCAATAGAGCTTGATGTTTTCCAATTGAGCTATCCAGTGAGAATATAAGTCATTTCTAGCAAATATATCATGAACTGTACACCAATTACTTCTATTCATCCTTAAGTTTGAATATAGATAGTTTGAAATCAAGCATGATAATGAAATAATGTGTACATATGTAAAGAATAAAAAATACTATAATTGAAACTTAAATATAAAAACATAGTATTTGACAAGTATCTATAGTCATCTTCACTTAGAATAAGCATAAGACTGCACCGACCTAACTCAATCCATGTCCCAGTCATTACTTCCCAACCATTATCTAACCTCTATAAGAAATGCAAAAGCTTCAATCTAGGATCTTAGATCCAAGCTTTAATTTGTTCCAGATCGAGACCAATGTGTGCCAAGACCCATTGGTACAAATACCTAGTTTACTATAAGTATTATATGCATATTTAACATAATAATAATATAATACTTATTTACTTTTTATAATATTTAGTTACTATGTAAAATTCTAGAGAATGTATTATATGTTTTATGTTTAATTTCCCATATAAAGATATTAAATGTGATGTTTATATGGATAAATATTTTCTATTTATTATGATAATCATGATATCTTAAATCTAAACTAAAATTGTATAACATATGTAGGATAGATACTTTTCAAAAACTGTAAATATTACTCAAGAATAGGATCTATTTGTAGCCAAACTATACATGTGCATACTTGTACTAGTCAAATTGAGATGGACCAACCTGATGATCCTACCTAAATTGAAGGGATAAAGTGTTATATGTTTATTAATTTATTTTATAGAAAATAAATTCAAATTGTTCAAACAAATAGTTATGACTCTAATGTGATTGACAAAAATATAAGAATATATAGGAAAAAGTGATTAAGATGTGATTATAAATGTAACACCAATATAAGGAAATATATAATATTTGATAGATTGATTCTTAGAATACACAATATTATAGCTAGATATTCTTTTCTGACCTTGCATCTGAATCAAATGGATGTTTTTCAAGATTGTGCATCCATGTTCACTTCTTTGAGTGAGACATCATCAAACTCATTAAGCACTACAATATGTATCATATAGAACTATTTATTTTTTTGGATTCATACTCTTGATACAAATCAAAATCAACAAAATGAAAACATGTTACTTAAAGCATATAAAAAAGGCAATAACCATAATGAAATTTGACAATGTATATACAAGATCAATCAATACATAGTCATACTACATTGGTATACCTCCTAATCAATGGGAAGGTGAAAGATTCTGGGGGAGTGGTTATTAGGACATAGAGAGAGGTGAATTTGATACCAATAAAAATACAAGAAGAAAGAAAATGATATGTACGGACTTATAGGAAAAGTTCTAGATACTCACCTTAGTTGTTTTGAGGACATTTTCATACCTCAACTTGGCATGGTTGCACCTTCTCTTCCTTCTAAGTGGATGTTATATGCGTCTTGCATTCCTAAATGGATCATATGTGCAAGAGTGGTGATTTAAAATTACACCTAAAATGAACCAAATATTGCATGTTTTCCCCAAATCATACATAACTTTCTCTAAATTTGACTGGGGTAAGAAATACCAGAGCATAGTGGAACTGGTTCTAGCTTAATGAAGCATGTAGAAAGATATATGAACGACTGGGGTGAAAATGACTTGATAGAATTCTCATCACCTTGGAATTAAAATGTAGACTAGAGTAGATACAAAAATTGCTTCCATAGTTATCTAAGCAGCTAGGAAGTCCCATTTTCTCAAGGGGAGCTTAGGAGCCTAGGAGGAAGCCTAGGCATTTTTTATATATATCTATATTTTTAGGTATGCATAGTAATAATGCATATACATATTTATTAACATTTAATAAATACACTACTATGTATATTTAGTTTTTTGATTGTGTTTACTTATTTATACTTTTAAATATATAATTTTTTTTGTTTGATTATCCTAGGAAAGTATGATTGACAGAAAGATGGATTACTGAGGAAGACGGGACTAGCACAAAGTACTTAACTGGGGTAGTCAAATTCATAGAGAAAAATTTTGAGAAATGTTGTAGATATGTGACTATCTTATGTCCTTGCAAAAAATATGTAAATGCACACAGGCAAAATTGCCAAGTGGCAACTGAGCACCTACTATTGAATGGTTTTTTCTTGGAAAAAATTCTTTTGATGCCAGAGATGATTCAACATGCCTTCTGATGATCTGACATACATGTTGTATAATGCATATGGAGTGTCAAAATGTAAACAAAATATGAACAACAGCAATGATGGGTTTGTATTTACAAATGAGGAAGAAGTTGAGAATTTCTTTAAAATTGTTAGAGATTGATGCACAGGCGTTGTATCCTAGAAATAAAAATTATTTGAAGTTGTACACCATTGTAAGGTTGTTCCATAATAAATGTATCAATCATTCGAGTAATAAAGCATTTGCTGAGTTGCTTGAACTATTGAAGGAGTTGCTTCCCAAAGGGTGAGATGTTTCCTGGCTCATACTATGAGCTAAGAAAAATTATAAGAAACCTTGGACTTGACTACGAAAAATTGATGCATGTATAAAGGATTGCATTTCGTATCGACAAGGAGTTTGCAGTGAATACTTCATGTCCACATTGTGATGCTTTTAGATATAAATAGATTGGAAGCAATGTAGAAGGTGCACAAAGTAAGGTCATGAAAAATAAGAGTTATTTGTAAGGTTTTGAGCTACTTTGAGTTTTAAGACATCTAGCATATTCACCCATGTGTAAGACATTTGATAACTTGCATGCTGATTTTTCATCTGACTCTAGAACGTGCATTTTGGTTTAGAGTCTGATAGATTTATTCCCTTTGGCATGATGAGTCTATCATAAACCATTTGTCAGGTTGTATTGATTTTGTACAATTTGTCACCATAGTTATGCATGAAGACACCTAATTTTATGCTTTCTATGATTATTCCCAGTCCAACTCAAACAAAATTGAATATAGATGTCTACTTACAACCTATGATTGAAAAGTTATAATAATTGTGGGAAGTTGGAGATGATACGATGATGTTGATTGTAAAATGTATTCAAGTTGCATGTTGGCTTACTATGGATGATAAGTGACTTCCCTACTTACAATTATTTATCTAGTTGGTAAACTAGGGCATATGATGCATGTCCTATTTGCAATAAAGACACATGGTCTCTCAAACTAGCACATAGTAGGAAACAATGTTTAATGGGCCACATGAGTTTCCTTCCGATAGATCATAAATTCTATAGAGATATAGCATCATTTGATGGAAAAGAAGAATTAAGAACTTCTCCTAAGATGTTGTATAGAAGTCAAGTTATAGTTCAAACCAGAGATGCAGACATTCTAGCTTACAATTGAAAAAATGAAGTATTTTCTTTTAGTTGTCATACAAGAAGCATAATCATATTCATCATAATCTTGACACAATCCATATTGAAAAGAATGTATATGAGAGTCTGACTCACACATTTCATGGGATGGACAAGTCAAAGGATTATGAAAATTCTTTTTATGACCTTAAAGAGATGGGAATAAAGCATAGATTGCACATTATGAAGAGCGGAAGTAAAAACATTCTCCCACCTTCGTGTTTTAATTTGAAAAGGAGGAAAAAGAATGATATCATACGTTTTTGAAGTTTGTACAAGTTCCATATGGGTATTCATGTAGTATCCCTTGAAATGAATGCATCAAAGAAAGAAGATTGATGACATTAATGAGTCATATTATCATATAGTGATGCAACAATTTCTACCATCGGCTTTATGGGTAGTGTTACTGAGAAAAAATGTTATAGTTGTGGTAACTGAGTTGTCTAGATTTTTCAAAGACATATGCTCAAAATTGATAAGTCTATATGCTTTTGAGAAGTTAGAATCTAGAATTATAGTGACTTCGTGCACCATGGAGAAGATTTTTCCTCCTTCATTTTTTTACATCTAGGAGCACTTGGTCATTCATATATCATGAGAATCTAAGATAGATGAGCCATCATTTTATCATTGAATTTATACAGTGTAAAGGTAGTATTTGATTACTATTAGTTTTGATAAAACTATATCAAAGAATTTTTGTAATTTTAAATAACATATATTTTCATTATAAATACATTTAAACTTTAAAAGATATGTGAGGAATAAAGTAGCTCCAGAAGCTTCCATAGAAGAATGTTATTTGGCAGATGAATGCTTAATATTTTGTTCAGGATATCTCTTTTGGGTGGAGACAAGGTTCACAAAATTGTCTAGAAATGATTTGAAGATGAGAATACCATTACCAATTATGAGTGGCGCATATTTTCACACATAGGTCATCCAATAGGAAAGAAGTCTCCTATTTGGCTAGAATTTCACATCAATATATTTTATTGAACTATGTTGTAGCTAAACTGTTCATGGAGTGTGTTCATCATATTAATAAGAAATATGCATGTTCACCTTTAGATCTATGTACTCATGACTTATGTATTTGTTAGTGGGGATCAATATTCCATGTAAAGAAAATGAATCCATGTGCAAGACAATGGGAAATTAGTAATATTCATATGGACACTTTCATTGATTCATTAAAGGAGAATGTAAGTTTAACAATTTTACTTCATTTAACATGATCTGAATATTGTATTAATTGCCCAACTCATAATGTATACAAATAAACAAGCCTAAGTCTAAAATGTGTCATCAAATCTACTAAATCTAGCTCGAGGACCACAAAACATGGCAATGAATATGTTGTATATATAAAAATGGGTGTATATTTCAAACTAAGGAGTCAGAACATGGTAAAAAAACTCAGAATAGTGGGATAATGGTGAATGCCCAGACAAAAAGTTTTTCTAGTTTCAAGGACAAAAATCCCATAATGGGCCAAGTTACCTAGTATGGGGTACTAAGAGAGATTTTTTATGTTAGTTACTATACCAACTAAAAGTTGTATTGTACAAAGGTGAATGGGTAAATGCAAAAAGGGCATCAAAAAAGATAAAAATGAATGTAAAATGGTCAAATGAAACCTCCTTGGTTTAATTGATAATTCATCTGCATTGTCCTCTCAAGTACACCAAGTTTTCTATATTACTGACATCAATCACTGTGGGTGGAGCTTTGTCGTGCAGACTACACCAAGTGATACTTATGATGTGGAAGAGAAGCTTAATGAAAATTTCATGGATAGGACATGTGTACCTAGAGATAATCATGCAAATAATAGGGGAATCCATTTTTAGCCATGTTTGTGATGGATTTGACTTGGTTAGATAAGATATGGAGGGTGTAACATATTATGATGAGGAAAATGATGAGCAACCTGAAAAAGATCATTCTGATCTATCATATGTATTATTTTTTATTTTGTACCTCGATGATGTCTACAAAATTTGTTTTTCTCGATTTGTTCTTCAAATTGCATACCTTTTTTCTTCCTTTGATTTGCATAATTTTTTATCATTAAATTTGCATACTTTTTTTTGTTTGAATAAACATATCATCAACTGTCTTATAATGTCTATATTAGGTAGCTCCTTCAACCATTATTGTTTACTTATATTTTTATGTGTTATGATTTTAATTTACTAATACTTGTTATGCACTCTATTTTCAGGATGATGAAAAGATTGTCATAATTATTGTCCATACAAGAAATTGATGAGAAAACAATGAAGTAATTAAAGGAAAAGTGGCGAGTAAGGTGACAAATCATTTATATACTAGTTTTTATACTTATACTAGCTCACCTAATTGTTTATATTTGTAGGAATATCCAAACAATTACAAATGTAGGAGGCTATCTTGGTCCAATTAATGTTGATTTAGAAATGAAGGAAGTCTACCTTAGTTCAGTTAATGATGATTTGAGAATGAAGGAAGGATATCTTAGTTCAGCTAATGCAGATTTTGGAAGTCTGAAATCAGATTGAGAAATAAAACTAATAAAAAAGGTTGTTGCATCATCTATTTTCAGCAGTAAAAATATTGAAGTAAACTTTAGAAAAGAGAAGCATCTCCATATTCCTATGATAAATCATGAGGTTGGATTTGTGGTAAGAAGTTTTTTCAAACAATTTTATGAGAGTTGGTCATTATGTGGATAATACTAATATCAATCATGAGATAAAAACATGTCATATGGAATCTTTGGCAAATAATGGTATGAGAGTTGGTCATTCAGCTAAAATGTCCATCTCAATAATGGGGTTGGAGCTGATCATAGGGATCTTTAGTAAATAATGGTATGGGAGCTGGTCATTCAGTTGATAATCTCAATATTGATCATGAGGTCAAAACCAATCATGTAAATGACAAGGGCTTCTAATTCATTGATGATGATATTACTACTCATCAAGATGAAGTTGAAGGCACATAATTCTCTAATCAACATTTTATAATAGTCAACTATCACCTCATATATTTGCATATGCATATGCATTTTTTAAATAACTACCTCATATTGTTTTTATTTTTAGGCGGTGATGTGAATAAAAGGCTATTCTAAGTATCTATGATAATGGAGTGAGACATGGGATGCAAAATTGCCCATAATATTAGATGTGGTGAACCCATTGGGTCACATTAGAACAACTTGTCATCATTTTTGGGAACAATTTTGAGAAATTCACAACTGGCGCCCTTGGATTAAGTATCAGCTGGAAAGAAAATTAAGATACAAAATTATGTCTTGGTAATATATATTTATGAAGTGTTATATAAAGGTATATTTATTTTATTAATTTTACTTTTCTTATAATAAATGAAATTTATCATTGACCCAAAGGGAAAGAAATATGTGGTACGCATAGTAAGAGACTATTGGAGAAACTTCAAATATGAAATCAAAAGAAAATATTATGTTCCCTACAAAGAAAAAATAGACATGGTTAATGATTGTCCTTTTCCATGTTGATCCCTTACAATGGTCTTTTCTTATGAATTTTTGGGACTCTAATGACGAAAATGTCAAATAATTAATTATATTAATGGAGACTCTTAGTTTCCATTTCAAATAAGCTTAATTGTTGTTCATTAAATGTAGTTATGAAGTGCAAAGAATAGTATGAGTAGAAAGGTTGTTACCACATGACTTACATCAAGTTTGATGTCCTATGCTTATGTGAAGGAGAATGTGAGTTATTTTTATACTTAATGATATTAATATCATAAAAGACTCACACTCTATGTATACTTTATTTCTCTATTAATCATAGTTGCAACAAAAGAATAAAGGGAGCATGACTAGTCGACTGCATTTGTTTATTGCGACCCATAGGAAGAAGGATGGTGCTCCTATAGATGCAAAATCATCTAACTTAATTGTAAGTAATAAATTATATGACATATTTGGCTTCATTTTATCACATGTTTTCATAATTATGTTTATTGTTGTAGGACAGGTTACAATCAACAGATGCAAAACGTGATGCAAATCTCAATGAAGATGGAATCGTTGATCAAATATTGGGTACAAAGAAGGCCCGCATGAATAATGAGACAAACGAGTTTAATCAGGCATATCTAGAGGGGTTAGAAGGTACAATCTAAGACCTACGAAAAATTGATGAATGCATATTCATCAGGAATTTCAATTACCATCTTCGGTCAAATTTGAATCAATGCATTCAATTTCATTTACTAAACATCAAAATGTACAAAATCACTTAATTGGTCCAATTATCATGATTTTAATTGAATTCATGTTGATTTTATGTAGATCACTATCAGGTTCAATAATCAGATGTCACCTACCTCTTTTTAACCTTAATCCACTATAACCGCCACCATTCGACCTTCATCTTAATAAACTACCATCCACATCTTATCCAAATGAGTGGGACCCACCCTTGATCCACCTTCTCACCCTTTGGTTTCAACCGTTTGGTCTCACCAAACGATCTGGTCAATCGGTCTCGACCAATCAGTCTTAACCATTCGGTCTTGACCAATCATTTTCATCCATTCGGTCTCAAGACTGAATGGACATGTTTCACCTTGAAACCGTTTGGATCTAACTTGATGCTAAGACCGTTTGGGCGCTAGTTGTTCTTCTCCATCCAATCACTGATCAATAGTTTGCCTTTGTCTACTTAAACGATCTTGAGCTCGCACCCTCTCCGAACGATCTTCACTTGCTCTAACAGTTTTATCTCATGGTTTGGAAATCAAGAGAGCCCTCACAGTCTCAAGACTGTGAGAACTCTCACGATCCCAAAATCGTGAAGAGCAGTCTTCCTCAAAACTATTTGCAGCACTTGACTCCGCCTTCATCTTCTTCCTCTGTCAACTTCAACCACAGGAACCCTAGCTTCACCTGCAGCATCGACTTCTCTGCCCATTGACCTACAGTTAGCTGAAGCAGTAGCTCCACCTTCTTCTGCCTTTCACTCACAACCCTTGTCCCTACTGCCGTGATCACCACCTACCTCCAAACCTACACCTCCGCCGGGCAGCACCTCTCTTCCCTCTGCCCTCCTACATCCACTGTCTGACTACAATGCTCCCGGTGGCGCCTTTCTCCTCAAACTCATCTGTAGCACCTGCTGCTACCCCGCCTCCGCCGTTCATAGTAGTTGCCACCACCAACTGAATGGTCCCAAACCATTTGGTGTTGATCAGTTTCACAGACCGTTTGAGTTAGCAAGTTCTTCTAGCACAAGCAGACCATTTGGCAGGATCGTGAAAACTGTTTGATGATCGAAAAGTGCAAAGACCGTTTGGCAATCGAGCTGCGAGACCGAATGAAGGCATTTCACTCCAAAACCGAACTACTGCATTACACGTGAGACTATTTGATAATATAAGCTTGCATGCAGACTGAATGGAAAAGCAATGACATGTAACAAGACCATTTGAAAAGGCTGATTATACAACACCGTATGGCCACAATTGTTCCAAATCGTTGGAAGCTGCTGGCTATGGAACCGATTGCAAAAGGAACACAAGACTGTTTGGATAAGGGTAAGCATAAAGACTGTTTGATGCGACTGAGCATATCTAAGACCATATGGAGGCAGCAATGCAGATCGTTTGGAGGAAAGTTTGGCCTAAACCATTTGATAAAGTATAGCATACCAGACCATTTAGAGCCTCAGCTATCAAAACCATTTGCTTAAGTGCAAGACCGTTAGTTTTATACAAAGCAAGACCGTTTGGTTATATTTTAGTAACCTGTTTGGGCACATTACTTAGCAAACTGTATGAAGTTAAATACCCAAAACCGTTTGGAGGCCAATATCTTAGGACCGTTTGGTCAGATTTTAACCAAAGCATTTGGACTCCCACCAAAAGCATGAGGGCTAGATCTGTGCCTATAAATAGGACCAACAGGGTCCCCATTTGGACATCGGTTCCGATACGCCGACAGGATGCCTGTACACAGGTCCGATTCAGATTCAATTCCATCCATGCCAGTTTCATTCCACCTAATGCCCGTGCTGCAATCAAGGAGACTGAGAAGAGAAGGAAGATGGAGAGAGAGACTGTCTGGTCTGTCTTGGCATCTCCCATTTCGTGTCCAGATCAATTTCGATACGATGTAGAAGACACCATCATCTTCACTGAGTTGTGACTACCTTCTGCACCATGTTCATGGTGGATTTCTCTCTCTTTCTTATTCTTCTTGTTTCTCGCATCATGAGCGAGTAGTCCCTTTTCATTGGGGTGTGGGAATTAGCCCCGCTGCCCATGCAATCATGTTCTTTTGTTAAAATTTCCATGGCAATGTATATAACTTTTCAATTCATTGGTAATCGTTATGTTCGTAGTTTGATTATTTGCTCGCTTGCATCTTTGTTCTTCCTATGTTGTGAGAACGTATATATGTAGGATAGAATGTCATTTAACTGGTTGACTCCCAAACTAGAAATAGAATGGGATTACTTGAGGTCGTAAGTGTATGATCCTTGAGGGGACGAGCCATCTAGCCTACAGTGATGCTTCTGTGGCCTAAACATCCCTTAGGGAGGGCCACAGCCTTGGTTGGATCGCTATATCTTCTTAGTTAATCATTGATGTTTGCTTGTAGATTAATATCCTACTTGCGTATCGATTAACGTAGTTGACTCCTTGATGAGAACATCTGATAGGATTCCTTGAGGTTGTAAGTGTGTGATCCGCGAGGGGATGAGACATCTAACCTACGGTGACACTTCTGTGGTTTAAACATCTCTCAGGGAGGACCACAGCCTTAGTTGGATGTTGTATGTTTGGAACTGTAAGTATGTGATCGGGATGGTGACGAGACATCTGATGCCTAAGGTGATGCTTATGTGAAACTAACACCTATATGGGGGGGTCAGCAGCTCTATTTGGATAGTTATACCTTGCCTGGATTGTTTGAGATGGAATGTATTTGTATGTGTAGTGGTGGTGAAACCCAATACCATCTCAGTGGTTCCATATCATTGATCTAGATCATACTTTAATTCTTCTCTTTACCTTCTTGCAATTAGTTTAAATAAACTCAAATCAACTAATCATTTTAAATATTAGTCCTAGACTATCAAAGATTCTTTAAAACATTGTCCTTTGGGTTCGATCCTAACTATAATGTGATAAGACCCGTCCGCTTGTGGGTGGTATTATTGCACTTTGGTTTAAGTAAAAGCTCAGGGATTTCAACCCCGAGTGAATTTGTTAGTGCGATAATAAACCACGTCAAATTCTGGCGCCATTGTCGGGGACAACGGAATCAGTCAGTCAAATCTAGTTCTTTTAAGGCTAATCTAGGATTTTTCTTCTTCTTTTTGAAATAATTGATCATCCACTTGAATTTGACTCTACTCTGTGGAATCTCACTTTTAAAAAATCTTCTATTTTAGGTAATTCAGAAGGATTAGTGCATGAACCGCCTGAACAGTCCCAGACTCACTGCCAGTTTGGATCCAGAGTTTGACAGAACTTTTCATCATCAGAACAGAGAAAATCAAGAAAGAATGGTTCAAGAAGAGGAAGTATCCGAAAGGGTAGCTCAAGCCTTGAATGCACAGAGAGAGAGAGGCTCATGAAAGAAGCCAGAGCCACAGTTCAAGAAGAAATCCTAGCGACACAAGTAGCAGTGCAAGTAGTAGAACTACAAAAGGATCTTAGAGAATTCTCCATTCCTAAAGCTACTGATGTACACCACCCAGTACAACCTCCTCCTATCAACGCTCCTAATTTTGAGATACGAGCACATTGGATCACCTTGCTTCAAAACAACCCATTCTATGGTAAGCAAGGAGAAGATAGTCAGGGACATCTCCTAAGGTTTATCGATCTATGTGCCATAACAAAGCAAAATGGAGTATCCAATGATGCCATTCGAATCTGTCTCTTGAAGTATTCCCTTACTGATAGAGCCATAAGTTGGTACAATTTGTTGCAAAGTAAAATACCCATCACCACCTGGGAACAACTCCAAAATGTGTTTCTAGAAAAGTTCTACCCTCCATCTCTCACCTATGAAATTTGGGGCCAAATAAACAATTTCACTCAAGTCCCTGGAGAAACTCTTGCTGAAGCATGGGATAGGTACAAAGAGCTTTTACGTAAGTGTCCACACCATGAAATTCCTAAGAATCAACTCATGTATGTCCTGAGAGCCAATCATGGGATGATTGATGGGATACATTAAGATTGATTTGATAAACATCAAAGGCAAGCTTCCAATTCTTTCTGGTTTAGTCATATGAGATAGTGATAGAACAGATTGAATGTCTAGAGAATGACAGTACTCAATGACGTATGCTTTTAGGTTGAGGACCTGAACAATGAGATCATACGGATGCTAAGAGTTTGTACATTCTTGTTATGTCCCTAGTCAGATGTCATTGTGGAAGGTAGATAGACAGCAATGACACACAAGACTAGATTGTGGTGTGGGTTGATGACAGAATCTCATTAGTCATGATATAGAGATATCAAACCAAACACATAGGTACTTGTTAGAGAACAAGTGTACCGGACAGACCCACCGTGAATTTGACACATGGAACCATGACATGGTAGTCACAGTCAGTACTCACAGTGATGGTGGTGAATGTGATTCTTTGACCTGAAATCACTACACTCCACACATGTCGTTGGGTACACTTTGATATCATCAAACGCAGCCCTGAAACATGGCTTGTTATAAAGGTGATGATTGGGTGGCTTTGACACATGGGGATTTTGAGGGGTGAGTGATAGATATGGGATTTGTCCCTCCTGAGGGAGCTTGATATCCATGGCCACTTGATGAGTAGGATTGAGAAAGGCGTGCACACATGTGTGAACCAGTATGTGATATATGTCATACATATCTCTTCCAATCTACTCTGAGATCAAGAAAGTGAATGAACATTGACAGGATGGCTGTTCCATGCCTCGAGTTCATTCGGGATATCTGTGACAAAGGAATTATACATTCACTGTAACACCATTCACGGATTGTAGGATTGAAAGTTGTTCTCCAACTTTCTATTTCAGTTGGGTAGCACTGATGTGTGACTAGGCACCGCTCTTTGCTTATGAATTCATAAGTGTTATGGACATTCACTACCAACGTGAAAAGGACCTACAGGGTCACACACATAGGATTTAACCTAGAAGAGGAGTTTTGTCCACAAACATTGTTTAGATTGATTACTAAAGGAGTTTAGTAGTTCAATTAAACACTCAATTAATTGATAGCTCAAAATCATAGTATTCAAGGTGTTGGATCGATTGATTAGAGCATCGAATTAATTGAAACTGCAATTGACTGATTTGCACAAGTCTGCTGCTCCAACCGATCGGCTTATGGGATGAACCGATCGGCTCAGGTTGTTGAATTGATCGGCTCATGGGATGAGACAATCGGCTCATATGTCACCAAATGGTCGGCTCAATTAGTGAAACGATCAGTTCAGATGACCGACTGAGATTGTTTGTAAAATATGAATACTATTTTGCAAATATATTTGTTTCACTTGTACAAATTCGATTTGGAAAAGGACTAATATTGGATTAGTTGGAAACAAACTTTGAAAGTCAATTTGACTTGGATCATGACCGTGAACCGATCGATTCAGGGTACCAACCGATCGGTTGGGATCCCCAAACGATCGGCTCAGGTCCAGCCGATCGGCTCAGGTGGCTGAAACGATCGGTTCAGTTGTAAACCGATCGGTTCAGCTGCCGCAACATGTTAGATTTGTGGAAAATCTCGAACCCTTCTACTCCTGCTTTAGTCCCGCATTGCCTGGGATAGAGAACCATGTCCCATGACCCTCCTATATATAGGGTATTGGGGGCTTCCCAGAGAACAACTCAGTGCAACCAGTTGCTCTGTAAAGTTGTCGTTCTCTCTAGTTTTGGTAACCGAGAGAGCCCGAGCAAGTCCTACCCGATAAGGGAGGCATAGCAAGGGAAAGACAACTATAGAAAGTGACTGGTAGCAGGAGAGTGTGTTGGCGACTAGTACGCTGACAGGAGGGTGCGACTCCTTCCAATTCCTTGTGAGACAAGGAGATTGGAGTTCCAGGTGGTCCGTGTGGACTACTTCAGAGGTGGGAGGTTTCTACCGCTCGAAGGACAGCTGTCAATCCCGACAGTCCCGGTGAGACCAGGAGTCGTAAGTCCCAGTGCGACTAGGAGCTGCACAGACACCGTCCAAGACTGAAGGTGAAGACCGCGCAAGGCGCAAGGTATTGTCGCCGAGCAAGCCTCGGGACAAGGTATGATTCCACAAACCATCCCTTCCTATTGTATAGATGTTGACGCGTTTCCTTGTCATGGGTTCGGGGAAGGAGAAAATTTTTTTGTTTCTGCTGCCTTCTCTGCCTCCCCTAAAACCCAACAGTGGTATCAGAGCCACGTCAACTGCTCTATACTTTAGGATTATTGATATGATCGATTTTAGTTTGTCACCTTTATTTATTGCATATGATGCTAATAAAATTGGCTTTATGCATGTCCAATCGTAAATCCACAAATCCAATTATAACATATATGATATGTAATATTAATGCACTCGATACGCGTCGCCCTTAAACGAGTTTTGTGGTGGATGTATAGAGTGGTTATGGCCAATAAACCTTATATGTGTATGGTTGTATGTGGTTGCTTGCATCTCGGTCTGTGCACTGATCTTCCTTCTCCTATTCCTAATGTAACTCAAAATAATTCGAGATTTCTTTCCTACCTTTGCTCCCCCCGAATGTAACTTGGGGTTTCTCCTTTTAAATGTAAAATAGGATAGAATTTTATTTCCTGTTATGTCAAAGAACGGTGGACATCCTGATGATAGCTGAGACAATCGGTTCAAGGAGTGAACCGATCGGTTGACGTACTAGATGATCGGTTCAAGGAGTGAACCGATTGGTTGATGCCCGGTTCCAGGAGCGATACGAGCGGGTGGCGGCCAGAAGGAGATGCACGACGATCAGGCGAACTGATCGGTTGGAGGAGCCAACTGATCAGTTGGTGGCACCCAGACGACCAGCCAGAGAGAGCAGATCATTCATATGATGAGTTGATCAACTCAGAAGGCAAAGCACAGAGTTCATCTTGTACAGGTTGCATGTGATGTAGACCTAGATGACCGTGATTCCTCTTCGCTCGAGGAATCACATTAGGATGGCCATAATCATCGCTTGTATCGTTTCGCATGTTTTCTGTGAGATATAGCATGTATATGATACGTACTATGTATTGTGGTGATTGGATATGTATATGTATATAAAAACCAAATCCCTCATTAAATATTAAGTTTTAAATGCCTTCCAAATGTGACACAAGTGAAAAGCTTGATCGACCAAGTGTGGGCACGCCCTAGTGTGGTGCATCGTCTATCTCGTGGAAGCCTGAAGGATGAATGTGTGGGTCTACCCTAGTAGGGTGCATATTCATCGTGTTTGCTTTGGGTCGGACTTAACAAGGTGACCTAGATAGGATCTAGCGCCTTGAGGCATGGAGATGTTCATGGCAAGGAGTTTCATATGACATCTTATCAAGAGTTGCATATGATGCAATTGGCAAGTGTTGCCTACCTGAGAGATCTAGTTGTGGGTGACAGCCCTAGCTGGTCCATTACTTAGAGGATTTTAGGATCTTGCCTACTAGAAGTTTGTACGCTGCAATCTTCCGAATTGATGGTGAGGGCTATCAATTTGAACTAAAATAGTGGGAGTGATAATTAATTAAAGGCCTAATTATATTTTCAACTTTTCAAATCAATCAAATAAGTCAAAATGAGTTTTGGATTAAAATTGCATATTTTCCCTTTTGTAGTACAAATGGCAAAAAACAACAATCACTTTTCTTTGCGATCGGTCCTTGACAAGGACAAGCTGAATGGGACAAACTTCCATGACTGGTATAGGACATTGAGAATTGTTCTCACTCAAGAGTGAAAGTTCTGTGTCCTGGATACTCCAATTCTAGAGGAACCTACTCCTAATGCACCAAAGGCAGAAAGGGATGCTTACAGGAAGCATTTTGATGATGCCATTGATGCAAAGTGCTTGATGTTGTGCTCTATGAACCATGAGTTATAGAGACAACATGAGAACATGGGTGTCATTGAGATGGTTCAACATCTCAGGAACATGTATGAGGATCAAGCACGGTAAGAGAGATATGATGTCTCAAGGGCACTGTTCAAATGCGTCATGACAGAAGGAGATCTAGTTGGTCCTCACACACTCAAGATGATTGGGTATGTGGAGAACTTGCAAAGACTGGGATTTCCACAGAGCCAAGAGTTAGCTACTGACGTGATACTGCAATCATTGCTAGAATCCTACAGTCAGTTTGTGATGAACTACAACATGAACAACTTTGATAGGCCACTGTCAGAGTTGTTGGGCATGTTGAGGACAGCCGAGACACAGATGAAGAAGGACAAGCCTAAGTCTGTGATGGTGATCACGGGAAAGAAAGGCAAGTCCAAGCGCAAGGGCAAGGGCAAAGCTAAGAAAGGTTCTGATGCTAGCCAGGAGTCCAAGTCATCTTCAGCTCTCAAGGCCAAGGGAGGTGTGACCAAGAAAGGAAATTGCCACCATTGTCAAAAGCCAGGACATTGGAAAAGGAATTGTCCTCTCTATCTGGAAGAACAAAAGAAGAAGGAGGCAACTGTCGTCTCCACTTAAAGGTGTCATGAAAATAAACTTGTAACACTTTTTGAGGTCAATGATACCAAGATGTAAAGTGTAAAGCACTCAATAAATGGGGCAAGTGTTGCCGCCAGAGATAGGAGTACTTTAGTTTATTTTTCAGCCATAAAGGCATGTAATACAATTATGAACTTTTATTTCATATTTTCCAATAGATAGAAACACTTTATTTTTGCATATTGAATGACAATGATGGCAATTAATAAAGTTGATGTTTCATTCTTTAAAAGATATGATCTTTGCGGCAATGCCTTGTTTATCTTGTGGTATTTGATACGCATAAGATAAAATGATACCTAAAAGTTATTGATAACTCAAACAATCAAATTAGTATCAATCATGAGAAATTCATTTCTAATTTCCATATGATGGATAAATCTAGACTCCTTTGGTTAGAGAACCAGTAAGAGACATGAATCACTTCGACATGATTAATCAATCTTCACTAATGGTAGTGGGAGAATGATTATCCTATTAGGTATAATACATGTGATGTATTTACATACCTATTGGAATACATGCTAATACTTCAAGTGGTGTTTAGAGAAACACCAATATGAATATCTTGAAATGTTCAAGGGTATCATAGATGAAGTACGAATTTGGTAAAGTGTTAATTCTTGATGAGATCAATGAATGAAATAATTGAACCAAATGTTTGAGAACCTTATGTGTGATTATGATAGTGTATCATAGTGAGCTCATGATTAAGGCATGGTGATGTCTAAATCAAGAAGGAATCATACTCTAAGGAGTTAGAGAATGATTATCAAATAACTGAATTGTAAAGACTAAGTCTCTACTAAAAATCATGGCAAACAAAAACACCAATGGTGTGGCAGCGGAAGAAATAAAACTTGACTTTATTCAAAATGTATAAAGAGTACATTACAAAAATTTCCATAAGGGAAGTACAACTTTATACAAAAGATAGGATCTAGGTAGAGGAAGACTTAGACTAAGACAACATTGTCTCCAAACAAAACAACTTAATACATAAAAGCAACTATGATCAAGCAAGCTATATGTTCCTTTTCTTCCTGTTCTATCCTTAGCCTTAGGTTCACCAAGCTTCCATGTGCACTCTGATCCTAGCCTGGATGGTTGGGGTCATCCAGCAAGATAAAGATAAAAGTATGTGTCAAACAAAAGGAATAAGACAAGTAATAGTCAACAACATTGCATAATAAAAGATTTTCTATGCTACAAGATTTTAAGAGAATGAGATAGATATTCAAATAAGAATAAGATAATCAATCACCACAATATTAATCACATAGCATGAATATATTAAGACATAAAGTCATCTCAATGTAGGGTGAGGCACCTACCGGACCTCACCAGTGGCAGGGGGACTAAAACCCTAGTGCCTAAAAAGTGGCAGGGGGACTAAAACCCCAGTTCCTAATATATAAAATGGCAGGGGGACTAAAACCCCAGTGCCCAGTAGGAGGACTAAAACCTCAGTGCCCTGTGGGTGGTTTATACTCATGTACACTACATTGTCATTTGGCCTAAAATACATCATTCTTAAATAGTCACTTGGCAGTAGTGAGAAGTATAACAAGATTGTAACATTGCAAAAATGGGAATAAAACCCAAATAAATAATCTCAATAAATGTGCCATCATAGGCAACAACATTATCCAAGCATTTCAAAAAGATGAGCCAACATAGGCAATAGCAAGATTAAGCATTTCCAAGTAAATGAGACAACATATGTAGTATCAAGATTCACATGATTTAGATGAATGAGCCACAATGGCATTAGAAGCATAACATAAGTAAAGAGCGAATAAATGCAATTAGAAGGATAACAAGGATAGCACATACTGAAGGTAGGGATGGATAAAATCCCAACATAAGGATAGGTGTGATTTGCACATATACATTCACATTCATCTTTTATAGGATTCACATATATAAATAGGGTCCACATACATAGGAGTCACATACACAAATAGGGTGCACATACCTGATCTAGATTCATTACCATTACTTTCACCAAGATGATTGTATACAATTCCATTTTCCCTAGTTACATCATTACACATGTATTAGAATGTATTAAGGCATAAAGTACATGAAAAACCCTAATTTTGGAACTTATTTACAAAACCATGATTTAGGGTTTAAAACCTACCCCAACAGATTAGTCATATTCTCCTGAATAAGAAAACATATTTTATTTTACAAATTGGAGTTAAAATGAATTAAATATACATTTTAGATCATTTAAGGTGATTAGAATGATATTTTAGGATAAACTTCGAAAAATAAGTTAGAAATAGGACCAAGTGATTCCTAATATTATTCATGATCGATAAAACATATTTATTTATCAAAAATAGAGTTAAAACACTTTTATTATCATTTTACATCACTTTATACATTTAAATTAGGGTTTGAATTAATTATCTAGTTTAGGCAGGAAAACAGCGTTCAAAACTTAGAAATTCAGATTCTACATGATTTTATCTTTCCAACGAGTATTTATTTATATTTTTTCGACAACTGAGCGATTTACTACGAATTAAAAAAACCTGACCAATCAGATTTCAAATAAATGCCACGTGGACTAGTTGCAAGCGAGGAGCAAGTCACGTGGGCCAGACCCGTGCCAACCTGGACCAATCAGGCTTGGCCAGGTCGGCCGGTCTGTGCTTCGGGTGACTCCGGTCAAAGCGGAGGGCAAAGCAGCGAAAAGAACAAAATGTCCCCGGGCGAGAAAGCAAAATAAGAAGAAGGCATGGGGGTATTTTTGTAAAATAACGGTGAGCTCCTTCTTCCTCTGCTCCTTGCCGTTGCATCGAGGCTAGCTCCTGTAGGTTGGGCATTTTTGCGATTCAAGGCCAAAAGGGTCGTGCAGGTACTCAAAATGAAGGGTAAGAGACGACAAACTTACCTATCTAATAAATTTGGACGCACGTGCACTCTAGCACCGGGGAGAGGCGTCATAATGTCTGGGTCAACCAGAGGTTACGGCAGCTAGCAGTGGTATCTTTGGGAAAATTAGATTGAGGAAATGTTTGCCTAAAGTCCGACGGAGGTGTAGGGCAAGTTATATATAAGTGAGGTTCGGTGCGGTGTCGAAACAAATTTAGAGGTGAGAAGACTAGACTGGCGGCCATGGGCATTTCATCTGCTGTACATGAAAGGGGACGATCCATATCTCATTTGAAGCGTCAGATCAAGGCGGTTTGCTTGGTGAAGGAATCTCGTAAAAAGGTTGCGAAATGATAGAGAATGGAGCTGAGGAGTCAAGCTCGTTACTCATGTAACGGCTGGAGGTAAAAGATAGGTTCTAGGCCGTTGGATCGGGGTCGGGGCTCACACGAGCCACTGGATCAGAGTCCACCATGGACCCGCATGGCCAAAGCATGCGTGATGGGCATTTAAGCCAAACTTTGGCTTAAATGATGTGCATTACTGATATATCGATTAATAATATGCCACACTTTAATAGAAACTTGTTTAATGCATTTGGGAGGTCAAACAACCTCCAAATGGCCTCAAATTTTAACCTTGGGTTGCTAATGATGTATAGATTCATGCTATATAATTATATTTCGTATTTATATCCAATAAGGCCGTTAATAAATATATTTCTCATTAAAGTGTATAATAATATATTAAAATGAATGAATTATATGAAAAGACTATATTAATAAGAAACATGTGAGTAAATTCGAGATATAAAACACATTAAGATACAAATAATCATTTCTCAACCAAATAACATATTAATATGAATTAAATCATATTTTGAGGAGAGAGAAACAATTAGGGTTAATATACTCATATATGAACTCAAATACACATTATTACTAACATATTTATCCAAAAAGCTCCATATTAACATTATCTAATATTATTATCCCATAATGATCAAATTACATTATTAGCCCTAACTTATCTCCTTAAGTGGGTTATTTGTGCAAACACCCTCTTATAATCATGAATGGGGGCAATAATGGAATTTCACCATCATTAATGCTCAAATTACAAATAAAGCCCAAAAATGATTCAAAAGGATGGGAAATTTATGGAAAAGGTCCAAATGGACAAGAAGGCCAAGAAAAGCTCAAAATTGGGTAAATTGCAGGGAAGACCCTGATATTCAGTATGTTACAACACTCCACCCCTTAAAGAGGATTTCATCCCCAAAATCACAACAAGAGGAAAGAGAGGGTGAGTGTGCAACTTCCCAACCCTAAACCACTAGGTGGGTAATAAAAACTCTATACATAAGCCAGGTCTTACTAAGCTTTACACAAAACCTATAGCCTTTTATCCAACACAACATAATTAGCATCTTTGTCTTAATAGCACAAGCTATAACCTGAAAAGGCAACATATCTATTATTCCCTCACTTAGATCACATTTTATTCACATTGTCTTCAAAACAACTATATCCCAGTGTTATATCATATGTAACTCCCTCATCAAGGGTTTTAAGAAGAGTTAGGATTTACTAAGCCATTACGACATTTATAGATGCATTAGGTCACAAGCCTTAATAACTCAATATTATTATCCATTAACTACATCAAGTTTGATTATCGCATATAATTTTGGTGAGAACCATATAATATTACCCAACAAATTATTAAACCTATAACAATCCAAGTGTGTCACTTAAATGGCTTATCTTTAAGTTACATATTGTCACACTATCTTTCATTTTCTCTTATTACACTAATTAATATGAATTAACATCTCATTATGTGAATCAAGTCACTCATTATCATATTACTGATTTGATTCATAAACCAATTTATGATACGATGATTAATGACATGTGTTATAGTGAATAAGGTGATATGCCTAACATATGTTGATAATTGGGTCACAATTATGATTAGGTGATTATAATCAAATTATATGTACCAAGGTATATTAGTGATGTCACCTATTGTCACTAGTGTATCATGGAAACATAAAGGGTGTATATTCATTGTTAAGGATAGATGATTCCCTCTTAGGGTTTAGGTCCACATGACCCTTACGTATTAAACCTTTATCTATCATTTGGGTGACTTAATCAAAATTATGTATATTCACGAATATATATCAATGAATAATTAATCATTATGTACATAAAAATATATTAAGGTTCAAGAATAATAATTATATGACTTAAATTACTTATTTATTAGTTTATAATCAAACAAGATGAATTACAATCATATTAGGTCTGTTCAACACTCACTAATTCCATGTCGAAGGAGTTAGGGTTTCTTGATTTCAAGGCATTGAGGGACTCCACCCCCCTAAAGAGGATTTCGTCCTCGAAATCAGCAACTCCAAATCTATCAAGGTACTAACACTACCTTTCCACTCAAAGGGTTGACTAAGTCAAACTATTTTATGGGTATAAAGCCCAACATTAAAAGTCTTACTAAACTCTATCTTCCAAACTCAAGGTATAGCATAGGGTATACTTAACCCTAACATGGTAATCTGAGACTCATATTTGGTACTTAAGGATTACTAGTTGGTTTTTGTTTTAGAAAAAGTCAAATCATCATATAAGGGTTATAAAGGTTACTCAACAATAAGGTAATATGTCTAAGGGTAGACTATTCCGAGCTGTCCGTTTCAGATCAGGCCAGGCCAGGTCATATGAGCATGGGAGTCCCCGTAAACCAAGCTAGTGGCGCAGAGGAAAATTTTGCTAGCCCCCAAGCTCTGACCCTTTCTAGACACCATTACTTTAACGTCTTGCTCTAGTGGCTTCTCAATAGACAATTCACCAAAAAGTTGACAAATTTTATTTCTAATATGAAATTATTATGATCCTAAATCAAATTTTCATTAAAGGTCAACTTAAGATGAAAAACTTACTATAGGGAAACTATATATGATAAAGGCTCTATCTAGGAGACAATTTTGAATTAGCCAAGAATCTGACTACCTTGATGCTCTGATACCATGCTGTAAAGACCAAGTCTCTACTAAAAATCATGGCAAACATAAACACCAATGGTGTGGCAGCGGAAGAAATAAAACTTGACTTTATTCAAAATGTATAAAGAGTACATTACAAAAATTTCCATAAGGGAAGTACAACTTTATACAAAAGATAGGATCTAAGTAGAGGAAGACTTAGACTAAGCCAACATTGTCTCCAAACAAAATAACTTAATACATAAAAGCAACTATGATCAAGCAAACTATATGTTCCTTTTCTTCTTGTTCTATCCTTAGCCTTAGGTTCACTAAGCTGCCATGCGCACTCTGATCCTAGCCTGGATGGTTGGGGTCATCCAGCAAGAGAAAGATAAAAGTATGTGTCAAACAAAAGGAATAAGACAAGTAATAGTCAACAACATTGCATAATAAAAGATTCTCTATGCTACAAGATTTTAAGAGAATGAGATAGATATTCAAATAAGAATAAGAGAATCAATCACCACAATATTAATCACATAGCATGAATATATTAAGACACAAAGTCATCTCAATGTAGGGTGAGGCACCTACCGGACCTCACCAGTGGCAGGGGGACTAAAACCCCAGTGCCTAAAAAGTGGCAGGGGGACTAAAACCCCAGTTCCTAATATATAAAATGGCAGGGGGACTAAAACCCCAGTGCCCAGTAGGAGGACTAAAACCTCAGTGCCCTGTGGGTGGTTTATACTCATGTACACTACATTGTCATTTGGCCTAAAATACATCATGCTTAAATAGTCACTTGGCAGTAGTGAGAAGTATAACAAGATTGTAACATTGCAAAAATGGGAATAAAACCCAAATAAATAATCTCAATAAATGTGCCATCATAGGCAACAACATTATCCAAGCATTTCAAAAAGATGAGCCAACATAGGCAATAGCAAGATTAAGCATTTCCAAGTAAATGAGACAACATATGTAGTAGCAAGATTCACATGATTCAGATGAATGAGCCACAATGGCATTAGAAGCATAAAATAAGTAAAGAACGAATAAATGCAATTAGAAGGATAACAAGGCTAGCACATACTGAAGGTAGGGATGGATAAAAGCCCAACATAAGGATAGGAGTGATTTGCACATATACATTCACATTCATCTTTGATAGGATTCACATATATAAATAGGGTCCACATACATAGGAGTCACATACACAAATAGGGTGCACATACCTGATCTAGAATCATTACCATTACTTTCACCAAGATGATTGTATCCAATTCCATTTTCCCTAGTTACATCATTACACATGTATTAGAATGTATTAAGGCATAAAGTACATGAAAAATCCTAATTTTGGAACTTATTTAAAAAACCACGATTTAGGGTTTAAAACCTACCCCAACAGATTAGTCATATTCTCCTAAATAAGAAAGCATATTTTATTTTACAAATTGGAGTTAATGAATTAAATATACATTTTAGATCATTTAAGGTGATTAGAATGATATTTTAAGATAAACTTCGAAAAATAAGTTAGAAATAGGACCAAGTGATTCCTAATATTATTCCTGATCGATAAAACATATTTATTTACCAAAAATAGAGTTAAAACACTTTTATTATCATTTTACATCACTTTATACATTTAAATTAGGGTTTGAATTAATAATCTGTTTTAGGCACGAAAACAGCATTCAAAACTTAGAAATTCAGATTCTACATGATTTTATCTTTCCAACGAGTATTTATTTATATTTTCTGACAACTGAGTGATTTACTACAAATTAAACAAAATCGACCAATCAGATTTCAAATAAATGCCACGTGGACTAGTTGCAAGCGAGGAGCAAGTCACGTGGGCCAGACCCGTGCCAACCTGGACCAATCAGGATTGGCCAGGTCGACCGGTCTGCGCCTCGCGTGACTCCGGTCAAAGCGGAGGGCAAAGCAGCGAAAAGAACAAAATGTCCCCGGTCGAGAAAGCAAAATAAGAAGAAGGCGCGCGGGTATTTTCATAAAATAACGGTGAGCTCCTTCTTCCTCTACTCCTTGCCATTGCATCGAGGCTAGCTCCTGTAGGTTGGGTGTTTTTGCGATTCAAGGCCAAAAGGGTCGTGCAGGTACTCGAAATGAAGGGTAAGAGACGACAAACTTACCTATCCAATAAATTTGGACGCACGTGCACTCTAGCACCGGGGAGAGGTGCCACAATGTCGGGGTCAACCGGAGGTTACGGCGGCTAGTAGTGGTATCTCTGGGAAAATTAGCTTGAGGAAATGTTTACCTAAAGTCCGACGGAGGTGTAGGGCAAGTTATATATAGGTGAGGTTCAGTGCGGTGTCGAAACAACTTTAGAGGTGAGAAGACTAGACCGACGACCATGGGCGTTTTGTCTGCTGTACACGAAAGGGGATGATCCATATCTCATTTGAAGCGTCGGATCAAGGCGGTTTGCTTGGCGAAGGAATCTCATAAAAAGGTTGTGAAACGATAGAGAACGGAGCTGAGGAGTCGATCTCGTTACTCATGTAACGACTGGAGGTAGAAGATAGGTTCTAGGCCGTTGGATCGGGGTCGGGGCTCACACAAGCCACTGGATCAGAGTCCACCATGGACCCACGTGGCCAAAGCATGTGTGATGGGCATTTAAGACAAACTTTGGCTTAAATGATGTGCATTACTGATATATCGATTAATAATATGCCACACTTTAATAGAAACTTGTTTAATGCATTTGGGAGGTCAAACAACCTCCAAATGGCCTCAAATTTTAACCCTAGGTTGCTAATGACGTATAGATTCATGCTATATAATTATATTTCGTATTTTTATCCAATAAGGCCTTTAATAAATATATTTCTCATTAAAGTGTATAATAATATATTAAAATGAATGAATTATATGAAAAGACTATATTAATAAGAAACATGTGAGTAAATTCGAGATATAAAACACATTAAGATACAAATAATCATTTCTCAACAAAATAACATATTAATATGAATTAAAATCATATTTTGAGGAGAGAGAGAAACAATTAGGGTTAATATACTCATATATGAACTCAAATACACATTATTACTAACATATTTATCCAAAAAGCTCCATATTAACATTATCTAATAATATTATCCCATAATGATCAAATTACATTATTAGCCCTAACTTATCTCCTTAAGTGGGTTATTTGTGCAAACACCCTCTTATAATCATGAATGGGGGCAAAAATGGAATTTCACCATCATTAATGCTCAAATTGCAAATAAAGCCCAAAAATGATTCAAAAGGATGGGAAATTTATGGAAAAGGTCCAAATGGACTAGAAGGCCAAGAAAAGCGCAAAAGTGGGTAAATTGCAGGGAAGACCCTGATATTCAGTATGTTGCATGAATTCTTCTTAATAAAATAATACCCCACACTAATAAAGGACATTAAGAATCACAAGGAGTTGTGAGTTCTTATACCCTTGACAGATATACCTCAATTATCTATGTGATGAGTTGGTCATGTGATAAGTCTACTATCTAGATGAATATGAGGAATTAGATTTTGAGTTATGGTATATGACCATTACATCCTAAATGACTTCCATGTGAACCATAAGGTATGACCTTAATGGTAGCACCCATTGGATGGAAATCCATAAGTGCAAATGAGTCTTAAGTGTTAAGACACATGGATAACATTTGAGAAGGATGATGCTTGTTGATTGCAATTTAATGACTAAGACATTTGGCATATGGATACTAAAACTGCATTCCTATGAGGAATAAAATAAGGATGTGTATGTGACACAACCTGTAAGGTTTATGAATCCACTAATGCAAATGAAGTCTATAGGTTACAATGGACTAATCAATGTGATTGATTAAGTAAAAGAAACTTAGAGTTGAATCTTTGCTTTGATGATATAGTCAAAGGGTTTGACTGACATGTCAAAGATAAAGAAGGGATATGTGATTTAGTGGGAGCGTATTCACATTCCACATGTTGATGTGAAATGGAAATGTTCTAGAATGGAAATCCAAAGTGGAAATTATCTTTATGGAAGATAGAGATGATTCCTATGTGATAGGAATAGAGATCTATAGAGATGGTTCTCGAAAACCTCTTGACCTGGAAAAGAGAGAGCATATATTGGCAATCTGTACTGAAGGGTTCAGTGTGCACAGATTCAGTGGGAGAAAACATGTCCAAGTTACATGGAGATTAGTATCCCAAGGCCATGTGTCCAATTCTTATGAAGAATGTGAACACTAAGAATAGATAATGATCTATCATGTATGTGATCATCCCATTACCTTGCATGTATGGACATGGCAAGAACAAAATGCATTTATCATCTTGTATGTAGGACATGACAAAATGATATGCTCATCCTGATAACTTGTATGTGGGACATGACGAGTGGGTGTCTGTCTATTTCCAATAAGGGTTATTGGAAACCATGAGAACTTGACAAGTACTTATGAAGTACTAGTTCTATGGAGATAAGGAAGAGTTCGATGTAAAGAGTTACATTGATGTGAACTTCCAGAAAAGGACAGAAAATTAATTGCAAAATATATATGGGATATATAAAGTGAATGTTTGTTGATAATTGGAAGTGTTCCAATAAAACCATTTAAAAGGAAATGCTGAGTATCAGTGTGTTAGAGAACAGTAGTGGATACTATATGGATCTGGAAGTTCATGAGATGAACTTATAGATATTCCGGTCATTGATGACAAGTATGGAATCCTTGATCATGCAATGTGGCTAAAGGTTAGCAAAGGAATACTGGATCACATATTACGGCAGCTCCATCTCATACGTGTGACGTACAGTGAAGAGATGTGAGACATGCAATTTATACTGACTTTGGCAAGGTGTTGCCATTACTCACTGTGTAAGCATTGGAGCATAGTAACATGTGGGACATGTTTGAAGATCACTATGAATATGATTCAAGGGTGATTGGCTCACAGTGCAAGTAGGAGTCTGTTGGTATGTATGCCCTGAGAGCCAATCATGGGATGATTGATGGGATACATTAAGATTGATTTGATAAACATCAAAGGAAAGCTTCCAATTCTTTCTGGTTCAGTCATATGAGATAGTGATAGAATAGATTGAATGTCTAGAGAATGATAGTACTCAATGACATATGCTTTCAGGTTGAGGACCTGAACGATGAGATCATACGGATGCTAAGAGTTTGTACATTCTTGTTATGTGCCTAGTCGAATGTCATTGTGGAAGGTAGATAGACAGTAATGACACACAAGACTAGATTGTGGTGTTGGTTGATGACAGAATCTCATTAGTCATAATATAGAGATATCAAACCAAACACATAGGTACTTGTTAGAGAACAAGTGTACCGGACAGACCCACCGTGCGTTTGACACATGGAACCATGATATGGTAGTCACAGTCAGTACTCACAGTGATGGTGGTGAATGTGATTCTTTGACCTAAAATCACTACACTCAACACATGTCGTTGGGTACACTTTGACATCATCAAATGCAGTCTTGAAACATGGGTTGTTATAAAGGTGATGATTGGGTGGCTTTGACACATGGGGCTTTTGAGGGGTGAGTGATAGATATGGGATTCGTCCCTCCTGAGGGAGCTTGATATCCATGGCCACTTGATGAGTAGGATTGAGAAAGGTGTGCACGCATGTGTGAATTAGTATGTGATATTGATGTCATACATATCTCTTTCAATCTACTCTGAGATCAAGAAAGTGAATGAACGTTGACAGGATGACTGTTCCATGCCTCGAGTTCATTCGGGATATCAATGACAAAGGAATTATACATTCACTGTAATACCATTCACAGATTGTAGGATTGAAAGTTGTTCTCCAACTTTCTATTTCACTTGGGTAGCACTGATGTGTGACTAGGCACCGCTCTTTGCTTGTGAATTCATAAGTGTTATGGACTTTCACTGCCAACGTGAAAAGGACCTACAGGGTCACACACACAGGATTTAACCTGGAATAGGAGTTTTGTCCACAAACGTTGTTTAGATTGATTACTAAATGAGTTTAGTAGTTCAATTAAACACTCAGTTAATTGATAGCTCAAAATCATAGTATTCAAGGTGTTGGATCGATTGATTAGAGCATCGAATTGATTGAAACTGCAATTGACTGATTTGCACAAGTCTGCTGCTCCAACCGATCGGCTATTGGGATGAACTGGTCAGCTCAGGTTGTTGAACCGATCGGCTCATGGGATGAGACGATCGGCTCATATGTCCCCAAACAGTTGGCTCAATTGTTGAAACAATCGGTTCGGATGACCGACCGAGATCGTTTGAAAAATATGAAAACTATCTTGCAAATATATTTGTTTCACTTGTACAAATTCGATTTGGACAAGGACTAATATTGGATTAGTTGGAAACAAACTTTGAAAGTCAATTTGAGTTGGATCAGGACCGTGAACCGATCGGTTCAGGATACCAACCGATCGGTTGGGATTCCCAAACAATCGGCTCAGGTCCAGCCGATCGGCTCAGGTGGCTGAAACGATCAGTTCAGTTGTGAAACGATCAGTTCAGCTGCCGCAACATGTTGGATTTGTGGAAAATCTCGAACCCTTCTACTCCTACTTTATTCCCACATTGCCCGGGATAGAGAACCCTGTCGCATGACCCTCCTATATATAGGGGTATTGGGGGCTTCTTAGAGAACAACTCAGTGCAACCAGTTGCTCTGTAAAGTTATTGTTCTCTCTGGTTTTGGTAACCGAGAGAGCCCAAGCAAGTGCTACCCGATAAGGGAGGCACAATAAGGGAAAGACAACTGTAGAAAGTGACAGGTAGCAGGAGAGTGTGTTGGCGACTAGTACACTGACAGGAGGGTGCGACTCCTTCCAATTCCTTGTGGGACAAGGAGATTGGAGTTCCAGGTGGTCCGTGTGGACTACTTCAGAGGCGGGAGGTTTTTGTCGCTCGGAGGACAGTTGTCAATCCCGATAGTCCCGGTGAGACCAGGAGTCGTCAGTCCCTGTGCAACCAGGAGCTGCACAGACACCGTCCAAGACCAGAGGTGAAGACCGCGCAAGGCGTGAGGTATTGTCTCCGAGCAAGCCTCGGGACAAGGTATGATTCTGCAAACCATCTCTTCCTATTGTATAGACGTTGACGCGTTTCCTTATCATGGGTTCGGGGAAGGAGAAATTTTTTTTGTTTCCGCTGCCTTCTCTGCCTCCCCTAAAACCCAACATCTCTCACCTATGAAATTTGGGGCCAAATAATAAATTTCACTCAAGTCCCTGGAGAAACTCTTGTTGAAGCATGGGATAGGTACAAAGAGCTTTTACGTAAGTGTCCACACCATGAAATTCCTAAGAATCAACTCATTAAAATTTTCTATAGGGGTGTGGATGATGATATTAAGAGATTCCTAGACTCCTCGTCTGGAGGAAACTTTATGCGTCAAAGTTATGACAACGCATGGAGGGTCGTCACCCTTGGAGCTGAAAATCAAGCTAATTGGGGTAGATCTGTAAGTAAAGGAGTCTTGAAGGTAGCTATGGCTGAAGCTATTCCCGAGTACAATACCACTGAAATCCTAAAACTCTTAGTTGCCAAGCAAGACCATATTGAATCATCTCTTGTTGCAATTGGAAGAGTATGTTCGCCCACTCAACAACAAGAATAGATCAAGTCTACTTCTTTGTTCTATGAAGCATGTAAAGGAACTGATCATTCCACTTTAGCATGCAATGTTCTTTACGATGTTGTTCTAAGCAACGTATGTGAATAAGGAGATAGTGGTCAAATGGAAAATCTTGATGTTGTTAATACCATCCATGGTCAAGGTTATTACAATCCGAATCAGAATAGGAACCATTCAGGGTTTCAATATGGAAACCCATCTGGAGAAGTAAACTCACATCAATTTGGTTCAAACAATCAACCATGATGCCCACTAGGATTCCAGTATAATCGATAACAGAATTTTGGAAATCAAGGAAATTTCAGGGGAAGCTTTCAGAATAGAAACTTCAATAATTATCAAAACAATTCTTAGTACCAGAATCTTAATCAACCTCAAGGACAACAAGCCAGTCCCATCTCACCTGATGACAAGCTATCAACCATTGAAAAGATGTTGCAAACTCAACAAACTATGATAGCTAACCAACAAGCTCAGTATAAGGCTATTGAATCTCAACTAGCTCAACTTGCAACTAGCATTAAGCCACCAACTGGGGTTTTTACTGGCCAACTCGAGAATAATCCTAAGCATCCAGAACAACTAAAGGTGGTCACCACCAGGTCAGGAAAAGACTATTCCGATCCTCCTGTCAAGCCACCGGTGGTTGTTACAGATGAGGACGAACCTGTGATTATATAAGATTAAACAACTCCTGAATCACAACCAAAGGAACCAGTAACTGATGATAAGTCAGATAGAGGAAATTCTGAGAAGCCTACTCAATAAGATGAATAAACTGAGACACCAGAACCTAATATACCTGTGTACAAACCTCGTATACCTTTTCCAGCTCATCTAAGGCAAACAAAGCTTGATACCAGATTCAACAAGTTCAACGAAGCCATGAAGAAGCTTCATGTTGACATACCCTTTCTTGATGCTCTGGCTAAGATACCAGCCAGGACTAAGTACTTAAAGTCACTCCTCACAAGGAAGTATATAACTTAAGAATATGAGACAGTAAAATTGGCGACAACCACCTCCGACATCATTCTGAGTAAGATGTCCAAGAAACAGAAAGACCCAGGATCCTTTGGTATTTCATATCATATTGGCGACTCTTCATGTAAGAAAGGACTGGACGATCTTAGTGCGAGCATCTCAAGCATGGCACTTAGCCTTTGCAAGAGGCTAGGGTTTGCATAATTGCTTCCAACAGGCATGACCATACAACTGGCAGATAACTCTATGACTCTTCCCATGGAAATTATCGAAGATGTCCCAGTCAAGGTAGGAAAAGATTCTTATGTCCCATGTGATTTTGTCATCATGGACATAAAGGAAGATGCTAGATACCCACTTATCTTTGGTCATCCGTTCCTTGCCACTACAAGAGCCCTAATTGATGTTGAAGCTGGAACCTTACTGCTCAGATTAGGCAAAGAAACTCTTGAATTTAAAGTTTTTGAAAGTATGAGAAGACCAAGTATGCAAGAAGAAGTCTATCTGATTGATTGCATTGAGAAAATGTCACTCCTCACATAAGAGGAATATGAATAAGATGATCCTTTAGAAGTGACTCTAACAAACCCATCTACTGATAATTCCATCAATGAACAAGTTAAAGGGTACATTCTTGACCTTGACACTGCCAAAGAAGATCCAGAAGCCAAGATTGAAGAACTCAAGGCTGTGGAAGTTATTGAAGACACATGTGAAAAATCAGAAGCCCCTGAGATGAAGCCTCTTCCCGACGGGCTGAAGTATGTGTTTTTGGACGATCTCAAGGTTTGTCCAGTTATTATAAATTCTAATTTAACGACCAAGTAAGAAGATAAACTATTGAAAGAACTAAGGGAAAGAAAGAAATCCATCAGTTACAAGATGAGTGACCTTACTGGCGTTGGTCAAGCGCTATGTATGCGCAAGATCCCCATGATAGAAGATCATAAGCCAACCATTGAACATCAATGGAAATTGAATCCGAACATGAAGGAAGTAGTCTTTCGAGAGGTCATTAAACTGCTCACAACTTGAATAATCTATCCGATATCAGACTCACCTTGGGTGATCCCAGTGCATGTAGTCCTGAAGAAAGGTAGAATGACTATGATATGAAATGAAAACAATGAACTCATCCCCACCCGAACATTCACAAGGTGGAGGATGTGCATTGATTATAGGAAGTTAAACAAGGCAACTCGAAAGGATCATTTTCCGATGCCTTTTCTTGGTCAAGTATTAGAGTGGATGGATCATCAAGAATACTTCTGTTACCTCGATGGTTACTCTCGATTCTATCAAATACCCATACATCCAGATGACCACGAGAAAACTACCTTCACCTGCCCATTCAGAACATACGCATTTAGAAGAATGTCGTTTGGCCTCTATAATGCACCTGCAACTTTCCAGCATTGTATAGCTGCCATATTCGTCGGTCTAACTGAAACAATTATGGAAGTTTTCATGGATGATTTTTCTGTATACAGAGATTCATTCGATTCATGTCTAAAACACCTCTCCCTTGTTCTCAAATTATGTGAAGAAGCACACCTTGTGCTCAATTAGGAGAAGTGTCACTTTATGGTAAGAGAAGACATTGTCCTTGACCATAGGGTCAGTAATCGAGGAATTGAAGTAGATACCAAAATTGAAGTGATTTCCAAGATCTCTATCCCTGTCAATGTAAAGGAAGTTTGAGCATTCCTAGGTCATGCAGGCTTCTACAAACAATTTATAAAGGACTTCTCAAAGATAACTAAGCCGATGACAAATTTGTTACTAAAGGATGTTGAATTCAATTTTGACGAAGAATGTGTCGAAAGCTTCAACAAGCTAAAGCATGCCCTTACAACCACACCCATCATAAGAGCTCCCGATTGGGACCTGGTGAGTCTGCTAGAGGTGCTACACACTAGCCGATTTGACTCGATAAGATGTGCCCCACGAGGTCAGAACACACGGGATGGATGCACTTTCAAAATTTATAAGAACCTACACTAACTACCTACGTCTACTAAGACACACCCGCAAGCGCACGGAGGTCGTGTCGTAGTATAGGTGAGGCGGCAAGTATAGGGTCGATCCACAGAGATAGAGGGGGCGCTAGAGTTAAACAGGTTAAGCTGTGTTCCTTATGCAGAGCTTAGGGTTTTTAGGGTTTAAAAAGTTGGTTGGTTGTTGATTAAGCTAAGTGAGCAAGTAGGAAAAGCAATATGAAACTAAGTTATCAAAAGGCTAAATTAGCAACCTAAGTTAACAAACTAGCTAAGAAGGAGCAAGAACAAACTACACTAGACTAAGCAAGCAACTAGCAATTGAGAAACTACACTAAGCACTAACAGGAGCAAAGACCTAAATTAACACTAGTGAGCAGAACTATGCAAAAGACTAAGTTGAACTAGAGCAATTAAACTAAACTAGCATTAACAAGTAAACTAGGAAATTGAGGTTTTAAGCAATTAGATGAAGGAGGTGGGCCATTTGGGAATGTGACTTTGACATTAATTGGGGGATGTCACCATAATAATCAATTAGCATATTTCGTTCTAGACTACCAAACCAAACAACAAGGTGGGTGCTATGAGAATGTACCCCATGCTACTAGTTGGAGAACTAGGGCTAGGTTTAATCTCATAGGACTTACTAAGTCTAGGTCTCTAGGATAAGTGGTATTAGTCAATTGAGGACCAAGGGTAAGGATGGGAGTAGAGATGAGGATATTTGACCTCATGCCACTAGCCACCTTAGCCTTTAGGAAATCCTAGGCAATTGCACTAATCACACTTATACTAGTCACTTAGAACTCACATTTGCATGTAGGAAGAAGGTGATTATGTAGGAAGATAGAGGGCTAGCTAGGGATCTGAATTAAGGATCTAGGAGCCAATCCTAAGATAGCTACATAGAAACCAAATCATCCTAGAGTCAAATGTCTTCAAACACCACAAGGCAAGCAATTAATGTAATTAAACAACAATCACATGTGCAAGTGGTGGGAAATGAGATACAAGCAAAGGCAATCATCATAGAAGTGAAATATGTTCATTACAAATTATATTCCCCCAACATGGTATCAAAGTCACATTTTTGCCCCCAAACAGCCCACCTAAGGGGGCTTAGCCATACATGATCAAAATAGAAACAAAGGAGAAGGGAAAGAGAGTAGGAAACGCCATGGATGCTTGATGAAGCTTGACTTCTTCACCTCCTTGTTGCCAGCCATGAGCCTCCTCCTCCAATGGTGCCCAAGAGCATGGAAATGGTGGAATGGATGGATAGAAACCTAGAAAAACTAGGTTTCTATGGTGGAAAGGAGTGGAAAGTGGGTGGAAATGGGATTAAATGCAAGGAAAGTAGGTGGATGGGAGTAATGGATGCAAGGGAGCAGCTGGGGATGGCTAAGAAGTGCTCTCCCTCGAGCCCTAGAAGCAACTAGTGCTTATATAGGAGCTAGGGCTAATTGGGGGTAAAATAGGAAAAGCAGTGCAAAGTTGTATAGGGTAGGTGATCACCACGGTCGTGGTGGGTGTGCCACGGCCATGGTGAGGGTAGTGGGGAACGGACGTGGGGGTTGAATACGGTTGTGGTGTGAAGGAAGTGGTGATATGGTGGTGGCCACGGCCGTGGCGGAGTGCCACGGTCGTGGTGGGTAACATGCACCACGGCCGTGTTGGGTAACACAGCCGTTTTGGAGGGGGAGGAGCTGACTGTGGGGAGGGGCCACGGGCGTCTTGATCGTCTTCGGCCACGGTCGTGGCGACTTGGCCACGGTCGTGGTGTTCTAGGCAACAACCCTATTGGCAACTTACTTCTTGCAATTAATTCCCATGACCGTGGCGGGGTGCCACGACCGTGTTCTCTTCTCCTGACCATGACTGTGCTGATGGCCACGGTCGTGGTGTCTTCACTGGCCACGGTCGTGGCTGGGAGGCCACGGCCGTGAGACTCGGTGGAATTTCCCTATTGCAACCTGTTGGATCTTGGCAATAAATGCACGACCGTGGCATTGTGGCCACGGCCGTGGTGAGGCTTGACGTTTTGATTTCGCTTATGACTTTGACATTTTCAGATGTCTTTTCTTGGGGATGATTCTTGGCCATTGGAGGTAGGTTGAGGGAGACTTTGGGGCCTTCTTTGGGTCCCTCCATGAGTGGGGGAACCCTAGAACTCCTTCTTTCTCTCTCTTCCATCTAAGCATGGTCCAAGTACCTGAAAAATAGTGCAAAGAACATCCATAAGCATATTTGTAATTATAACCATATTAGGGGGGAATACTTGTAATCTAACATGTTTAGATGCAACTTAAGTAAAAAATGGCACAGGATGGAGCCCTAAAATAGGGCTACATCAGGACCACCCGTTTGAAATCATGTGCGATGTGAGCGATTATGCGGTGGGTGTTGTCTTGGTCCAATGTATATAAAAGAAACATTATGTGATCTATTATGATTCGAAGACCCTCGAAGAAGCTCAAAGGAATTATGCTACTACTAAGAAATAACTTCTGGTAGTCATGTATGCCTTTGACAAATTCAGATCCTACCTAATTGGTTCAAAGGTCATTGTCTACATAGATCACGCTACAATTCGTTACCTTCTGGCAAAGAAAGATGCAAAACCTTGGTTAATAAGATGGATTCTCCTCCTGTAAGAATTTGATCTAGAGATCAGAGATAAAAAGGGTACAGAGAATGTTGTAGCAGACCACCTCAGTCGCATCCGCACTCTGGATACCGAGAAGGTTCCGATCAATGATTCCCTTCCAGATGATCAACTAATGAAGGTCTCAGAAGCTACACCGTGGTACTCAGATTATGTGAACTACCTTGCTACTAGGGTTTTTCATCCTCAATGCACCGGAAATGCACTGAAGAAATTTATGCATGATGTGAAATAGTACTACTGGGATGAGCCATATCTCTTCAAGCTATGTGCTGATGGTGTATATAGATGATGTATCGTCAAAGAAGAAGCTCAACTTATTTTGGAACAATGCCACTCAGGACCAGTGGGAGGACATATGAGCTCCACGAAGACTGCCTTAAAGGTTTTGCAATGTGGATTCTTCTTGCCAACCATATCTGAAGATTCCTATGACTTTGTCTTATCATGCGACAAATGTCAAAGATCTGACAATATAACAAAGAGAGATGAGATGCCACTGAATTTGTGGTAAGAAGTAGAGATATTTGACGTTTGGGGGGTGGACTACATGGGTCCATTCCCATCTTCTCAAGGATTTTCATACATCCTAGTGGCGGTAGACTACGCCTTAAAATGGGTTGAAGCTACACCAACCGTCACTAGCGATTCCAAACCCGTCATCAAACTATTCAAAGATATTATTTCCCCCCATTATGGAGTACCACGAACTGTGATATCTGATGGAGGGTCTCATTTCCTTGAAAGAAGCTTAAAGGTTTTACTGAGAAAATATGGTGTAACATATAAGGTAGCCTCACCCTACCATCCACAAACAAGTGGATAGGTAGAGGTTTCTAACCGTCAACTTAAGGCTATTTTGGAAAAGACTGTAGGCCGCAATCGAAAAGATTGGTCCGTAAAAATCAATGACGCATTGTGGGCTTACCGAACTACTTTTAAGACTCCTCTTGGAACTACACCATTTTGATAAATCTATGGAAAGTCTTGACACTTGCCGGTAGAATTGGAACACAAGGCATGGTGGTAAATTAAACAATTAAATTTTGATATGAAGAAGGCAGGCCAAGATAGGATTCTGTAACTCCAAGAGCTGGAAGAACTCCGGATGACAACTTATGAGAATGCACCAATCTATAAAGAGTGCACAAAACTTTGGCATGATGGTCATTTGAAAAGAAAAGACATACAAGTGGGTGACCAAGTTCTTCTATTCAATTTAAGATTGAGGTTATTATAAGGGAAACTCCACTCTTGCTGGTCTGGACCGTACATTATCAAAAGCATCTCCCCACATGGTGCTTTCTCTTTAAGGAGTGAAAAGTCTGGTGAATTCGTGATGAATGGTCAACGTTTGAAAAGATATTTCACCACAGCCGACATAAGCACCAAAGCAATAATAGGTCTCTCCAATCCAAAGGAACCACCATGAAGTTGAAGATATCAAGTCGAGCCATTGACATAAAATAAAGGCGCTTGTCGAGAAGCAACTAGATAAATAAATTCGTATGTAGTTTTAATTTTGAATTAGAAATTTTTCCTTAATTTTGTTTTTCAGATAATTTTGCACCAAATGAAATTCTCATCGTGAGATTCTATCTTGAGTTCTGATTGATCTTTCTCTTCTAGATTTTTAGATGGAGGACGCGCGCTGTCTGGAATGCAACCACATCTCGTGGTCCAATCGGCACGAAGTTTCCCCTCCATCTTAGATTTAGAGTTTGCTCGGGATGAGCAAATTTCTAAGTTCAGGTGGAGGGTGGGTGGTACGTATCTTACTCTCCACCTTCACCCATCGTTGAAATTTTGACCTAAATTTTGAAAACTTTTAAAATAAAATTTTCAAAATTTTAAAGTTTTCAAAAGAAATTTGAACATATATTGGATGAATTTTTGACCTTTTATATGTTTATGCATTTTGAATCATTATACCCTCCTTATTCAAAGCAGTTCCTCAAAAGGACCATTCTTTAAATGAGCCTTTTGTTAGAAATCATCTTGTGAAGCTTATGATTCATAACATCATGATATTTATGCAAAAATGACAAGTGTCTGTCAAATTGATAGGGATCAAACACATCGTGCTTCCTAACTGACTAGTGGAACAACAATATGGAATCCCCACCGGATCCTCATCAAGTCACTATTAGAGCAGAGTTGGATAAAGAGAACAACTCGGTGCACTGAATTGTAAATCAAGTTGCATTCTGATCTGAACTCTCTTCTACACTTCTTCTATCATCTCCATACCCATCCATCCATCAAAAAGAAACAAAATAGCCAAAATAGTGCCAAACCCTAAGTTCGGGGTGGCACACCACTTCCTTCTATATCCGCTTCTTCCATACCCCTCGCAAATAAATAGGGGCGTACCACCAAGAAAAGATGCCAAAGTGCACACAAAAAGAAATGCAATCTCGAGTCGAATAGAGGAGAGATTCGCACAAAAAATGCAATAAATGAAATTAGAAAACAAATAAAAAGAAAATCTCGAGTCGAATAGAAGAGAGATTTATTTCTTCCTTCCATACCACCATTCACTCCATTTTCTACCTAATGGCACGATGAATACCTACCTTATCCTGAAAAACACCAGTGTCAGATCAAATGCACACTTGTTGTTCTGCGGGTATCTCTGGACTCTTACAAAACTCTTTGGCATGCTTGTTGTTGGAAAAAGTGAGGAGGAAATGATATTGGGAAGTGAAATTAGGAACGAAGATATGGTAAGATGTGTTTAGTGGTCTCAGGAGGTTGTGATACTGAGTCATACTGAGCTAAAAGAAAACAATCATGATGTGAAGATGAGGCAATCACATGAATTGAAAGTATACATTTGGCGACTGTTTTAGATTTTGTGTTACTCGAGGATGAGCAACGTTTAAGTTTGGGGTATTTTGATGAATGCATATTCATCAGGAATTTCAATTGCCATCTTGGGTCAAATTCGACTCAATGCATTCAATTTCACTTACTAAACATCAAAATGTGCAAAATCACTTAATTGGTCCAAGTATCATGATTTTAATTGAATTCATGTTGATTTTATGCAGATCACTATCAGGTTCAATCATTAGATGTCACCTACCTCTATTTAATCCTAATCCACTATAATCGCCACCATCCTACCTTCATCTCAATAAACTACCATCCACATCTTATCCAAATGAGTGGGACCCACCCTTGATCTACCTTCTCACCCTTCGGTTTCAACCATTCGGTCTCACCAAATGATCTGGTGAATCAGTCTCGACCAATTGGTCTTGACCAATCAATTTCAACCATTCAGTCTCAAAACTAAATGGACACGTTTCACCTCAAAACTATTTGGATCTAACTTGATTCCCAGACTGTTTGGGAGGTAGTTGTTCTTCACCATCCGATCAGTGATCAATAGTTTTCCTTTATCTACTTAAATGATCTTGAGCTCATACCCTCTCCAAACGATCTTCACTTGCTTTAACATTTTGCTCTCGTGGTTTGGAAATAGAGAGAGCCCTCACGGTCTCAAGACCATGAGAACTCTCACGATCCCGAAACTACGAAGAGCAGTCTTCCTCAAAACTATTTGCAGCACTTGACTCCGCCTTCATCTTCTTCCTTCGTCATCTTCAACCGCATGAACCCTAGCTTCACCTGTAGGGTCAACTTCTGAAGTAGGAGCTCCACCTTCTTCTGCCTTTCACCCGCAACCCTTATCCCTACTGCCGTGATCACCACCTACCCCCAAACCACACCTCCACTGAGAAGCACCTCTCTTACCTCTGCCCTCCTACATCTACTATCCGACTACCATGCTCCCGACGGCGCCATGCTCCTCAAACTTTCCTGCAGCACTTGCTGCTGCACCACCTCCACCATTCATAGTAGCCGCCACCGCCAACTGAACGGTCCCAAACCATTTGGCGGCAATCAGTTCATAGACCGTTTGAGTTAGCAAGTTCTTCTAGAACAAGCAGACCATTTGGTAGGATCGTGAAAACCATTTGATAATATAAGCTTGCATGCAGACCGAATGGAAAAGCAATGACATGCAACTAGACCATTTGAAAAAGCTGACTATACAAGACCGTATGGCCACAATTGTTCCAAACCGTTGGAATCTACTGGATGCGGAATTGATTGCAAAAGGAACGCAAGACCATTTGGATAAGGGTAAGCATAAAGACCATTTGATGCGGCTGAGCATATCCAATATAGTATGGAGGCAGAAATGTAGATCGTTTGGAGGAAAGTTTGGCCTAAACTGTTTGACAAAGTATAGCATACCAGACCATGTAGAGCCTCGACTATCAAAACTATTTGCTCAAGTGCAAGACCGTTTGGTCTATACAAAGCAAGACCGTTTGGTCATATTTTAGTAAACCGTTTGGGCACATTACTTAGCACATCATATGAAGTTAAATACCCAAAACCATTTGGGGGCCAATATCTCATGACCGTTTGGTCAAATTTTAACCAAACCGTTTGGACTCCCACCAAAAGCATGAGGGACAGATATGTGCCTATAAATAGGACCAGCACGGTCCCCATTTGGGGCATCAATTTTGGGACACCAACAGGCTGCCTGTACATAGGTCTGATCTAGATCCAGTTCCATCCATGCCAATTTCATTCCACCTACTGCCTGTGCTGCAATCAAGGAGACCGAGAAGAGAAGGAAGATGGAGCAAGAGAGACTGTCTGGTCTGTCTTGGCATCTCCCATTTTGCATCCAGATCTTCTCTGACATGACGTAGAAGACCGCATCATCTTCATCGAGCTGCGACTACCTTCTTCACCATGTTCATGGAAGATTTCTCTCTCTTTCTTATTCTTCTTATTTCTCGCATCACGAGTGAGTAGTCCCTTTTCGCTGGAGTGCGGGAATTAGCCCTACTGCCCATGAAATCATGTTCTTTTGTTAAATTTTCCATGGAAATGTATATAAATTTTCATTTTGTTGTTAATCATTATGTTCGTAGTTTGATTATTTGCCCGCTTGTATCTTTGTTCTTCCTATGTTGTGAGAACTTCTATATGTAGGAAATAATGTCATTTAACTGGTTGACTCCCAAACTAGAAATAGAATGGGATTCCTTGAGGTTGCAAGTGTATGATCCGTGAGGGGACGAGCCATCTAGCCTACGGTGATGCTTCTGTGGCCTAAACATCCCTCAGGGAGGGCCACAACCTTAGTTGGATCGATGTATCTTCTTAGTTAATCATCGATGTTTGCTTGTAGATTAATCGCCTACTTGCTTATCGATTAACACAGTTGACTCCTTGATGGGAACTTCTGATATAATTCCTTGAGGTTGTAAGTGTGTGATCTATGAGGGGATGAGACATCTAACCTACAATGACGCTTCCGTGGTCTAAACATCTCTCAGGGAGGACCACAACCTTAGTTGGATGTTGTATCTTCGGAGCCAGAAGTATGTGATCTGGATGGTGACAAGACATATGATGCCTAAGGTTATGCTTACGCGAACCTAACACCCGTATCGAGGGTTTTGTAGTAGTTCTATTTGGATAGTTATACCTTACCTGGATTGTTTGCGATTGAATGTGTTTGCATGTGTAGTGGTGGTGAAACCCAGTACCATCCCAGTGATTCCATATCCTTGATCTAGATTCGACTTTAATTCTGCTCTTTACCTTCTTGCAATTAGTTTAAATAAACTCAAATTAACCAATCATTTTAAATATTAGTCCTAACTTGAATTAGACTAGACTGACAAAGATTCTTAAAAACGTTGTCATTTGGGTCCGATCCTTAACTATACTGTGATAAGACCCGTCCTCTTGCGGGTGGTATTATTGCACTTTGGTTTTGGTAAAAGCTCAGGGATTTCAACCCCGAGTGAATTTGTTTGTGCGATAATAAACCATGTCACAAATATGCAAGATGCAAAATATAGAATTTTCATATCTCAAAAAAAACACAAGAACATCTAGAAGCCATAATATTGGGAAATTCCTATCGGAGTATTTCATCTCAAGTGAATCAAGTAGTTGTTCAAATTTATTAGTAAAAGTTTTGATTTCATTAATGTGATAAATGTATTGTATTGAAGAATATGGAGCAGACCCTAAATGAAGGAACAACCATGCCACAATAGTCAAGTAGTGGAATGACCATTATAGAAAGACATGTTATTAAAATAAAAATAAAACCTCCTCCTCATCATTTTCATTCTTGATATCCAAAATTTTATATTATAATTTATGTAACTCATAGGTCATGTGGTTTTTAAATTTTGATGATGGAAAATTAGTTGTATCTCAAGGACAAGTGATAGGTGTGAATCCTGACCTTGTTATAGGAGGATCAAAGTTAGAGTCTACATTTGTTGTTGTTTGCATTAGTGTTCCAATTAAACCCGAAGAGCAATTGGTTAGACCATTTGGGATTATCAAATTATTGAAGATGCAACAAGCATAATAATAGCTTGGACAAAGATGTTACTCATTGTTTGAAAAAAAATTGTGCTATAAATACAACATATCTATACACTCATTTAGATTTTTTATTACTATTGTAGGTAAACTACTTGGAGTAGTGGCAACCAAGAAAAGTTCATTATGAATTCTCTCACTTCTATTCTTCCCTCTTTTTATAGGTTTACAATGGAGTTTTCACTGATGTAAAGCTTGTCAATTCATAGGATATAGAAAGGGTTTATTCACCTTGTCATCATTTTCTATTCATATTCTCGTGATTACTTTTGATTATCGAGATAGAGTTTCTATCCAATGCAATATGTTCAATTGTATGTGCAATGTGGAGTGATGTTGACTTCTTTGTGCTTTTCATGTTTTACTCAATGAATCTCTTATAATTGTTATAGCTTTGTGTCTAGACATAGATGTTGTAGCCAAATCACCCCAGCTACGCACATACATACTCACATCCAAAAACTATCTTTTCTCCAGTCTGGAAGAGTCTAATATATGTTTTGGCTTCTTCTCCACTGAGTAGAGGCTTGATTTGGAAAAACTTAGTTCAATCTTCTTTATTCTTTCGCAGAGTTTACCCTTTTTCATGGATTCTTTGTGATTTCTGACAGCATGAGAAGCATAATTGGTTGTGTCGCCCCCTAGTTTTATATTGCAGTTTGGCTTGGGTTTTGGTCTCTATATGTTCATGTGTTTGAGTTGATTGTTGGTTTATGGGGTGTTGGGATTTGATTAATTATGGATCACAGGGGGGCCTTGATAGTGGCCCATTTGTCCAAGGGGCTTGAAAACAAATTTATCATCTTTTTTACTCATGGAACCCCACATTTAGGGTTGTAAACTTGTTGGCATTTCTACAAACATAGACTTTGTGTTTCCATTACATATCCACATTTTACCCAATAGAATGTCGGGAAATACCTAATCAAGGTAGGCAGCAGAAACACAAATTTTACTATCTGTAATTCCCATAACAATAAGATCACATCAACAACTATATAAAACTTGGGCCCATTACCCAAGGCTCTAGTAGAGTTTCAGGAATGATGACTAGTCGCACAAACCACCACTAGCCTTAACATCATGCTTTGTCCTCACTCACATGCAAGCCCAGATAAACTACTTGACTGGTCACCCATCCTAGTACTGCTCCAAGCCGAGCACACTTGACTATGGATTTCTTTAGTAATGGGCTCCCTGAAAAGGAGGCACACCTTGGTGATATGGGTAGTCCAATCATTCCTTTTAAGATCAATTAATCTGTGGCTAATCCAGAGATGTTACAGTCTCCCTGACTTAGATTCTTGACATCCTCATCAAGGCTCAACTATATGGCCTCAAAATCTCTTTCTCATTTCAGTGCAGACCCAGAATGACTCATGGACACCCATCTCCCATCCACAACTACCAGTGTAAGGGCCACTCCATCTCGTCTCAACAAATAGCCCTTACTTGGATCGCACATCTTAAGATCGACATGCCACATGTCCATGTGGACCCTATCTACTAGAGGGATTTTGGCTCTGTTACCATTCGTAACACTTGGGCCCACTGCCCAAGGCTCTAGTAGAGTTTCAAAACTGACGAATAGCCCCACAGACCACCACCATTCTTAACTACAGGCTTTGTCCTCAGTCACGTGCAATCCAAGATAAACTTCCCCAATGGTCACCCATCCTAATTCTACTCCAAGCTTAGCATGCTTAACTATGAAGTTCTTTAGTGATGGGCTCCCCAAAAAGGAGGTGCACCTTGGTGATAAGGGTAGTCCATTCATTCATTTTAAGATCATTTAATCAGAGACTTCAAATCCTGGGATGTTACAAACTATGTAATGGGAAGGATGGTTTAACAAATTCATACTTGGTCATGAAGCAAGTCTAGCAACTATAACTCATTGTAGTAATGCAACTATCTTCTAGTTGCTCTTGGATGGTGTCTGTATAGTGTCTGGTCTTCACCACAACTAGTAGACTCGAACAATGTCTATAGTAGCTCCTGGTCTCACCATAGATGACAACCTGATGTTGCCCTCATAGCACTGAGAAAAGGTCACCTCACCTCTATAGAAGTCCACATGAACCAACTGAACGAGTTGTCCCTCTTGTTGGTGTATTAGTCTCCAACTTGCTCTTCCACAATCATTTCTCCCTTGCCACCCCTCCCTTTAGCTTGAGCTCTCTATTGGTTACCCCAACCTGAGAGGACAATAATTGTCAAAGGCAATTGAGGTGTGTTCTAGAAAGCCCCTAGTACCCCTCTATTTGTAGGAGGGGTTAGGTTCTGGGTTCCAAATTTGTGCGGGAGTGGAAGAGACCTAAAGATCATGAATTTTTGCAACATGCGAGTCCCAAACCAATCATTTGGCAACCGAATCATTTCACATGTGAGCTGTTTGGTTTGCAACCTAAACTAATTGTTTATCCATGTTCTAAATGGAATATGAATTGGTAATTCATTTCCAATTAATGTTAAACATTAATTACTCACGCCAATCAAATTGAGCAAGTGAAATGATCAACTTTTCTCACAAATTTGGGAAAGTCACCGGAACCTTCAGTTGGCATGACCGAGCCTACTAGTTCACTAGGTGAACTGGTCATCTCACCCAACCTGAGCCGATTGGTTCATCCAGTGAGCAGATCGTTTGGTGCCCTAATTCATGAAAAACTCAACCAATTTAATTGCTACTCAACTTGACAGTCCAAACGGCTGTCTCAACACTTGAATCGACCGGTTGGCAGTCCACTCAGTTGATTTGTTGCTTGAATTCAATACCTAAACACTTTAGTAATCAATTTCATCATCATTCATGATTAAACTCGTCTTATAGATGAGTTCCTTTGTGTGTGAACCTATAGGTCGCATATCAAGTTGGCATTGAATGTCCATAATTAGCTTCTAACATCACAAGTAGAGAGTGGTGCCTAGTCACACATCAATGCTACCAAGTGAATGGAAAGTTGGCAAACAACTTCAACCTACAATCTGTATATGGTGTTATAGTTATTGCATATTTCCTTTGTCTCTAATATCCAAAATATACTCATGGCATGGAATCATCATCTTCTCAATGTTCAATTTGTGCTCCTTGAACTAGAGCAAACTGTCTGAGATAGATGTGACATTAATATCATATATTGATTCACATGTGCATGCACATGTGTTTCTCAGTCTCTCTTATGTGGTTTCCAGGATATCAAACTTTAGTAGGAGGAAAAAATCCCATCTACATCACTCACAGTTAGCCCCTTGTGTCACATCTACCCAATCATCACCTTTATGGCAATCCTAATTCAGGGTTACATTTGATGATTTCAAAGTATACCAAAGACATGTGATGAGTGTAGTGACTTCAGGTCTATGAACCAAAATCAACACCTTCACTATTAGAGATGACTATGACCACCAAGCATGGTTTCCATGTGTCACTCCCAAGGTGGGTCTATCTGATATATTATTTCTTAATAAGTATATGTGTGCATGGTTTGATATCACATATCATGAATAATGAAATTTCGTCATCATCCAACTCACACTCCAGTCTTTTGTGTTGCTACTGTCTACCTACCTTCCATAGTAAAAACTGACTGGGGACATAATAAGGATGTACATACTCTTATCATTTATATGATCTCATTGTTCAAGTAATGTACTTGAAGACATACATCATTGAGTATTGTCACTCTTTAGACATTCACAATGTTTTCTTATTATCTCAAAACTGAGTGAAACATAATGAATTGGAAGCTTTCTTTTATGATTATTAATCAAATCCTTTATGTTATATTCCATGTCAATCATCATATGATTGGCTCCCAGGGCATACCATACCAACAAACTCCCACTTGCACTTAGAGACAATCACCCATGAATCTTATTCTTAGTGATCTAAACATGTCTACCATGTTTCTTCTATGCAAGTGCTAGTCTAGCGGGTTAGAAACACTTGGCTATAGTTAGTATATTGCATGTTTCTCATCTATTCACTATGAGATGAAATATGCATAATATGGTATTTGCATTCCTTTCCTAACAAGTAGCTCCATTGTTGTCACAATGTCTCTACTATTTCATCAATGATTGGAACATCTATAAGTTCATCAATATGAACTTCTAGATCCATATAATATCCATGATGTGTTCATAACCCAAGGATACTCAACTTCTATTGTAGAATAGAATTAATGGCTTGCAGTTTGAAACCCTTCCAACTAACAATAGTTTTCTTTAATATTAAACATATTTTATTGCGATCACTTTTATCATTTTGGAATCTTACGTCGGTGTAACCCTTTACACCAAACTCTTCCTTGTTGCTACAAACTAAACACATCATTTCTAAGCTTCTCAAGCGCTAATGGATGTCTTTAATGACATTCCAATAACCCTTATTGTAAATTTTTATCATCTTGTCACGTCTGATTCATACAAGATTGTGGGATGAGGACATTTATAGCATTCATGATAGATCCATTGAAGATTCACATGACATCTTGCTCATGTCTTTCCATTATTCATAAGAGTTGGAATATAGGGTTCATGAGAAATTAATATGGATTCTCTCTCAATGAATCCTTCATGATAATAACTATATCTATAGATCCTTATCCCTATCATATAGGATGTTTTCACATAATCCTTCATTACTGAAGGTGTTTTCCATGCTAGGTCTCAATACTTGTAGTATTAAGATGTTATTCCTCATAAATATGCGGAATATCCATTTATGCTCCCAATAAATCTTTTGTAACCACATATTTCATCTTTTATGTTGATTCAAGTCAAACTCTTTGACTATTTCGATCCCATCTGTGAGATGCTTTTTCAATCCCAAATTGAACTTTTTAGCTTGTAGACCTTATTTGTACTAATGAAGTTAAAAACATACATGATGTGTCACATACACACCCTCTCACATATTTCTTTAAGTAATCCAATTTTAATCTCCATATACCAAATCTAATAGTCAATACAAGCTACAACTACAAGCATGATAATTGGTGAAGGTATTCTTTTATGTTCAACAATTTGAACTGATTTGAAAGCCTTTCCAACCAATCTGTCCTTTTTTCCGTATAGGTCTTTGCTACAAAACCAAATTTCACCCTTTGAGTTTTACCCCTTTAGGTGGTACTAGCAAGGTCATATCTTGTTAGTGTACATGGACTCCATAATGGCCTTATGCCATTTCTCAGAGTATGGTTCTTATAAACCCCTAACAAGGATTTTTCCCCGAAATCCTACACAAAAAGAGATGGGTATTTTCTACTCATCTCATTCTCTAGTTCCCATGTGGCTTCTTCTACGACATGGTGATTCAACAAAACTTTCACTAGTATTATATCTTTTCTCTTCAGCCTTTTCACCCTTCTATCCGGGATCAACACAGGACCCTCAACATAGGAGATATCCTCATCTAACTCAACCTCTACTGGTTGGATTATCTGATCAGTATCTAGATGGCATTTCCTCAACATAGAGATGTGAAAAGCATTATGCAATCTATGTAGCTCTGGTGGTAGCTTCAACTTATATGCTACCTTTCCAACACGAGCTAGGATAGGGTATGATCCCATAAATCTAGGAGATAACTTACCGTTCTTTCCAAACCTCAAAACACCTTTCCAAGGAGAAACCTTAAGATATACTCTGTCTCCCACTTAGAACTCAAGTGGTCTACGTCGATTATCTGCATAATATTTTTGCCTATCCTGCGATGCTTTCAACTATTGTTGTATCACTTTAATCTTTTCTGTGGTATGTTGTACTAACTTTAATTGTTGTATCACTTTAATCTTTTCTGTAGTCTATTGGCAATTAGGAATATTAATGGCTTTATTTGATTAATTTCATGATTAAAGTTGGAATATGCTGAATCTAAGCTATTTTGAGCATTAAAGTTCCTAATTTGTGGATAAATACCCTAAATGTAGTAATTAGGGTTTTCACATGAATAAAAGGTGGAATTAATGGAAAATTGGGTTCATATGTGATTTAGACCATAATGAACTATGAATTAATGATAAATTTTGTCATGTATTAAAAGGATAAAAATAGTAGCTTTAATGTAAAAGAGGATTAAGGGGCTTAATGAGCTTAGTTAATGGATAATTATGCCTTTAATCCGAAACTGAGGTTATAATGTTGAGATAATTAGGTTTTGTAATCAATTGTGTTGAATTAGGGTTTAAAATAGTAAAATATGAAGGGAAACCCTAATTTCAATGGAAACCCTAAAAGTGGACTAGAAACCCTAAGAAGCGAGCTAGATTCAATAGATCTTAATGACATGAGTAATAAAAAGGAAATTGTATAATTGTTTCAGGATCTTATTGAATGCTTGTTTGCCCATTGTTGTTTGGATTATTCCTACATCTGAATCTGCATGTACAGGTATGTGGTTACGCTTATGACTACCCGAATTAGTTTTCCGGGGATTTTGTCAATGTTTCCATTGTGGCTTGAATTAAACTGTTGGATGCATTTAATTCATGCAAATTATAATGTGAATATGACTATCACATAAGAGATATGCCTACTAGCTCAGATCCTAGTCCCCTCTGTAGCTTAATGGGTTGACCTAGTAAATTGCTACCAATGGGGTAGGCCCATCAGGTCATTGGATGACAGTAAATGGCTACCAATGGTGTGGGTCCATCAAGTCACCTTGAGTTAGAGATTGGACTGCCTATGGGTAGTGCCATGCGACTCAACCCTAGATATTGATCTACCTGTTAGGTAGGATCATGGAGGGTTTAATAAGGATCTACCTAGAGAGAGGTGGGATCTCAGTCTACTGCAGGGACATCACAGAGATAGGGGATAGGAAAGGATTGAGTAGTATGGTTTAAATTGTAATCTTGGTTGTTAAATGATAATTGGCTGATTACTTTGTTATTATAGTTGCATGATTATTGTTTCCCCCACATACCAGCTTCTTGTTGATCGACGTTTTGTTTGTCGGCGTTTTAGGTACAAATGAAAAGAACAAACTGTAAAGTGGCAGATGTGGAATTAAATGAGAAATAACGTACACAGGAGGATTAGTTAGATTAGCATCTTCATGGATAGAAGTTTAGAATTCCCAATTTTTCTAAGGTAAGACAAGTTTTTATTTTATACCATTTTCAGTTTAGTTGGTAAAGTTTATTAATTGTTATTGATTATCTGTCGAACCTTTGATCCTGTTAATTGAATAATGGCTCTGACCTTCGGGTCTCCCTTAATTGGGCACCAGGAGGCGGGGTCATTACAATTGATATCAGCGCATAGGTTCCTCATTTAATCTTTAATAATTATTAAATTTTACAAATTCTGTAGAACCCAAGGGAGTTATTAGAGGAATATCTGAAAGACAGAGGTGTCTAGAAAAGGATCAAGACTGGGGGCTGGCAATATTTTCCTCCGCATCGCTAGTCGGAATATGAGGACTCCCAGATCCGTGTGACTGTCTGGCCAAAGTCTTAGGTTATGATTCAAAATAAGATACCTTTAGGACTCTCTCATCTTGTTCATCCCATCTCAACTCAAATTCTATTAAGGACCTTAAGGATTAGGGCTTCCTCTCTTTTCCTCACCCTCTTGAGGTATGGGTAAGGTTGATAAGGATTAAGGAATCCTCCATCAAATTAATAAAAAGCATGTAAATAAGATGTCATGGACATAAGCTTAATAGAGTAAGCGTAAAGGAATAGATACAAGCTTAAGTCATATGACACGAGTTGTCATTGCCCTTAAGAGAGACCTGAGGATAGACCTCCTTGATAGGAGGATGAGTAGAGAGAGTTAGTCTTAGAAGTAGAGACCTAGCACATCCTCTGAGGATGATGTTAACCCTAAACCTAAGTGAAGGTTTGAGAGAGAGATGACATGATGAGTTGGATGTCATGGTTGACCGAGTGGTTGGTGGACATGCCTTTGGGATGCCCTAAGAGGGTAGATGACCTAGTACTTTTGGCGACCCAACCCTGGAGAGGGTCGTGCATACTATAGAGAAGGATAGCTCCTTCATGGATGAGGAGAACCTATAGTTACCCTTTGGGCTTAGGCAAGTAGGGCATAGCTTGATGAAACCCTAGTTAAGAGATCATGATGGATGGCTTATGAAATAAGCATAAAGGGCTATGAATGATCTTGAGCAAACATACGTTCGAGCATAGGATTCACCCATGTGGAGGTATGCTAGTGCAGCTTGATCCTTCATGGAGAAGGGACCTCTGATAGTAAGGTTGGATGTGGAATTAGCTCTGGAGAGAAAGCATGACTCAAGCAAGAAGGTTGGAAACTTAGATTCCAAGACATGAGGAATAGTGGGGAGTCAAGGATGATGTGCCCTAAGTGGATGATAGTGGTTGCCTCATGCATGATTCCTGGAGTCTGATGATATCTTGGTAGCCTTTAGAGGAACCAGACCCTAGAGGGAGGATGATGTTTCCGGTACCTTTGTACCTATGGTATAAGTGACTTACTGCTGGATGAGATAAAGAGTGCCTTAGACCCTGAATAGGTTTAAGTAGCAAGTTGTGAAGCCTTATACCTAGTTGGTTGTCCTAAACAAGGACTCAACTCTGAGGTGATGCTTATATAAAAGGATCATGGAAGTACATGACATACCTTGGACATGCGTGATTCATGGTTAAGAGATTGAGCATGCAGTTGGACACCCAAAGGTGGACCTAGGGTTCCTAGACCTAAGAAGGGAAGGAGTGTACCCAATGCCCATGATGAGATTTGAGTCTCTATAGTTTTGAGCATGGTACTCCTCATGTGTAAAGGTAAAAGAAACCCCTTAAGTTAAGGGTATGTGTGATGAACCCCTCACAACTAAGTTGATCTAATGTTGAGGAAAGAGAATGAGTGTGACCTAGCATGGTTTAATAGGTGATCTAATTGTTCCTTAGTAGCTTACCAGGATTAAGCATGCTCATATGGACGTAAACCCAAGACATAAGGATGTTTGAGACCTTGTTGTCAAGAGTTGTAGTTTCCTCCCATCCTGGGAGAGGGACCCTTTTGTAGGGTGTATACTAGTTCTGTTGGTTTAAGGTAACCTAAAGAGGTTTCATAGGATCTTGAGAAGCTAAGTGAAAAGTACGCGGTATGAGAATGAACCTGAAGATCCATAGATAACCATCTCTATGTGCATGTGGATGTGTTACCATGGAGGTAACCGGTATGGGGCCTGACCAAGGTAGGCAGGTTGCCATGACCCCTATGAAGGGATGAAAGTTAGTCATGAATGCAGGGAGAGATGATGAAGGAATGGGTAAGGTTCTAACTTGAACATGTACTATAATGGAATCCTAAGTCTATCCTAGGGTCAGGTAGGGATAAGACCGATGGAAGTAGGAGTTACCTAATTCCTTAGTTGCACATGACCGTAGGGTCAGGAGGTAACATCTATCATTGTCTGAGGGCCATGGGTTAGGAGATTGATCACCTTCATGAACTCATGGGACCCAAAGGGCAGATGAGTAGGGCACTCTCTGATGCATGAGGGAAGAGGGATGACCCCAAAAGTGTCGGCACCCTATAGACCCAGAGGAGATGACCAAGGATTGCGTGTAAACCCCAGTAGGTTCGAGACCAGATTTCCATGGAAGTAATTTTTTGATATCATGATGTTTGTGATGTGGAGACATGAATTGCACGTTTCAAAGGTGTACTGGCAAGGTGGGATGTACCATCTCTACTCCTGGAATGGGAAGAACTTTGTATTTGGACGGCCGCCAAATGCTTATTTCCTCTTGTTATGGGAGTGAGAGATAGGACAGTACGCATACCATACACCAAGGATAAAGATGATGTGAGTTGGAACGTTGCTATGAGGTATGGGGACAGAGAGGATAACATACCCTTGTGGAGTGGATAATACATGAATGGTTTACAAACACTAAGAGAAGTAGTGTAGTCGGCTTAATAGGATGTTTTATCAGGAGCCATGTGGAATTTGCAAGTTAACCAAGGTTGAGTTTGATCACCATGAGGATGAACTGAGAGTTTCTTGATGAAGGCAAACTTAGAGTTTGAGATGAGATAAAAAGTGGAATACATGGAAGTGTGTGTTCTCAACAATACCTAACACCTAAGGTTAAGAAGTAGTAATGAATGCTCTGGTTGAGATATATCTACCTAGTTGAAAGCTAGAAAAAGTTGAGGTTGTTTGACTAACCCTAAGTTTGGAAAGAAGATGTGTTTTGGCTAATGCATAGATGTAACAAGGGATGTTGAATAAGTTAATGGTTGTTTGGTTAGCCAGTTTAGTCCTTGATATAGTGAAAGAACCTCATATACAATTCTTTGGATAGGAAGGTAATAAAACCCTGATGAGAGTGGTTTGGGATTTCTGAGGAATCAACCTTGAAGAATTGTGACATACAGGAGATTATGATTTTAAGTTCATTATACACTGTGGTACTACGAAGTTAGTAAGTGATGGTAGTACTTTGGATACCTGATACATGTAGCATGTGTGCATGCGAGCCCGTAGGAGAAGGACGAACACTAGTAACCCAATGCAAGGATATTAAGTATAAATAGTTCCTGAGAGGGAATGGGAGTTCATCACTATGGATGTTGTGGTATATCTCCCCTAGACCGAGGAAGGTCAAGATGCAATGTGGGTTATGGTAGATCGCCTTACCTAGATGACATGAGACAAAAGGAGTTCTTTCAAGGAACAGACCTGGTTAAACTATCTATGAGAGATATGGTTTAACTACACCGTGATGTGAGATCAAAAGTTCTTAGGTATGACCAAGATTCACTTCCATGGGGTGGAAGTGGATACATGAAGAACTCAATGATAGTACAGTTTATCACACCATACTAATGGACAGTATGATCTAGACTAGAGGGTCTGAGGAGAGCATGTGTACTCATTCAGGGTGATACATAGATACAGTTGTTAAGATGTGTTGTTAACCACCATAGCCTTTATCGGGATGCAATAAGTTCTATAGGGAGGGTGTGTCAGTCACCACTTCATTAAGATGATGTTGGTGAAGGAGGCCTTGTGAAGGTCAGAAAAGAACCACAGTGTGTGCAGATGAAGTCGCTTTGATCGTGCAATGGCTGAGAGAGAGAGCCCAGTGGTGACATGAGTCGTGAGCTGATGCAAAGCAGACTGACATGCAGTTCACTGTGGGAGAGTATGTGATGTGAAGATCTGACCCCTCTAAGCTGCAGCTGAGAAAGTTAAGTCCCCGATATATGGGTCCATTTGAGATGGATTGGTGGATATGGTTGTGTTTAACTTGACCCTCAGGATAAAGTGATGTGTTGCATGAGTCTGATCTACGGCACTATGTGAAATACCCAAGCCATGTGTTGAGCCCTGAACCTATTCAGCTTTTGAGAGGCTGAAATGTCCTAAGTCACCTATGAGGGTACGATATACTAAGGTAAGAAAGAACTCAGAAAGAAGGATATGAGATAGTGAAGGTTCTTGGGAAGCACCATGGAAAGGGTGAAGCCACACGGGAGCCATGATGGACATATGAAAGGCTTATCCTGTTTGTTTACTTGCTTGATGGAATTTTGAGGACAAAATTCTCATAAGAGGGGAAGGATGTTACAACCCCGAATTTTGGGTTCATTTGCTGAGAAATGTAATTTCTCATATTAAAGATAAATGAACTAATAATTAATGAATGTATGATTTTTGTTTAAAATAGCCTTGTTGATTTATTTGTGGGCTTTATTGGCTATTGGGCCCAATAACAAGGGAAGGATAAAAGAAATTCCACTATTATCGAGTAAATAAGAAAATAGAGAAAAAGGAAAAGTGTGGAAACCTCTAGAAGGCAAATCCAAAGAGGAATTTCGTGCCTCTTGGGTTCCTTGGTTTCCAAGGAGTCCAAAGTTGCATAAAGAGAGCAATAAGAAAAGAAAAGATCAATAAGTATTTCTTTATTAAGAAAGAAATTGAAAATATTGATGAAATGTGGAAAATAAGTGGAAAGAGGTGTATTTGGATTATCCTTAGTGGAATTTCATATCCCAAGGATTCCTAATGATAAAAGGAATACCATTGAGGAAAATAAAAGAGAAATAAAGAGAAATACTCAAAAGGATATATTTTAATAAGAAATCAACATGATAATGAGAAATAGTGCATATTGATGCATTTAAGGATAATGAGTATTCCTTAAAAAGGAATTTCGAATTATTAGAGTTTCTTGGGGTTCAAGGAACCCCAAGGAAGAAAGAGTAAAGAGGAAATACCGATAATATCAAATAAGAAGATAATGTGATTATGCAATTAATGAATGTTGTGGTTTTGTTAATAAAGTGATATTTTCTACCTAAGGAAAACTTAATTTCGTGGCTAATGGACTAAAAGACAAGAATAAAAGAATAAAGGAAAAAGGTTTTTGATTTCCTAAATATCCATGCAATAAGGAATATCAAGGAAATATGTAGGAGAGAGAAAGATTCCTTCCTAATGAAGGAATTGGATCCTATTTGGAAAAGGACTAGTTGACACATAGGTGGTCATCTTAGGGCATGGGTAACCACCCCTATATGAGGAGGTAGAGCCTCTGGATGGAATTCTAAAGTAACCCCACACATATCTCCCCCTCTTCTCCTTTATTTATTCTTTCAACCCTAGCAAGGTTGGTGTAACCTTGGGAACGATCGAGGAGCTGTGGGATCGTCATATTGGAGGAGGAAACCTTCCACGACAACCCTGATATGCTCGGCTACCAATCCAACACCCTCATCTTCGAGCAACCGCTACCAAAAGTCTGCAAAACTGCAGTGATTGCGGCAGCAATCATGGATTACTCTCACTCGGTAACGGCCGTGTTTGCCACGAGTGGAAGTAATTTCGTGTGCGCCCAGGTGCTGCGGAGTCAAGGCTAGGTTTGGGTGGCAAGCTCCGGCCTAGGGAGGAGGAAGCAACCCCGTTTGACTGCAACCACGGCTGCTACAAGTTGCAGGTCCACCCGACCCATCCCGGCCTTCCTGGCCGTAGGTAAAGGCTTAAGGGAGGACGAGGGTGGGCGGCGGAGGTGATGGAGCCATCCCTGATGGCCTAAGGGGTCCAAGGAAGGAGAGGAACGACACCCAACTGCGGCTAGGGCGGCAGCCCGCCGTCGGCCCAAGGAAGGAGATGGCCCTTGGTCATTGGACATTTATACCCTCTGAGATGAAAAGAAATAAATAGCCGCACCAAGGGCATATTGGTAATTCAGTTATATTTTCAAACAAGCAACGTATTGCATGGAGGAGGCGACGTGGCAGCCCCTCATTGGCCCAAAATAGGTAATTTTGCTAAAATCATATCTATTTATTCGTAGCTCGGATTAGCACGCATAAAATATGAAAGTTGCTCAGAAAAATGAGGGGAATCTAATAAAAATATAATTGAAGCCAGATTCCTTGTGAAATTCGAAAAATATTGGAAGATATCAACTTTAATGTATTAATGTTTAAAGAACCCTATTTTGGTATGATTAAAGTGATTAGTAGAGTTTAGTAGATGATTAAAGTTGATATTAGCCTGTTAATTATAAAAAGGAACATTAGGAAGAAAAAGGATGGACTTTGCATATAATTAGTATATTTAGAGTTTATGTGCATAAGTATGCTTTAATGAGCCTTGAAACCCTAATGTTGGCAATTAGGACTATTAATGGATTTATTTGATTAATTTCATGATTATATGTTGAATCTAAGCTATTTCGAGCATTAAAGTTCCTAATTTGTGGATAAATAACCTAAATGTAGTAATTAGGGTTTTCACATGAATAAAAGGTGGAATTAATGGCAAATCGGGTTCATATGTGATTTAGACCATAATGAACTATGAATTAATGATAAATTTTGTCATGGATTAAAAGGATAAAAATAGTAGCTTTAATGTAAAAGAGGATTAAGGGGCTTATTGAGCTTAATTAATGGATAATTATGCCTTTAATCTGAAACTGAGGTTATAATGTTGAGATAATTAGGTTTTGTAATCAATTGCATTAAATTAGGGTTTAAAATAGTAAAAGATGAAGGGAAACCCTAATTGCAATGGAAACCCTAAAAGTGGACTAGAAACCCTAAGAAGCGAGCTAGATTCAATAGATCTTAATGACATGAGTAATAAAAGGAAATTGTATAATTGTTTCAGGATCTTATTGAATGCTTGCTTGCCCATTATTGTTTGGATTATTCCTACATCTGAATCTGCATGTACAGGTATGTGGTTACGCTTATGACTACCCGAATTAGTTTTCCGGGGATTTTGTCGATGTTTCCATCGTGGCTTGAATTAAACTGTTGGATGTATTTAATTCATGCAAATTATAATTTGAATATGACTATCACATAAGAGATATGCCTACTAGCTCAGATCCTAGTCCCCTCTGTAGCTTAATGGGTTGACCTAGTAAATGGCTACCAATGGGGTAGGCCCATCAGGTCATTGGATGACTTAGTAAATGGCTACCAATGGGGTAGGTCCATCAAGTCACCTTGAGTTAGAGATTGGACTACCTATGGGTAGTACCATGTGACTCAACCCTAGATATTGATCTACCTATTAGGTAGGATCATGCAGGGTTTAATAAGGATCTACCTAGAGAGAGGTGGGATCTCAGTCTACTACAGGGACAGCACAGAGATAGGGGATAGGAAAGGATTGAGTAGTATGGTTTAAATTGTAATCTTGGCTGTTAAATGATAATTGGCTGATTACTTTGTTATTATAGTTGCATGATTATTGTTTCCCCCACATACCAGCTTCATGCTGACCGACGTTTTGTTTGTCGGTGTTTTAGGTACAAATGAAAAGAACAAACAGTAAAGTGGCAGATGTGGAATTAAATGATAAATAACGTACACAGAAGGATTAGTTAGATTAGCATCTTCATTAATAGAAGTTTAGAATTCCCAATTTTTATAAGGTAAGAAAAGTTTTTATTGTATACCATTTTCAATTTAATTGGTAAAGTTTATTAATTGTTATTGATTATTTGTCGAACCTTTGATCATATTAATTGAATAATGGCTCTGACCTTCGGGTCTCCCTTAATTGGGGGTTACCAGGAGGTGGGGTCGTTACAGCTGTAGGTAAATCAAATGATAACAATCTGTTTATATAAGTTTAGCATACGTATTAATGCATACGTAATAGAAGTTTTGGATATGTATTAATGCAGTTCAAACATTCGAAAACAACATATTTATACAAGATATTTTGGAGTTGTTTAGTTATGAATGGATGAACACATCTATGGTAGAGCTGTGGATATGGTGAGATTAATGCATACGGTAATCTAGTTTATACATCCATATACCTTATTTTATATACGGCAATCTGGTTTCTTATATATTAATGCATGCGCAATACATGTTTTGCAGCCACTTACACAAGACATGTACAGATTTTGGGTTTTCCCATGTGGGATTTTTTGTTCCATCTTTGATTAGTCTTGTAGATACAGACCCGTATTCAGTTACTTCATACTGCTGTTATGGTTTTGAATATTTTGATAAAAATAATAAGACGGTGATAATAGCTCCATTCAATGTCGAGTAAGTTTACTTTGCTTGTAATTTATACTTAAGCAAATTACATTTTTATTGCGGATATTGAGTTATTAATTTTCTACTTTCTTACCTATAGTGGTAAGCATTGGGAGTTATTAGTTATTGTCCCCAAGACATTCACTATCTATTATCTAGATCCTGTGGGGAGTGAGTTGGATGTATTATATGGACATGCAATTAAAAGGCCATTATTCTCGTGAGAAATATTTTATGTTTTTATATCTGTTAACATCTGTTACTGCACTACTATTTAATTATGCAATTTAATGTGTTACATTAACATAAATAGGTCTTTATAAGAGTACAAAAAAGCTGGAGGAAAGGTTCCCAGGAAAAAAAAATCTTACACTCATTTGGGAGAATGTGAAAGTAATTTCCTGACTCCAATGTATATATTATTTATCTGAACTGTTCTTATTTGTATTTTTGAATATTTTGTATGTTTCAATTTATAGTGTGCTACACAAGACAACGGTTGGGCATGTGCCTACTATGTAATGTGATTTATGGACCTAATCATCAAACATGCCGTATTGGTAATCAATAACATACAACAGGTATTATACATAGTCTCGTTAGATAATATGAAATATATGAATCTTATTATATATTATTATAATTATGAATATACGTCATTCTCACTGTAGGTCTTTAAAATGGAGGACTTCGAAACAGGTGCAAAGCGTTTCGAAGTACATGCTCCCTATACGAGAGATGAATTAGATGTTGTAAGAGAAGATTGGGAAAAAGCCATGCAAAGTGTGGAAATTTTTAAATATAATTTTGTTGACAATGATGACAATGATGACAATGATGAATAAAGAATAACTTTGTTCTCATAATTAATTTTGTGTGAATGTGAATGCATTTTTATGAATTGTCATGTGTGTGAAAATCATCAATACATGAATGTTTATGCATGTGTCTGAATGTGAAAAGAGATAAAATAAATGGAACTACAGGTTGCTACTAGTTTCTACATGTGTCTGAATGTGAAAAGACATGAAATAAATGGAAATGTAGGTTGCTACTGGTTTCTACATGCGTGTGATGAAAAAATAATATGAATTAAATGTTCTTATACATGAGTGTGAATCACATATATATAATATTGTCCATCATGTTAATTTTGCAGGTTTGTAGCCTATTGTTGGCTGATATCAATGGATGTCGTAAACCTGCACTTCATAACTAAATTGCAGGTTCTCATCCTACGACCATCCATAGTAGGCATGCAAAATGATAAGAAAAAAAAACAATCGGCGTCGGTTATTTGTATAAAATCGACGACAATAGATTACAGTGTCGGATAAACACAAAAACTGACGCCTAAGGCAGAAGATATGGCTTCGGTTATAATTGAAAAACCGACACAAAAGGTTCTTGCGTCGGTTGGCATCTTAGTAACCGACGTCTATTTCCTTAAATAGCCAGACACCACAGCCGTGGTGGCCAGACACCACGGCCGTGTTGGGCAACACGGCCGTGGCAGCTGGCCAAACAACACGGCCGTGTTGGTCAGCATGACCGTGGCAGAGGGTGAAATGTTGTCAGTTTTCACTAATAAACCGGCGCTTATAGTGCCCTAGATGGCGCCCTTTCTGTGGCATGAAGTTTTATGGCGTCGGTTTATATTCTAATAACCGACACTTATACCCCCTACTGGCGCGCGTTTTCGATGGCGCGCAAAGGGTTATGTCATCGGTTTCAATACCGACGCCTAAGAATCTGCCTTTTACGGCGCCCACATAGGTGTCGCATTACAACTGACGCTAAAGGGCTTAAATAACCGACACTAAAGGCCTGATATGTAAGCTAGGGAACTAATGACCTCGATTAGCTTCGTCTGCTACTCTAGCCAAAGCAGATCAGGTGTCTGTATCACCACCTGCCCGATTGTAGGATAGAGCTAGGAGCATGTATGGGGTCATCCTTGGGTTTGGTCTCATCCTCTAACATGGGTTCACATGTAGGGTCATCTTTAGGATTTAGGATGTCAAAGGGGATGGGCTTTGGCTGGGAACCTCCCTTAGAGGAGGCCTCCTCTGGCCTCTTCTGCTTCTTGGAAGATAACTCCTCCATGGTCTTCCTCTTTTTCTTTGAGGACGTCCTATTCCTATAGGAGGGCCTTCCTCATGGGTGGTTCCAGGGTGTTTCTTCAAGGATGGTTGTAGTTTTGGTGCAGACCATGTTGTTTCACATAAATGAATACTCTTAGCTTGAGTTTTTAAGGCATTAAGCATTAAAAACTTATCCAAGACATCTTGATTTCATGCATTAATTATTATTTGGTGGATGATTCCTTACTCCTTAATGTCCTTAATCCTACTCTCTCAGAAGTCATAAGGAAACAATTGACAGGTCCTTAGGTTTTCAAAGGTGAAGAAGGGGATAGAGAAGGGATGAATGCCAAGATAAGAAGAAAACCTACATGTATTTTACTTTGGGAAAAATCTTCTGACTTTGCCCAAGCAAGATGCACAGAGGATCGGGAGTCATCTTAAGATGACTAGCGATGCAGAGGAAAGTTTTTCCAGGCCCCGAGTTGTGATTCCTTCTAGGTACCATTTGTCGTGGATAATGTCCTAAAAAAATCATTGGTATCTACAAAGTTTTATAAAACTTATTAATTATTAAAGGTTAAATCAAATGTAATGACCCCTCCCATGTTATCCCCTATAAAGGAGGACCGAGTGGGCAAGGGCCATAATCATAATTTTGTGAAGCAGGTTCAGTATGTAACCAATAATAATTAGAAAATCTCATTATATCAAAAAGAGTTATGATAAAAATATAAAATAACATCTCCTCAAGGGAATTCATGTGAGATTGGAAATCTATGTTTTGCAACATGAAATAAATCTAACTATCTATAATCCTTCAGGATAAGTTTAAGCATCTTTTCCTTTGGCACCTTCTTCTTTGGATTGTCCATCTTTTATATTAATTGCAGTTTAACCTAAAACACAATGAAACAAAATAAAATATATTTCTATATTGGTATGTGGGGAAACAAAATAAGAAAAAGTATGTGTAACAACATAATCATACATAATTATAAGTATTCTTAATCAAAACACATTTTTGTTTCATAACTTCTCAACCCATATGGTACCTAATCTTTGTGGCATACTCTCTTGATGGGGGTACCCATAATGTCATACTCACTCATAGGGAATATCTCCGTGATCTACACACTCACTGGGGGTAATCTCTGTCCTTACCCTCCCACTGGGGTTGTTCATAGTATCCTAGTCACTCTGTGGGAGTATTCAATGCCCAACCCACTCATTGGGGTTGTTCGTATTATCCTAGTCACTCTTTGGGAGTATTCGATTCCCAACCCACTCACTAGGGGTGATTTTTATAACTCCTCTGCATACATTTATTCAGAGATAATATCCATGGCTTGAGAAAATTACTTATATATAATTTTATACTCATATGGGGTTTATAGATTGCAACAAGTAATTGCATAATCAAGCATTTAATTTCAATCCATTAAAAAAACCTTAGAAAATTTTGAAAGTCGATAAGGTGAGTAATCATAGTTGTAGCCACATACCTTTCGTAGAATTAACTTAATGTCCAAGTAAATTAAACAATTTGTAATAAACCAAGCAATCACCCTAAAATTAATGGATAACACCCAAGTGTCACTATTTTGTCCATAAACTAACATTATGACTGACTTGGGTTCCAAATTACGGCTTTGGGGTCAAATTAGGGTTACATTAGGGTTTTGTCTTCCAAAACCCTAATTATCATACTTTAGTGTTGTTTACTTTAGGAAACCATAACTTTTACGTCATATGAATTCTAAATCTAAAACTAGATGTAGAATTTCCTTTTTATCCTAAACAGATAGAATTTATCTATCGAAATCATTTAGACAAGTAATAATCATAGAAACAAAGGAATTAGGATTTGCATGCACTTAATACATTAATTAGGTTATGTTTGAGCTCCTATGAAGTTGTGCTGACGTGTGATGGTTTGGAGGTATGTATTTGGTTTCCTCCTTTTTCTACCTTCAGTAAGTGTGCTTAACGCCAAGAGGAAGGGGAGTCAGGTCCCTATCTCTAGCTATTGATGTCGATGTATAGATGTTGCAGCTGCTCTTATGATCTAGCTTGGTACAAAAGAATGGTGCTGAAGACTATTCTCTTCATTAGCAATAGCAGTTTGAGTAATTATGGTTTGAAGCCAGCATGGATGTTCAAAGTTAGCGGATGCCCTCCTTTCCAACTATAAAGTCTTCACAGTCTGTGGGTGTGCTTATTGAGAGTGGAGCTCCTTTTATGTTTGGGTGGAGTACATTTTCTGTATAATGACTCCTATGTTGTCTTTCTTTATGTATCTCTCTTTCTCTAGGGTCTTGTATACAAGACCTTTGATCTTTTGTTTGCCTTGGTAATCCTCTCTTGAGGGTTAGGGGGTGCGCTTATGCTTGTACCTAAAGTTTTGGAATCAATAGCAACACAGTTTTTTCTCCGACCAAAAAAAATACATTAATTTTAGCAACTTTATGTACTTTTATAATTCAAGTGGTAATCAGACCATCAAACAATTTGCCATATTTGGACACTCCTATCATTTGCTATATTTTTTGTAAAATCAACTACTTTTGGACCAATAGGAGGTTGCCACATAAGTGATTAATCAGAGTTTTGTTTGTGCCACTGGGGCCAGAGCAAGCCAAAGGGATCATGCCAACTAGGCATCCCGCACCCGCATGGATGGGTATGAAATGGAATAAAAAGACCAGCTTGACCCTTAACTTATCAAAATTGCTCAAGGGAAATGAAGCCTTTTCCTCCCTTTCATCTCCTTCCTTTTCTCATTCACAAGTAGTTTCCAGCATGTCAACATGGAAGTTGACTTTGAGATCCTAGCCTCTGGCACAACATCCAAAGGTACCCTTGCCTTCACCACTCCGTCCTGAATTGGTCGATGATGGTTGATTAGTTGGAGGCAACCAGACTAGAGAGGATGAAGAGAAGGATATACGATGAAGTCCAAAAAGGGGGAATGAGTTTAATAATGGGTCTATCATGAGAATTGAGGGATGGAGAGAAAAATGGGATTTATTAGAGTCTCATAGAGAGGTTTTGAGTTTTGTAGAGGGATGCTAGTCCTTCTTTTATAGTCATGCCTTCATAGGTTGAGCACCATCCATGGAGTCAATTGCACTAAACCCTAAATTTCCTTCAAAAGTAGGAAAATCCAAGGATGGATAGGGGTGTTTTCCTCACAGAGATCCATTGGGGAGATTTCTAGATGTGCACATGCACTGGGTTGAGAGGAAATCGGGCAGGAAAGTCATCAATGTGTGTTCTTGGTTTCCTTTTCCTATTTTGGGTGGATGACAATCTGAGTGTCGTCAGATCTCGATCCAACGGTTGGCATGCCATTCAAATTATCAAAGGTTGGTTCCTATTCCTTTTTGATAAATCATGACATACAAAAATATCCTTCAATTAATGCATTCACATTAGGAAAACTAGAATAATTCATATCTCTCTCTGCTTTTATCTTTTTAATCCCAAATTATAAACAAAAGTCTTAATCATTTAAATCTAGGTGTGGGAGAGAGTAGATACCAAAAATATATAAGTTAATGTCACTTTTCTTTTCCTCTAAGTCTCTCCTTTATTTTATTTATTTAAAGCATAAGATAAACCCCTTCCTTTTCCAAACTTGGCAAGATTCATTATTTTGATATCTATTCTCATTAAGTCAATATTGAATTGAATCCAATTCATTAATTGTCTTCATTCTATTCTTTTCTAGAAAACTCCACACAATTCCATATTTAAAATTCCCACTGTGAACGCTTTTAGTATTTTTTTTATTGTCATGCTTTTCTCTCTTTATTTATCCAATATATATTAGTGGATTGTTGAAAATAGTAAAGTACACAAAATCTATTCCATATGGAGTCTTTGCAATTTCAAATGAAAAATTTCAAACAAGACACATAAAGTAACAAGTTTCAAATATATCCTTAATATTTCATTATTTATAATCAAATATATATAAAAACATGTGAAAACTAGGTTATAACATATTTTCCCTCTTATGAGAATTTTGTCATCAAAATTCAATTAGTCATATAAAAAGTTCATGATGAGACTTTTCAATGTTTGTCTTCAGCTCTCACGTGGCTTCAACGTCACCATGGTTCATCCAAAGCTCCTTTACCATCTCAATCTTATAATTCCTATGTTTTTAACCTTTCACCTTCTATAGCTTTGGAATGGCTAACTGGGCAACGAATAACTCAGTCAATTGATCAGGTTTTATTTGGATGTTGTCCAAATGGATTTTATCCTCTAACAAATGTGGACTCCATCTAGAAAATTCCTCCAATTACCTCCACTGGGTGGATACAACAGTCGCACATCCAATTTGCTTTTGACTAGGGAAATGAACAACCACATCAACCTTACCTAGATCATAGGCGATGGTTAAATTATAGTCTTTCATATATTCCATCCATTGTACAACAAAACATCTAAACCATTCAAACTAGGGACCTTCACCACATTCGTTAACACTACAACTTTGCCTATTCCTCCTTCATTGAGCATTGTCCACAGATCCTTTTTCCCAAGAATTTAATGTCTAATAAAGCGTGTGGGAAACTTCTATTCACATCAACTCTATTAATCTCCCCCAACCCTATGATAAAAACTTCAAATACTCCCTAAATAACTCGTTAATCTCCTGGTCATCTTACACTCATTCACCAAAGTCATTTCAAGTTTGATAATGGTGTTCCGTCTCCTCCTCACCTTCACAAGAGATTTAACATTAGATGTATTTGAATCTGATAAATGTATATCTGTCTCACTTTTTATATATCTTTCATAGTCTTTTTGATTTGGATTTATCTCTTTTTTCTATTTTTCTAGAATAAATTGCAATTGACCCCCGTTTGGGTCAAATATGCATACTCTTATCTTTTTCCTATACATTTTGTAGGTTTTCACTTCAAGACATGATCCCGACCATCTTGGCAAATGAACCTGATGTTTCATTATGCCAAACGATCAGTTCATCTAGATGAAAGGCCAAAACCCAGAGTCTCAACCTCATGTTTCACCCCTCGACTTAGCCTCTCCACACGTACCATCTCAACAGAGAAATGAGCATCCCGTGAACCTAGACACTTGTCTCGGTAACTCAAACAATCATTCCTTTCTACCCAAATGGTTGTCCCAGGCCGCCTCATGACCAAGCCACACTTTAGCAGTGTGGCGCCACCCTACCTAGGGTATCTCACCTTACCTCCCTAGGTCACAGACATGTTGAAATTCTAGCCAAGCATCCCATGGTCCATACGACCAATTCACAGATTGGTTCGAGGACAAGTTTTGATTCAAAGGCTCTGCCACCCTAGTATTAGGGTGCTGAGTTGCTACTCAAGCATTCGTTCCGTTTCATTCCCCAGCCAACCGTTTCAGTTTGTCAACCAGTTGGTCCGCAGCGTGCATACAATAAATTTCAACAACTATCAGTCTTCTTTTCCTCACCCCTTTTAGGGTTTCCAACCCTCCTTCCCCTATAAAAGGAGGGGAAACTCCACAAAGAAAGGGATCCAACTTTTGGTACTTGCAATCTATTTGAGAAATTGTTAATTCAAATTTTGCATATGTAATCCTTTATATCTTCAATAAATTAGTCCTTGTTCTTAAGATATCCTATTCTCTTTCTTCATTTCTTGGTCTTCCTTGGAAATATGAAACTAAGGGAGATAGATATTTAATTGTCACTATCTAAGATCCTTTAGGATTCTTGTCCTCTAGTCTATGGATTAATTCCTTTCCTCCTCCATTTCCCATTTATCTATTATGGATCATGAGTGGTTTTTCATATCAAGGTGTGGGGAATAGCCCCATGGCCATGTTGTAACTTATATTGATGCATTATATGATTCCCTTAGTTAGATGGTTTCTTATTTAATAATCATTGATTCAAATGATTTGATCCCTCAATTTTTAGGAATGTTAGTCATGTGGGATGCGACACTAGAACCCAAGGCTCAGAATAACCGACTAGATATAAAAGGATCTAGATGAGACCTGGGAAGGATCTCTATTAGGATGTTGGTCTAGGATCTATGGGTTCCAGGACCAATAGGCCCACGAGGAGCTTGACTTTTGTGAATGCATTTGCGAATGTTTTTGCATACCTTCTTCTAACTAGCTTATTGTATGATTTCCATCAATCTTGTTTCACATCGACCATGGTGGTAAAACCCATATCCTCCAAATCCCTTACATTTATTCAACCTCATTTCTTCTAACATTCGTTTTAGTCACCATCTTTACTTCTTGCAAATTTAATCTTGCTAATAGACAATTCTCTTTTTACTGTTCTTGGGATAACTCTCTTTTTAATTGTTTTTAGTGTAACTTTTATCTCGTTGCAATTTACTTCATTGTTCTTAGTATAATCAATCATCAAACTTTAGATCTTTAGTTTCTGAAATCTTTGTTCAAAAGTGATTTGGGTTGGGATTTTAATCTTAAAAAACTTTGTATTTGGATCAAACCTTTCTATACTAGGAAGGTCAAACTCTAGGATTAAGATCCTATTTTTTTGTGTGCAAAATGGAACTTATTAAAATGACATCGCTTCTGAGGACAACTAATTGTTTTTCTAATCCCAAAAGTTTTTGAACAAAACATTTTTTCCCTTTCAAGTACCATTCTGAAAGTTCTACTCCTCTTTCTGTTGAGTTTCCATTCTAGCAATGCATTTTTCCTTTCGAGTACCATTCTTAATGTTGATTCCACACTGCCAGTGTTTGACCCAGAGATAGAAAGAACCTTCCACTGCCTTAATTGAACAAAATATCACAAGATGGATTAGGAAGAGGTAAGTCGTATTGTCACGTAGGTCCTTGCTGCTCAACTAGAGGCCTTTGTAGTAGAACAAGCGGCCAGAGATGCCGCACTTTGTGAGTAAGAAAGGCAAAAACAATTAAAGGACTTATCTATTACAAGAACAACCTATGCAAAACATCCCATTGTCCCACTCGATATCACGACCCCTCAATTTGAGATCTAAACAAATTAGACCACCATGCTATAAGAAAATATCTTTTCTGGCAACAAATGAAAAAGTTGCCAAGACCATCTTCAATGTTTTTCTGATCTATGTTCTCTACATAAGGTCCTTGACGTTTCTGAAGATGTCATCTGAATTTGATTGTTAAAGTATTTCCTTTGTGGCCAAGCTAGTAGTTGGTATAAAGCCTTGGAGGGAAATGAATGCTTCACTACTTGGGATTCACTTCAATCCAAATTTTTGGAGAAATAGTATCCCCCTTCTCTCACCAATGAAATTAGGGGTCAAAGCATGATGTTTTCTATGGTCCCATGTAAGACCCTATGAGAATCTTAGGAGAGGTTTTAAGAACTTCACAGATATCCTTACCATGATATTTCCCAAGCCCAATTAATTGAAATCTTTTATCATGGTGTTGACAATGGCACTAAGTTTTTTGTGGATTCCTCGTCAAGAGGAAATTTCATGTTTCAATGATAATATATTGTGTGTGAGATTGTTAAGTATGCTAATGAAACCCAAGAATGATAAGGAACCAGTGAGATTCTCCAGGTAGCCAAGGTTGAGGAGAATCCTGACATCAAAAATACTACCGAAAACCTTAAATTCATTTCCTTGAAACATGATCACCTAGAGTCTTCTTTTAGTGCATATGAGAGGAGAGAGAAACCTCAACAAATCAAGGTTGTAGACTCTCTTTGTGGTATTTTCTAGGGGTATGATCACACCACCCTACAATGTCAATATATTTACAATATTCCCATACAACTGGAGGCTAGACATCAATTGGAAACCTCAACTACATTCATAGCATACTGGGTCAAGCCTATAGCAACCCGAATCAGACTAGGAACCACTGTGGGATCCAACATGGAAGCCCGTCTGGGCTAAAAATGCTCCCAAAATAGCTCCCCAACAAAGACCCCCTCACCCTCAAGCCTCTAGTCTTCCACCACTAGGATTACCCAACAACAACAATAAGAGACACTTGGGAAATTATAAGGGAAATTTCCAAACTGATGGGCCCTACCAAGGGCAAAATTATGAAAACCTAAACCAACCACAATCACAAATGCAGAAGAATGTCCCCACTCCTACTTCTGATAGTGAGAGGATCACTACTTTGAAATAAAGCCTCCTCTCTACAAATTATCTTATCCTCTCCAATCAGCTCACCAAAGAGAAACTGGTGCTGAGTTGGCCCAATTCTTCTCCCAACAAAAATCGCCCACATGCACTTTTTTTCGGTCAACCAGAAACCAATCCCAAACATGTGGAACAACTCAAGGTTGTGACTACCCAATCCGGCCTCAACACTCTTGAAAGGTGACCCCGCCCCACATTAATTTTGACCAAGAGGAAGGTGATGAAGTGATTGTACCACCGCCTCTGGAATCAATCACTCCACATGAAAAGGTGCATGTCTATAAGATGCATATACCCTTTGTTGGAAGGCTAAAGAAAGCCCAGTTGGACTCCAGATTCAACAAGTTTAAAGAGACAATGAGAAAGTTATGCATCAATGTCCCACTTTTGGACACTATGAAACTAATGCCTGAGTGGAAAAAATTCTTCAAGACTTGTTAAACTATAAGTATATTACTAAAGAATCTGAAATGGTAAAGCTAGCTAGAACCACATCGAACATTATCCAAAGTAAAGTGTTGCGCAAACGTAAGAATCTAAAATATTTTGGGATCATATGCGATCTAGGAGACTCTACCAGCCAATAAGGATTAACTAATCTTGGAGAAAGCATCTTCATCATTCCCTTGAGCATGTGTAGGACACTTGATCTCACTAATGCGCGACCCACCCACATGAGCATTTAACTAGTCGATTCCTCCATTACCAAGCCCATGGGCATTATTGATGATGTGCTAAGGCCAGAAAATTTCAAATCCCATGTGATTTTGTGATGTTGGACATAAAGGAGTATCATTATTACCCCCTTATCTTTGGTAGACCTTTCCTTGCTACTTCCAGACCATTCATTGACGTCGAGGCAGGACTTCTCACCCTACGATTGGGAACCAAGTTCATCAATTTCCAAGCCTCTAGGGGTAGCATGAAGTATACTATGGAAGAAGAGGCCTACGACTGTATAGACAAATACAATCAAATGCAACAACATTTCCTCAACTCTAAGATTCCACCAATGATAGAATCACATATTTCTATAGAGGACAAAATAGATGTGAAACAAATTGAGGTGTTTCCAGCTAGCCTCATCTCTCCTATAATGAGTGACATCATCACCCAAGATCCCCTTGCCCCACATACTTTAACCTTACTTCTTGCCACATTTCCACCCATCCCCATCTTCTTACCCCCTTCTCCACATGAAGCACTGATCTATAATACTTGACAGGTCCCTTATGAGCAACCTCTACAAATCATGAATCAAGTAGCACCGCTAAATGTCATTGATGAATTCTCCATTTATCATCCCTTCACCCCCCCCCATTGATATTAGTGGACAATATAGTGGAATAGTTGAACATCCACACTAAAGTCAATACTCTTCTCCCACTAATAATCATTTTTATACAACCATTATTCCATATAACTATCATCTACCACACCATACCAGGGGAATCTAAGTGTCTTGATCCCATTTTTTCTTTGGTATGAAGATGTATGCCAAGCAATCCAGGATAGTTTTCAAGGCACTCAAGCAAAGATGATGGAATGGTTTCTAGGAAATCAATCAAGTCAATACTAAAACCCTACCTCCTTCTTCGCTTCTCCATCACCTTATTATCCACCAACATCATGATATTATCCCTCCATCTTGGGTTTGGGATTTTCTTAGAATGAGAAAAATTCTAAATCTGTGGTGGAGGTGGGTGATACCCTCTTTGAATTCAATAAATCTTTTTACAAAACTTTTACAAATTGTAATGACTGAAAATACTATGTAACTTAGGACCCCAAAACTAGCATCACTCCTTGGAAATGTTGGCAAGTCATATGGAATTGATAAGAACCAAACATTAATTTTCTCTATCATTAACTATGGATTAACTTGTCATATATTTTGTATAATGTGTTGATAGTAACAATCTATCTGACGTGATGACACTCCTCAAAATAAAAGAAAAAGTGAACATTTTTAAGCATAGGAACAACCTTCCCCCTCCTCCTCTATCAAAGAAAAAAAGCAAAGAATCACCTGCAGACAAAAGTCAAGTCCGTGGTGGCTTGCTCCTCACCACAAATTATTCCATACTATCTAATAGGGATGTGCAAATAAAAGATTCCAAGGAGAAAACTAAAAAATGTGTTGAGGTAACTGTAGTCCACAAATAATTATATCTTGAGTCAAATAAAGGAGGTATCATCTTCTTCTGCAACTTATTCATCTTGTTCCTGTGCAAAAAATCATGAAAAGAAAGAAAAAAAATGGAGTGTCAAATCAGAAGTAAGAAACAATCTATTTCCTACAAAATCTTGATTTAGAAATAAGTTTTAGAACACATTTTAATGAGTAATATAGAATTTCATATTACGTGGTTTTAGGAGATTCAGTTGCTTGGCTATACATGGAGGTAAGGAACAAAGTGATTCTATGAGGGTGAGGATATACATGTTTCTAGTACAAATTGGAATCATTTTTTATTTTATTTTCTTGAGGACAACAAAGATTCAAGTCTGGGGTATTTTTATAAATGTATATTCATCTCAAATTTTACATGTCTTTCATAGTCTTTTTTATTAGGATTTATCTATTTTTCTAATTTTCTAGAATAAATTGCAATTGACCCACATTTGATCAAATATGCAAACTCAATTTTTTTCCTTTACATTTTGTAGGTTTTCACTTCAAAACACAATCCTAGCCATCTTGGCAAACGAAATGGCCAGCTCATTTTTCCAAATAATATGTTCATCCAGATGAAAGGCCTCAACCCAAAGCCTTGACTACACGTTTCACCCCTTGGCTCAACCTTTCCACACTTACCATCTCAGTAGTGAAACAAGAATCCCATGAAGCCAAACGCTCAGCATGGGTGCTCAATCGATCATTCCTTGCTTCCTAAATGACAGTCTTAGGTCTCTATGACAAAGACACACTTTAGTAGTGTGCCGCCACCCTACCTAGCATTTTTCACCCTACCTCCCTTGATCGCGTACATGTTCAAATTCCAACCGAGCATACCATGTTCCATACGACTTGTTCGGAAATTGTTTTGATGCCATGTTTCGATTCAAAAGAGATACTACCCTAGTATTAGGGTTTTGAGTTGTTATCAAGTGAATGTTCCATTTCATGCCCCAACAGACCATTTTAGGTTACCAACTGATCAGTTTTTGGCGCGCAAATAGTAAATTTTAGCAGGCACCAGTCTTCTTTTCCTCACCACCCCTTTAGGGTTTCCACCCCCCCTTCCCCTATAAAAGGATGGGGGATTCCACAAAGAAAAGGATCCAACTTTTTGTACTTACAATTTTATTTGAGCAATAGTCGGTTCAATTTTTAGAAAGTGTAATTTTTTAGATATTCAATAAAATTAGTTTTGTTATTGATATTTCCAATTCTCATTCTCCATTTCTTGGTCTTCTTTGAAATAAGGAACTAAGGGGGATAACCATTTAGTTATCAGTAGCTAAGATCCTTCAGGATTTTTGTCCTCTAGTATATGGCGTACTTCCTTCCCTCTTTTGTTTCTATTTTATCTATTATGAATCTTGAGTAGTTTTTCATATATATGTGTGGGGTGTAGCCCCATGGTCATGTTGTAAGATAGATTGATTTTTTTTATACTATTCCCTTAGTTAGATGGTTTTTAGTTTGGATAATATCCATTTCAAACAATTTGATCTCTCATTTTTATCGAACGTTAGTCTTGGGGAATGTGATTGCAAAACCCAAGGCTCGAAACAACAGGACAAATGCACAAGGATCTAAATGAGACCTCAAAAGGATCTTTCTTAGGATGTCAGGCTAGGATCTGTGGGAACCCAAGCCAATGGGTCCACAAGGATCTTGACTTTTGTGAATGCATTTGTGAATGTTTTTACATACCTTCTTATAACTCCATTATTGTATGATTTCCATCGATCTTGTTTCACGCCCACCACGGTGGTAAAAACAATAGCTTCAACATCCCTTCAATTTGATTCAACCTCATTTCTTCTATATCTTATTTCAATCACCTTCTTTACTTCTTACAATTTAATCTTTTTCATAGATAATTCTCTCTATACTGTTCTTAGAATAACACTCTTTTTAATTTTTTCCAGTGTTACTTTATTTCTGTGAAATTTACTTCCTTGTTCTTAGTATAATCAATCATCAAAATTTGGATCTTTACTTTCTACAATCTTTGTTTATAAGTGATTTGAGTTGGGATTTTAATCTTAAAAGTGTTGTTTGTAGATTGACCCTTTCTATACTTGGAAGGTTAAACTATAGGATTAAGACCCTAGTTTTTGGTGTGCGAAGTGACACGTATCAAAATCCCCTAATCTCATCCAATGAAACCTAGCCCTCTTCCTCCATTCACTTCCTCAAGGAGAAGCTTCCAAATTTGCAATATAATCCTCTATCTCTACAATATAATGACATATGTTGTTGCATATAGTGAATTTCACTCTAAATATATGTAGTTTTCCTTGCATATATGTTCCTCTCGACTTGTTCACAATTTCGAACATGAAACAACATCCCTTAAAAGTGTTTTTTTGAACTCCACTTCTGAATCCCATGCCTCCTTGAAGGAACTTGGAAGTAGGGTTTGATATTCCAGCTTATATTCATTTTTAGGTGGAAGTTGCAGTGATGCTGGCTCATTATAGATCTGATCATGATTAAAGAATGATCTAAATTACTTTTGCATTAAGCTTATGAATCCTCCTATTCTGCATAGTATGTCTCTCAATCTAGGCTCTCCTTGAGTAACCCTCTTATGAAAGTCATCTTTGGGCCTAACACCCACAATTCCTTCATAAGTAGCCATGAAATCACCAAAAACTCTGCCATTTTAGCCAAATGACTCTAGAGATGAATATCATGCTTGTTTCGTTGAACCATAAATGAACTTGACCTAATGTTCTTCTTACTCAAATAATGGATAATCTATTTGTGACATGCTCATATCTCAACCTCTCTAATCGCCCCTTCCACATTACCAAAATGCCTCTGAAAGAGCCCTTAGCTTCCATCACGTAAGAAGTGTCAAACTCTAGGCCACATATTATCTGATATGCCTTAATTCCATTTACCTCAGCTCCAAAATAGACATGATATTAAACTTGTATACACAAGAAAAGGCTCAAATCATATTTGGGTGTCTACGCCTTAGTTGCATTGTTTGTTCCAAGATGATAAAATCATCATATTAGGGCTTATTGCAGTTGTTTCTCCTCTTCTCTAAAATTCATATTAGTCTACATAATGTTGTGACCCACTTCTCAAAAACTCCAAAGAGTGTTGAATTCCGTTTGTATTCCAACACTTCCCATAAAAGGACCTTAACCATTACTGATAGATGCAAATATGACTACACAATATTGAAAGAAAGCCTCATGAGGATGATCCATTCTCCCTAGGGATTCATAGTATATTGTCATCAATGATTGTGATGTCTAGTTGGGCATTCTCCTTGATCTTCCCAACTACCTTAAAGAATTAATTTATCTTAAACGAATGGATGTTCTTTACATTGGGTAGTGGTATCCAATTCTTCTCTGGTTGGCCATTCTACTTACCCTTCCCCACTACCTTAGTGAGTTTATTTATCTTAAACAAATGTATCTTCTTCACATTGGGTAGTGGTCTCTAGTTGTTCTCGTTATTACGCTCTTGAGACATGTTTTTATTCTTCATTAATTTTCTTTCTATTGATGCCAATAGATGCTAGTTTCCCTCTCAGACACCCCTACTGGGTCTAAACCTTTGTCATTGCCATATCTTCAATGTCGAGGTTGATGAAATTGATGTGTGTTACCACCAAAATTTTCCTAGTTTGCCCCTTTCTTTCTACATCATCATTTAAAAGGTTTTGCATATATTGATTTTGAGATATCCCCCATTGGTTGTGGAGAACCTTTGATTTTTCTTGTTGATCATCATCCTGGATATACATCTTGTGCCACTAATTTTCTTTCTCTTTACCCTCTTTCTCGGTGTGCCCCATTCTCCAACAAAACATACATATGCTAGGTATATTTTTCACATTATATAATATAGTGATCCCCTTGAAACACTATCTCTAGCATAAATGGTTTTTTCATGTAAAGATTGAAAGAAATATGAGAAAATATACAACTCCTCTTTAAGTCGATATTTTTTCCTATTATGGTCTTGTTAATAATAGGTAGATGAAAATCAAGAAGTTTGAAATACAAACCAAAGAAACTATGATCCTATAGTTAAAATTAGGAGTTATATATGGATCGCATGCATGTATGCTAAGGTAAGAGCCCATCATTGGCCATAGGTTTCCAGTGAGAGCCTTTAGGTAGTCATCTTATTGGGTAAGATAAACCAAATAGTATTTGTTTTTGTTATTTATTTATCTAAATATTATGGTCGGTCTCCCCATTTTGTCTTGGAGGATCATTAACTTTACCTCTCTTGCAATGACCTTGACAATCACTAAAAAAACACCACAACTTCATGAGATTTGCATAGATGCCCTCCTCAATTTCAAAGTATGGAGTTCCATATAGCGTGCTTGTCCTGATGTCCAACTTGGTGAGTTGCACATCTATGTCCTTCAAGTCTATAAATGGCATTTTTTTCTTCCCCACTTCCATTGATTGTGATATCTCTTTACGGGACCAATATCACATATTTGGTTCTCGGGTCATTTTTCTTAGTGTGAATCTCTCTAGGGACGAAGATTGACTCAGGTTCTAGAAAGTATTATTCACGATAAAAGGTATCCAGCCATCATGGAAGATCTCTAGATGTTGTAGTGTCGTGCTTCTATTCGTGCTTGAGAATATCAAGTTGAGGTTCAAGCTTCTTAAGATCTCACTTTTCATGGTGCTTCCCTCGAGACTCACCATATTTGAATATGTCTATTCTGATTGGAATCCTCCACTTCTAGTATGTCCATTGTTGCACATATATGTTGTCTCCCTTCTCTCTCTGTGTCATTGTCAATATATTGTGATCCAAGTTCATTGGTCACGAGCCTCGCCCACCACTACTATCTGGTCACCCACATCAATGACTTCCCATCCCTAGAACCATAATGTGGTATTTATAAACAACTGGTCTCATGATTTCATTATTGAATTCTTATTACATCTAATTTGATTTTGAACCATCTACTAACAAATAATTCAATTTATTTGAGAGGACTTGATCAATACTTTACCATGTTAGACATATTATTTATATATACTTATATATATCATAATTATATACACAATTATATTAATAATTCAGCCAAGGTAGGGCATCAACTAGAAGCCTTGAAAGCCATGATTTTAAGTACTTTTTATTCTTGAATGTACTCATATCATGTACACACTTTTATTTTGATGATAGAGATTCGATAACATCTCTCACCTCACAATTCAAGCACATTTTCCTATAGAAACTACAATAATTAAATTAAAGTTTCGTCTTTTAATTAAGTCATAGAACTATTTGTTTAGTACTAACCAAGAGTATATACCACACTATGTATAACATACCAAAACTTTGACATATTCTCTTCTTGGCCCCTTCCCAATATTTTCCTATCATTTCTATACTTTTTAGCCTTGATGCTTAAATTGTGGAATTTATAGTGGTTTAGTGAACATTTGTTCAATAATTATACCAATGGAAGGGTTTATGCACAAATAACTTAGTTAAATCTTATTTAAGGATCTAAAATGTAAAATCACCACTTAAGTGGAACAATGGTAAATAAATCCATGTTAGAAGTGTAAGGCCCCAAACCTTACTTAATATATTGAGCAAGCTTAACTACCATAATTAAGTACTCCAAACCTTAATCTAACCTTTTGAGGTGTTTTTAAAGTATGATACAAGATTAAGTTTCAAGTTTGGTCCAATTTGGATGTTGTTTGTGCAAGTTATGCAAATATATGCATATTTTGGACTTTTATGCAATTTACCCAATTGGAAGGTTTTCTTTGCAAATTATCATGTGCATTATAATCCTTAGATATTACCTTACCATTCTCAAGCTTTTGAACCATGGGTCCCTGGGTTGCACATTCATTTGAAGGTGTTTCTCTCCAAGGGCATTAAAGGGATTACCCTCTTTATAAATGAGCTTATCTTTAAAAATATCAACCAATGGGGTTATTTCTTTTTTTGAAGGATGGTGGGGATGGCCTAGAAGTCTCTAGGGGCTTTTAGGACCGAGCTTTGATATACAAGAAGAGTCTATGAGTTGTCCTCTTGCATGGCCATGAATTCCTAGCCTAAGGACACATGGAAAGTCCCATAGACACCTCATACTTGCCCCCTTCTTTATAAAGCCATGCCTACCCCTTCCCACCTCTCAATCTAAGAAGCAATCCTCTCCTTATCTTTCCCCCAACTTATATCATCTTTCCGACTCTATTTTTCTGTGAAGGTGTTGTCCCAAGGTAAAAGTGAGTGCTTACCTTGGTGAAGAAGGCTCCTAGGGTTTCGAATTTGCTCTATATAGGGTTTCTTAAGCTCCTCCTTGGCGATTTCGACCAAAACTAGTAAGTATCCTCTTTTCCTTCCCTATTTTCATTCTTTTCATCTTCCTTCCACCTTCCTCTAGGTCAGAACCCTGGTCTTCCATGGTGAAACCCCACCTAGAGCCCTTAAACACCCCATCTCCATGTTCTTTTATTAGGGTTTTTCACCTCTAAAGTGGAGAAGGTGCTTCTTGATTAAGATAGGAGATTTTTTGGAGAAACCAGCCTCTCTAAGCTTGGGAACCTTACTTATTGGAACTGTACACCTTCCCTAGAGGTGAGTTTTGTAATCCCCTTCTCATATATTGCTTACTACATGCTTAAAACTCATGCTTCTATGTTTAAAATCGATGATCTCCATCTCTATTTACCATGTTCTTCTAGGGTTTTGGTTTCTTGCTATTTTACCATCTCTAGAAGATCTGGTTTGGTTACCTTTGAAACTCCAAACCCTGATCTTTGGTCAAACGGTGTTTTCTCTCTCTCTCTCTCTCGATCGGTTTGATGATGTGGCAATTTCCTATTGGTCAATTTTTAGAAATTCATAGCTATGTAATTCCCTTGTCCAAAAATTAAAAAATATGTTTTGAGCTCCAAAAAACATTCTCTTTCCACACAAAAAAAGTTCTAAGGTTGTGTTTGGAGTTTTTTTGAAAAGATTTTTTAGAAAATGAATTAAATACCTAAAAATCACCAAAAATATACTTTAACCTTCATAACTCCAAAATATGCAAAATTATATGTTTTCTTAATTAGAAGAACCTAACAAGATAAATGGTGACGTTTTTAGAGTCTAAATCAAAGTTCTATGCAAAAAGTAAAAAATAGGGATTTTCTTTACATTAATTCATATAACATACCCTAATACATGGTTATACATTAGATTAGGAGAAGTTGGTCTTGGACTCAATGAAGTGATGAAAGTTGGTAGTTGAAATCATATGAGAGGTATGTGTAATCCCTCTTTATGTATGTGCAATCCCTCTTTATGTATGTGCAATCCCTCTTTATGTATGTGCATATCTAACCCTTTAGTTGGGATACTTGTGAACCAACCTTACTTTCCCTAATGAGGCTTTATTGAACCCGATTTCCTCTACTCATGAATCTTTTGATGTGTTTGCCTCAAAATTTGTATTGATGTTTTGTTTCATGGGTCTTGGAACCCCACTACCATATTGCAGTTATATGACTAGTTATCTTGCCAATTTACTACTTCTTATGCATGATGGTTTATTTGACTATTTAGCTATAGTAGTGGTACTTATGTAAAACCACCCATAGTACGACATGTGATAATTTGCTTTGGGGAACATATTATTCTCCCCCTTATAAAAATATGTGTATGTGACTGGGAATGTATTAATTCTCCCCTCACATATAGTTTGAGGTCTGGTAGGTGTCATAACCCTACTTATTTAATGTAGTCCAATATCGATCATTCATGCAATTCGTTATTATTTGTTGGTTTTTGGCAAGAATCTATTTTCGTTATATGCCTCATCCTCTTGGCCCTCTAATTATGTGATGAATCCATATATTTATGCTTCAATGTTATCGTTATCTTTTGTACTTGTTAAATATTTTGACATGTACTTTGTTTTCCTTTCCCTTTTACTGGGTGCTCTCCCAACCACCCAAGTTAGGACAAGTTGTTGATTTGAATCAGGAGAACATAGCTTTGGGCATGGACCTAACTCTTGGAGATGTTGCTCTGGAGACAAGATTTGAAGTATTTTAGACTTCCTTCTATCTAAATCCTTTTTTTTGTATCTTGTTGTAAACCCTCATGGGAGATTTTGATGTACTTGTGCAATCTTTTATGAAAGTTGCATATAGTCAGTTATTTTTATTACGCTGCTACACTTTGGTCTTTTGCATTCCATTATAATAAATTTGGAAAATTTATGCATATTCCAACATACCTTTGAGTGTGTTTGGAATGGATGTTAATTATTCAATTTTTTTAGTAAGGGGGTGATCCCTCCTTCTTACAACATGGTATCAGAGCCCATGGTAGTTGGAATCTAACTATTTGAATTTTGTCTCCCTAGTTAGAATGCGTGCCTTACCTTTCAGTAACATGTTTGCCCTAGAGTTGATCCATATATGATGAAGAGTTGATTTAGGATCCTATAGTTTCATAATGATGAATAGATCACTAAAATACTTACAACTAAAAGATACATAAGTAACCATAGTAACTTGAGGTTGATTATATTGGCCTTTAGGTAGGTACTAGGACATGAAGTTGAAAGAAAAGGTGTTTAGAAAGGATTAGGGTTTGGGGGCTGGAAAGATTTTCCTCCACACCACTGGCTTGGTTTTTGAGGACTCCTGAACCCATATGATACTGGCCTAGCCTGGGCTGATATAAATTGTCTGAAATAGCATGCTTTTAGGTAATAGTAGCCTTAAACATCTATATAATTTATTTAGGGACCCTAATATGTTGAACTAGTCTCCCAGGTGTAATGACATGTTTGAGGATGGATACCCAATATACTTCCCTTATGACCCATAGAACCACATGTTTGGATAGTTATCCCTAGAACCTAGACTTTGAAGTTTGTTGTTTAGTAAGCAATCAGAGTGCACAGTGAAGCGTGATGGATCTTGTATATGGTCTACTTAGACTCATCCTTTTACCTCTAGATTAGTTTGGCTTGGTAGGTCAAACCTTTTAAGGGGTGGAGAGTTGTTGGTCTGATGATGTTTGGGTAGTTAGATTTTGAGGATGAAATCCTTTTCCAAGGGGATGGAGTCACGTAACATACTGAAATCTAGCTACTCTGACTTTTGAAACCCTAATTCCCTAATTAGGAAGTTAGTGTGCTTGAATCCTTAGTTTTGACCAAACAAGTTATAGTTGTAACCACATGTTTCTTGGTATCCAAAAGAACATATAACGATCATCTAGTGAATAGTTCATATGTTTGAACCCTAATGAATATCTAATGCACATAATAAGAGTAACTCACATTTTAATACTAATAGTGGGTAAGCATGATGTTGACCATGTCATAAACAAATAGACCCTAATGATATGATGGGCAAGATAATTATAATCTAACCTTGGACTTAATGCATCCTAAGAAGGTATAGGTGAAGAATAATGATCATGTTAACCTAAACCCTAAGTTGTAATAATCTAACCTTAACCTATACATCCTTAATGACATTCATGATACATTAGTGTCACTACATGTCATAATTAGATAACATACTTTAATACACATAAATCATATATTAATCAGGTCATCGATATGAAATTCATATCACCTTGTTCTCTAATACACACCTAATTAATCACCTAATGACTTGGTACGTGAATGAAATCATTAATATGTAATACGTCCCACCTTGATCACTAAAATACATATAATGACTTCAATATGGGTAAGAAGAAATTGGATTCACATAAATGTGAATAATTAATAATAGGAAGTGTATAAATATGAGAAAATGATTAATGATGACATTAATGTAAAAAAAGGTAATGTGACAATGTTTAATATAGATATAAGTAATTGATGTGACATTATTTGGATTAATTATAACAAATTGGATAAAGTATCTTATTTCATAAAAAATAATCGGATGTAATTCAATAAGGTGATAATGGAGTCTAAAAACAAATTATTAAAGACAATGATCAGATATAATAATGCATATTGATATAATTGAGTAAACTCTAATTGTGCTAAAACTCTTAATGAGATAAACAATATATAGGACTTTGTGCATAATGAAGTATAACTCTTTTAGAAACAATGTAAATATGACATGACACAATTAAAAGAATAATAATGATAATGTGATATCCTAATGAATATAATTCTAATAAGCCATAAATTTAAAATGAAATCGTTAAAGTGGAACCTTTAGGTGATCTATGACAACCTGACCTACGTGGAGTTGCTTGAGAAGATTCTGAACTCCCAAGTAAAGCAGTTATAAAATTAAGAGTTTAAGTTAGTAAAAGTTTTGGTGGAAGTTTAATGGAAACAACTTGGGAGTTTAGTTGTGAGGTGTTGCATACTCACCCTTCTCACTTTGCTTTAGATTTTGAGGACAAAATCCTCTTTAAGGGGTTGACTGCTATAACATATCGAAACTTTGACATATTCTCTTTTTTTCAATATTTTCCTATCATTTCTATCCTTTTTAGCCTTGATGCTTAAATTGTGGAATTTATAGTGGTTTAGTGAACATTTGTTTAATAATTATACCAATGGAAGGGTTTATGCACAAATACCTCGGTGAAATATTATTTAAGGATCTAAAATGTAAAATCACCACTTAAGTGAAACAATGGTAAATAAATCCATGTTAGAAGTGTAGGTCCCCAAACCTTACTTAATATATTGAACAAGCTTAACTACCATAATTAAGTACTCTAAACCTTAATCTAACCTTTTGAGGTGTTTTGAAATTATGAGACAAGATTAAGTTTCAAGTTTGGTCCAATTTGGATTACTTCAACCAACCAATTCACCAACAAGTAGAATGATTGGTAAGTCAATACCTATATGTTTCCCCGACATGCCATGTTGAGTTTGAGGTTCTAATTTCTTTGCAAATCTTTTGTTTCTGATTAAAGAACATGTCCTTTTCATTTCAGTCTGTATTGTTATATTTTACCTCTCGTTTCCATATTTTTGATGGCTTTATTTCTTAATGATGGTTCCTAATATATTTTTCTACTCCAATCATAGTCCTCACTAAGATGATATATCTACAATGCATGAGCATGGTGGTTTCCCATATGATAATCACTGATGTAACGGTTTAGTAAAAGGGAGACTTCTCCCTCAATGCCCACATTCATGTTGATCAGTAGCAACTAACTCACTTAATACTACTTGCTCATAGTATATTCTAGAGTGTAAGTTTCTAAAGAGTTCTGGTAAGCAACCAACATGCTTGATACTACTTGCTAGTAGTTTCTGGTGTGTAAGTTTCTAAACAGTGTGTGTATAAGATGCATATCATAGGGGGGGAAGAATTTGATATATATAATTTTTGTAGCTTTTATCCACTACCTAGTCCCATAGAATAAGTACCACTTCTATTCTGATCATGAAACCTCTGAATGAAGATGTGGGTTTCAGTCTTAAAATCTTCTTTGAGCTTATTGTTGAATCTATCTTATCCACACCCATGTACCAGCTGTAATCTAATAAGACCAAATCTTTCATACTCGACCCAAGGGTCGACCCGAAAAAGCCCATGGGTCTCAGGTCTCTAGTTCAACCGACAGGTTGATAGGTTGAACCAGTGTTGTCGGCATGATATCCTATATATCTATCTAATGTGATCAAATATATGTATATATAGAAAGAGAGATTTGAAGCAATAGGGTTGGATTCATCATATATAACATAGAATATAATTTTTCCTTTAAGCTATTGAATCACAACCAATTAATACATAACAAGTGAAATAATAATGCAAACCAACGTATTACATGCTTACAATATTTGAATTAACGAGACATCATTGGTATGTAAATAAATTTATCTAACAAAATAGAAAATTTATTTGAACATAGCGAGCAAAATAGTAATGTAGTTTATAATGTTAGAGTTAATGAGATAGCATTAATATATGTATGAATTTATCAGAAGATGCACAGCACAATCCCTAATGTTACTGACTTGGCCCCTAAGCATGGCATAGGAGCAAGGAAACCTTGAGCACGGAAAGAACATAAAGCTGAAGTGGGAACGTCATTGAGGGAAATGAGGAGAAAATGGGGAAAGATGATAGAAACAAAAAGGAGGGAAAGAAGAACAAGAAGATAAAGGGAAAGGTACCTAGCGGTGAGGAGAATCAACCTTGGTGTTGATGCACCACACTAGGTTCCTATAGCAGCCGCAAAACGCATTAGTAGTTGTAGGATGCAACATTATTTTATGTTGGCTATGGCTCCTAAGCATTGTAATGACGGTTCCCAAAGCTTGGTCGGTGGTGAGTCTTGAGAATGGTCATGGAGGAACCCAAAGTTGGTCAACGGCATGGAAGGTGGTCGAAAGGAGACTTCCTACCCTATCACCCCTTATGTGGTGTACATGAGTCAGGGTCGGCGTATTAGGTGTTGAGGTCAAAGTATTAGGGCGTCGGGGTAATTTAGGGGTTATGACATCCCCCCCTATTTTTGCCTTCTATTTAGAAATCAGAACTGGTTCGTTTCAGCAAACTCAAAGCCAATTCAGCAGGTCACCTGTTCAACCATGTGGGTGACTGGGTCAACCTCTAAGAAGCCCCAAAAAAGGGTTTTGGCCTCACCCAGACCGCAAAGCCTTCCGAGTGACAGTTCAACTGGCCAGTCTAGGTTGGGTTTCAAAACTCTGAATAGGACTACATGATGGAGCTAAAACTTACACCAAAAGATTACTCTTCTAATGGAAGTCCTAATATGCACCAAAAACCCTAGAGAGTTGATGTCCTCTCTAGGTTTACCTACAACTAGTGCTAGATAAATGCTCCAACCCTACAAGAATGTGGAAGCCTTATCATAGTACAGATTTAGGATCGAACCCAAAGGATAACGTAAAGAATCTGAGTGTCTTTTTCTTATTTCGTATCAATCTAAGTTAACCATCTAAGACCAGAAGTTTGATTTGAGTTATTTAACCTAAAACATGCAAAAGTAAAGGCAAGAATAAAAACTAGTTTGAGTATTAAATTCTAAGATTTAGTAAATGATGATAGATCACTGGGGTGATGTGTGTATTCACCACCACTACACATGTATTGTATCTGTACCAAACATAGCAAGACTTGTAAGCAAAATACATGGATTTTATACAATACCGATGTCTTATTGGACAAGAGTAATGCACACATCCTTCACGGGTTGAGTAACCCTCATCCGGTACATATCTATGTGTAAACGAAGATATGTAGTCTCCGAAGAGAGAAACTTACTCAACCTCATGAAACGTGCATTGGAAAACTAACAAGCGAGCAATAATTACCAAATCGATTAGTATCCTTATAGACTATCCCTCTTTCGAGGATATATCTATGAGAAACGTGGGAGTGTTGCAACGTCAGCCATTCCCGAGCGAATGGTCAAGTACTTTGCACCACTCTCTCCTCATAGTGTGTTCCTCGACCTGTCAAGGTTGCACTTTTGTACGTCAACTGGTTCCATTTCATAGTACAAAAGCACAACGATGGAGGTGAGTTTACTCCACTCCTTAGAAAGCATTCCTAGATACCGAAACGGATGCGCGGTGGATACACACACCAAAAACCAACACTAAATCGGTATTCGAGTCTCAAGAGCGGTCATAGACAAACCACAACGAAAGACAATAGATGCATACAAGAACACGGCCAACATTCAAGCATGTATGAAATGATTTAGTATTGAATCATAATGATAACATCTTTTTAGTACAGATTACAAAACACGGGTAGCGGGGCTAGTCCCCGCACCCCAGTGGGTGAAACTACTCGCTCCTCATGCGAGAAACAAGAAGAATGAGAAAGAGGAAGAAATCTACCATGGACTCAGTGCATAAGGTAGTCGCATCTCGGTGAAGATGAAGCGGTCTTCTACGTCTTGTCGGAGCAGATCTGGACACAGAACAGGAGACGCCAAGACAGTCCAGACAGTCTCTCTAGCTCCGTCTTCCTTCTCTTCTCAGTCTCCTTGATTGCAATACGGGCAGTCGGTGGAATGGAACTGGCGTAGACAGGACTGGATTTTGATCGGAACTGTGTAGTGGCAGCCTGTCGGCGTCTGGGAACCGATGCCAAACTGGAGACCCTGCTGGTCCTATTTATAGGCACAGGTCTGGTCCCAAACGATATTGTGGCTTTTTGCATCAAATGGTTTCAGTTTGTTTCGATCAAACGGTTTTGAAATATCCCCTCCAAATGGTCTGGAGACCGTTTGCTACCAAACGGTCTGCAGACCGTTTGCTCCCAAACGATTTCCAGCCTTGCAGTCTTAGGCAAACGGTCTTCTGTGCGGTCTTTGGCAAACGGTCTTTCGTGCGGTCTTGGGCAAACGGTCTTGCCCTTGCGGTCTTGCGCTTGCGGTCTTGAGACCGTGCTAGAGCAAATGGTCATCGCTCCTGCCCAAACGGTCAATTGGTCCATACGGTCTGTGTTCCACACGGTTTTGCAAGCATCGGCAGCCACCTAGCGGCCTTGGATGATCGATTGTGGCAGAGGCAGGTTGTTGTAGGTTGCTGCTTAGGCAAAACAGGTGGAGAGAAGGTGGTTGTGGAGCAATGGCAGATGTGCGCTGGAGTACGAGATGATTGCAGGTCTCGGCGGAAGCAGGTGCTGTCGGGGAGGGTGACGGGATCAGTGGTGTTGTGGAACGGCGGCTATGGCAAAAGTCTGGAAGCAGTGGGTCCGAAATCAGAGAGGCGCGAGGTAGGGGACGACGCACCACAGCCGTGTTGAGGCACCACGGTCGTGGTGATGCTGCTATCCCACGGCTGTGCTGCCTTGCATGGGCGTGGTAGGCGAAAACTTCGGCCCTAGTGACGTTGTACCACGGCTATGGCGTGCTACCACAGTCGTGGTGAGGCTACAGTCCCACGGCCGTGCCGCCTTGCACGGGCATGGCGGGTGAGAACTTGGCTCTGTGGGCGATGTGCCACGGTCGTGGCATGACCAGCACAGTCGTGGCAGATATGCGCCACGGTCATTGTGTGACCAGCACGATTGTGGCGGGTGGAGACTTGGCCCTGTTGGCAATGCGCAACGGCTGTAGCGTGAACAGCACGGTCGTGGCAATTGTTCTACTTCATGATATTGATTATTTGTTGCACAAGCTTGGGGCTTTGAGGACAGAGCGCACAGTTGTGCGTTGTTGATGTTTGATTGGATGATTGAGAGTGATCTACAGAGGGAAAGGAGAGTGTGTAAAAGATAATAGCATCGAATAAACTAGTAATTAGAACTATTTAAGCATTATTTATGTGAGCATGAAGAAATACTCAGAGTAAAGCAAAGCAAGGGTAATTTAGTCATAATGAGGTATAAAAACCCTAGAATTGGCGACTGTAATGGTGAATCTGGAGGATTCATCACCACACCGAACTTAAGTGTTGCTCGTCCCGAGGAACGGTAAACTGAAGACAGTCGACAAATGGCTCGCTCGTCTCATAATTTCCTCAACATTGTGTGAATGTCAAAGTTTTCACGAAAAAGAGAAAGGAAAATGAGGCGAAACAAAATTAGGGCAAAAACATCAAAAATACTTTGAATTGGTGACTGAGGATGGATCTAGAGGATTCATCACCACACCGAACTTAAGTGTTGCTCGTCCCGAGGAACAAAAAACTTAAAACAGTCGCCAATGAAATTGTTCATCTCGTGTTTGCTTCATCCTTATGTCATATTATAATTTTATTTATGGCTCAGATCGATACAGCGTCAAGGCTTCCTTAGATCATGGAATACATCTTATGATATCCTTGTTTCTGATTTCACTTCACTGGAGTATTGGTCATGTCTAGAAATTTTGTGAGATTTTTGAACGGACCTGCGGAATCAACAATATGCATATGATCTATCATTGGTGTTGAAAAAGGAGAGAATGGGGGTATGATCAAGAGATAAGAGTCTCTCCTCTGATTGAATCAAGACTCTTATTATTAGTTGACTCATCGAGATACTTTGAATGATTTATGCACAACTCTGGTTGACTTAGCCTTACACCTGATTTTTTTTCTTTTCTAAAGGTAACTCGGAATTGTGTATAGGTTGGCTTACGGCTTTTGGCTATTTTACCTCTTCGAGAGGAGGTAAGGGGTTATTTTTGGATCCTTAGGATCTCACTACCGGTCACGACGTATCTGCCTTTATGAGGGCAGCTAAAGTACCGGTCGAGCAAGACCTTTATCAGTTATCCTTATTCATGGCACAACTCTCATGTTTTTATTCACACTCTGGCTTTTATTCATTCTCACCTGGCTTAGGAGAAAGGGTATTTTTGGATTTTTGCATATTTGGGATGACAGGCCTCTTTTTGGAATCGGGGTAGATTTTTCACCGACCTCGGTATGTGCACAATCATCATTGTATACTCTTTGAAGTGAAATGATAAGGTGGTACGCCCTTGTTATGTATTGAGGGGTATGGAAGAAGTGGTAGTGGAAAAAGAGGTGTGGTGTACCACACCGAACTTAGAGTTTTGCAGAGGTGTGATTTACCACACTGAACTTAAAGTTCGGAAATGTTCTAGTTTTCACTAGAAAGGAGTGTGGCGTGCCACACCGAACTTAAAACTTTGGCATGGTTAGTGAATAGAGGGGTATGAAAATGAAGGAAGAAGTGTAGAAGAGAGTTCGGATCATGATGCAGTTTGCTTAGCGATTCCATGCGATGGGTCTCTTTTCTCCATCACACTCTGCTCAAAAAGAGACATGATGAAACATCAAATGAGAAATCCATACAACAGATCCATTAATCAAATAAAGGCGGGATGTATTTGATCTATCTCAGTCTTATTGAAGTGTATCATCTTTTCCTGTTTGAGGGTATGACATTAGGATTCATAGACTATTCAAGATGAAAAACACGCATTGGCTAGTTTTAAGCATTCTTTTCTTGGAAATTTGTAACGAAAAGAGGTGATGATCACAGATTCAAAAAACAAAAGCCGACTAGATAAAGGCTTTGTTTTTGGCAGACTACAGAAAGGCAGAAAAATTATAAAAAAAGAAACTAGAATGGAAAAATAGGGAGCAATAAAGATAGAGGGTGGAGTGAAAGTCATACCACCCGCCCTCCACCTTGAACTCATGAATTCGCTCTTTTTTGAACAAATATTAGGTTCGAGGTGGAGGGGAAGGGTTGAGAAATGTTAACCAGGCGGTTCTCGTAGTTGGAAGAAGGTGCGGCAAAGATGTCTCGCGATAGCTGGTGCCGAGAATGAGGAAGTGGCTTGAACAACCTGTTGACTGGGTGGTTGTGGCGACTTGAACGAGTCTTCTGGATGACTTGGATGCACATTTCTTTCGCCTCGTTGTCCGTCTAGAAGAATCCAGAGACCTTCCCCCATCAGCGAGGGAGGTGAAATATAAGCAGTCGAAATTGGAGGACTATGCGAGAAATCAAGGTTATGCCCACTTGTGCCCTCCAGTTGTGGCTCACCCTCGAAGTTCAAAGTAAAACTACTTTCTTCAAAATCTAGGGAAGTTGATTGAGGGTCAGCCACTTGAACTTCCTCCTATCCAGGATCAGGTGGTGGATCCGGTTCCAGCTTCATTTCATCACCTGGATTTTCTTGTGTGGGATATGGTAGCCAGGATGACGTTTCTTCATCAGAGGAGTTATTTTGAGAAGTATCATCATCTTTATCAATGTTGAAATTGGTCAGAGTTTCGTTCTTCTTTTCAAGGTTTTGTTCAGAATTTTCCTCGTAGAACATCCTTAGTTCATCCAAGTAACTAGAAGAGGATTTGATTGGTAAAATGAACTCTTGCTCGGGTAAGGAAATCATGGGATCCTCAGATAGAGGTTCCAATGATGTCTCTTCATGGGAGGGATTAGTCCATGACATATCGTTTTGAGGGCTAAAATCCCCTGATGAACCCATTTCTTCGATATTGGGACTAATATATACCATTTTTGAGTCATGTTGTTGTTCCAGTTCTTCTTCATAACACTCCTCTAGTTCTATTGAGTGCTCGAGAAGAGTTTCTATGGGAGGAATGGAACCTAGCTCAGGTAATGGACATATCTCAGTTTCTTGAATATCAGGAGGGGCTTCTTCAGAGGGATGAGTGACTATAGAGGGATATGTCTGTGACTTGATGTCTTCCCAAGGGTCCTTTTTGTCATTGCAAGAGTTTACAGTAATATCGTAATCCATTCCAAAGTCAAGAGATGGCTCATGTTTCTCTTCATAGTGCACTATCATCTCGTTCAAGTGACTAAGAGTAGTTTCAATAGAGGGATCATGCTCTTGTTTGAGAACTGGCTCCGTCAGAACTCCTTGTGGTGATGTCATCTCATGGAAAGGACCAGTCATAAGATTATTATCATGAGACCCCTCATCCTCCCTTGATTCTGTTTCATCATCATCAGAGTCAGTGAGAGTGGTATGGTCCATCCCTGGATCAGGGTCTTGATCAGTCCCATCCTCGAAGTTTGTTTATAGATCAGTCGAATGATTAGAAATTTCTTCATAAGGAAAAATCGAATCATGTTCCAGAAATGGAGTCATTTGAGTCTCTTGCATAAAATATGTCTCCTTATCTGAATCAGTCACATATTCATCTAAGTCTGACTGTGAAGGAGTGTAGGGTTCTTGTAACGTAGACCCTTCTTCATTGGAATTCAACGACAAGATAGTTGAAGTTGAAGAATATTTGTCATATAAGGAGTCAATAATTGTTGATTGCCCCTCAATCTTTATGGTTGGATATGGGTCTATGGGGGGAGAAGATGGACAAACACCAAAATTTATCCCCAATTTATCTCCCAATTGTAGAAAATCTTCATATTGGCTACTCATTATTTCATCTAAGAGCATAGTGCATGAATCATTATATGAGTCAGACCTTGGCTCGGAAAATGATTCTTTTTCTTGTGATGTTGTGAAGGAATCATCCTTGAGTTCAGTCATTAACTCTGAGGATGATTCCCCACCCTGCATTGATGCTTGAAGATCATTGGAAGGCACCTCCTACATGATATCGTAATCATCATCATAATCAACATGTGGACTAGGGATGTGCTTAGTTAAAATTGGTGGATGTTCTACATGTTGCTCAGGAGCGTTGACAAGTTGTGTAAGTTGATTAAGATCGGCTATCAACTTCTTGGTCGCGGCTGTCTGATCGGCTAGTTGTTGAACCACCGATGTCTGTAAGGCACATAGTTCTTTCACCAATGTGCGTTGATCTTCATGAAAAAGCTCTTCACGACATCCGTTTGGTTTATGTTGATAATAGCTTCCCTCATCATAGTATTTATTTGCATTGTTTTCCAGGTTCCCTCCTACATTGCAGTCTACGCTTCAAAATCCATCATAGTTAGGTTTCTCATAGTAGCCCCCGGGGTGATACGGATTATAACCTGCGTTATATCCATAGTTGTATGGAGTGGCTGCTCTGAGTTTCCCAACTATACGATTCGTGATTACTTGGCACAATTCCATCACGTAGTGAGGAAGAACGTTGAAACAGTAGATCGATGCATGAGAATAGTCGCCACAAAATTGACAACAATTGGTTGGTGGCACTGACTGCTTCATTTTGAAGAGAATTGGTACCTGAAATCAGAGAACGAGTTTATCAAGCTTGACCAACCACTTCAAATCCAAGATGATATGCAAGACTAAGTCCTTTACTTTTTAGATTTTTTAAAAGAAAAATGAAAAACCCTAGAGAAACCTAAATCGACACGAAATTCGAAAAAGACGATTCTTATACCGTTGTCCCCGGCAATGGCGCCATTTTTTGATGGAGCGAAAACTTACACCAAAAGATTACTCTTCCAATGGAAGTCCTAATATGCACCAAAAAACCCTAGAGAGTTGATGTCCTCTCTAGGTTTACCTACAACTAGTGCTAGATAAATGCTCCAACCCCACAAGAGTGTGGAAGCCTTATCATAGTACAGATTTAGGATTGAACCCAAAGGACAACGTTAAGAATCTGAGTGTCTTTTTCTTGTTTCGTATCAATCTAAGTTAATCATCTAAGACCAGAAGTTTGATTTGAGTTATTTAACCTAAAACATGCAAAAGTAAAGGCAAGAATAAAAACTAGTTTGAGGATTAAAGTCTAAGATTTAGCAAATTTTGATGGATCACTGGGGTGATGCAGGTATTCACCACCACTACACGTGTATTGTATCTGTACCAAACATAGCAAGACTTGTAAGCAAAATACATGGATGTTATACAATACCGATGTCTTATAGGACAAGAGTAATGCACACATCCTTCACGGGTTGAGTAACCCTCATCTGGTACATATCTACGTGTCAATGAAGATATGTAGTCTCTAAAGAGAGAAACTTACTCAACCTCGTGAAATATGCATTGGAAAACTAACAAGCGAGCGATAATTACCAAATCGATTAGTATCCTTATAGACTATCCCTCTTTCGAGGATATAGCTATGAGAAACGTGGGAGTGTTGCAACGTCAGCCATTCCCGAGCGAATGGTCAAGTACTTTGCACCACTCTCTCCTCAGAGTGTGTTCCTCGACCTGTCAAGGTTGCACTTTTGTACGTCAACTGGTTCCATTTCATAGTACAAAAGCACAATGATGGAGGTGAGTTTACTCCACTCCTTAGAAAGTGTTCCTAGATACCGAAATGGATGCGCGGTGGATACACACACCAGAAACCAACACTAAATCAGTATTCAAGTCTCAAGAGCGGTCATAGACAAACCACAATGAAAGACAATAGATGCATACAAGAACGCGGCCAACATTCAAGCATGTATGAAACGATTTAGTATTGAATCAGAATGATAACATCTTTTTAGTACAGATTACAAAACACGGGCAGTGGGGCTAGTCCCCGCACCCCAATGGGTGAAACTACTCGCTCCTCATACGAGAAACAAGAAGAATGAGAAAGAGGGAGAAATTCACCATGGACTCGGTGCAGAAGGTAGTCACATCTCGGTGAAGATGAAGCGGTCTTCTACGTCGTGTCGGAGCAGATCTGGACACAGAACGGGAGACGCCAAGACAGTCCGGACAGTCTCTCTGGCTCTGTCTTCCTTCTCTTCTCAGTCTCCTTGATTGCAATACAGGCAGTTGGTGGAATGAAACTGGCGTAGACGGGACTGGATTTTGATCGAAACTGTGTACAGACAGCCTGTCAGTGTCCAGGAACCGATGCCAAACTGGGGACCCTACTGGTCTTATTTATAGGCACAGGTCTAGTCCCAAACGATCTTGTGGCTTTTTGCATCAAACGGTTTCAGTTTGTTTAGATCAAACGGTCTTGAAATATCCCCTCCAAACGGTCTGGAGACCATTTGCTACCAAACGAACTGGAGACCGTTTTCTCCCAAATGATTTCCAGCCTTGCAGTCTTAGGCAAACGGTCTTTCATGCGGTCTTGGGCAAACGGTCTTTCGTGCGGTCTTAGGCAAACGGTCTTGCCCTTGCGGTCCTACGCTTGCGGTCTTGAGACCGTGCTAGAGCAAACGGTCATCGCTCCAGCCCAAACGGTCAATTGGTCCATACGGTCTGCACTCCACACGGTTTTGCAAGCATCGGTAGCCACCTAGCGGCCTTGGACGATCGATTGTGGTGGAGGCAGGTTGTTGCAGGTTGCTGCTTAGGAAAAATAGGTGGAGAGAAGGCTGTTGTGGAGCAATGGCAGATGTGCGCTGGAGTACGAGATGATTGTAGGTCTCGGCGGAAACAGGTGCTGCCGGGGAGGGTAACGGGATCAGTGGTGTTGTGGAATAGCGGCTATGGCAAAAGTATGGAAGCAGTGGGTCCGAAATCAGAGAGGCGCGAGGTAGGGGACGACGCACCACGGCCGTGTTGAGGCACCACGGTCGTGGTGATGCTGCTATCCCACGGTCGTGCTGCCTTGCACGGGCGTGGCAGGTGAAAACTTCAACCTTGGTGACGTTGTGCCACGGTCGTGGTGTGCTGCCACGGCCGTGGTGTGCTACCACGGGCGTGGTGAGGCTACCGTCCCACGATCATGCCGCCTTGCACGGGCGTGGCGGGTGAGAACTTGGCTCTGTAGGCGATGTGCCACGGTTGTGGCGTGACCAGCACGGTCGTGGCAGATATGCGCCACGGTCATTGCGTGACCAGCACAGTCATGGCGGGTGGACTTGGCCCTGTTGGCAATGCGCCACGGTCGTGGCGTGACCAGCACAGTCGTGGCAATTGTTCAACTTCATGATCTTGATTATTTGTTGCACATGCTTGGGGCTTTGAGGACAGAGTGCACAGTTGTGAGTTGTTGATGTTTGATTGGATGATTGAGAGTGATCTGTAGAGGGAAAGGAGAGTGTGTAAAAGATAATAGCATCGAATAAACTAGTAATTAGAACTATTTAAGCATTATTTATGTGAGCATGAAGAAATACTCAGAGTAAAGCAAAGCAAGGGTAATTTAGTCATAATGAGGTATAAAAACCCTAGAATTGGCGACTGTAATGGTGAATCTGGAGGATTCATCACTACATATAGATCGTAATAACTTAGGCAAAATAAGGTCTTGTTCTAAATCCTTATATAACACATTATAAGTCTTTCCAGAATCCTATATCAAGGCAGACTTGTTTTTTTATATATCTATACCAATAAATAAAGACAGGTGGTGTGTTTGTGTGTCTTTTTTCACGTGCCTGTGTGTTTTCTTCTCCAGCAGTTAGCACGCAGTTTATATTTTTTCTTTTTCTAATAAGGCAGTTGAAATAATTGTGTTTTGCTTTTTCAGCAGCTAGGGTACCTACTTGGCACGCAGTTTAGATTTTTTTTTCTTTTTACATATTTAATCTATGTAATAATTTTCACCTATTTCATTATTTTTAATTATTTATTAGGAAATAGTAGACTCAAGAGGCATTATTTGAATTGTGAGTGTCACGTCTTAAATGTAATGTATCACGAGTAAGAAATTTTTCATTATTTTTTAAAATTTCAAAATCAGTTCTTGTGTATATACACTAGGCTTTTATCTTTTATTTTTAAAATTTTATATTGTCATCATTACTATATAAAAATGGTCATAGATGTGAAATATTTTTTATTCATAATTTTTTTAGAATTACAAAGCAATTTGTGTTGTACACTACATTTTTTCTTTTCTTTTTAAAAAAATTATATTGTATAAGAACGCTCATATACAATATATAAGAAGCCCAAGGAGGAGGTTGAATGAAATTTTATCTATTAATTTTGGAGTTACAAAATAGGTATGTATATGTGTACACTACACTTTTGTCTTTTCTTTTTAAAATTTTATATTCTGTAAGGAGACTCAACTATACTATATAAGAAAATCTACAGAGTGCGTTGACTACAATTTTCTCTATTTTTTGTAATTACAAGCAAGTCCATGTGTGTATACTACACTTTTGTCTTGTCTTTTTAAAACCATATATTGTATAAGATGACACATCTATATCTGTACTATATAAGAAAGTCAACATATGTGGGTGAATGCAATCTTTTCATTATTTTTTAAAATTACAAATCGGTCCCTATGTGTGTACACCACTTTTGTATTTTCTTTTCAAATTATTATATTGTGTAAAGAGACTTATCTACACTATATGAGAAGTCCCTGGATGGGGCTGAATGCAATCTTCTTTACTATTTCTTGGAATTACAATCCGGTCCCTTTTTTAGCGGGTAGTATGTATTTTATTTTGAATACTAGCTATATATTAATCGTCAACATACACCAAAATGTTAATTCAAACTCACACGAAAAGCTTATCTAAACCTATTGTAGCGAACAAGAATAGATGTCGACCAACCCATTATGCCATAATTATTATATGCTCACCTATTATATTGATCCAATTGTATAACATGTGCATAGCACGTGTCTTCCTCCATTATTTTTGGAATTACGAATCGGTCCCTTTGTGTGTACACTACACTTTTGTCTTTAACGAGACTCATCTACACTATATGAAAAAGTCCCTAAAAGAAACTGAATACAATTTTCTTCATTATATTTTGAAATTACAAACCGATCCCTCTTTTAGAGGGTAGTATGTATCTTATTTTTAATACTAACTACATATTAGTCTTCAACATACACAAAAAGACCATTCAAACTCATATGTAAATTTTATTCAACAAATATGTTGTAGCAAATAAGAATAGATTTCGACCAACTCATCATGGCATAATTATTACATGATCATGTATCATATTGATTCAACAATGTAGCACGTCAGTAGAACGTGTCTTCCGTTCGTATCCATAAAGAATGAAACGTTACTTGCAGAAGTGAACTATTAAGTTTTAGAACAATAACCATATAAATATCAACACAAAGGAAAACTATATAGCCTTGATATAAATAACAACTTTTTCCCTTTGCCCCATTACTATATACAGAATTTTATCATTACCACTCACTGACAGAGTGACTGTTGTAGTTTTGTCATCCAAAATACTATTTCGTAATTGCGAACTGACACCCAACGTGTGACAAAGTGAGTTTTTACTTATATTTTTCTCTCTCTTGTAATTTTGTTATTTCCAACTATACCTTCAACCATATTCCATGCTTGGTATATTAAAAGTAATTATCAATTTCATAAAAATCCAAACCCTAATTTCATAGTAGATGAAATCCATGTATTAGGGTACATAGCATATTCATATAGCAAAAATATGAGTTTGACTCTCAATTCTCTACCAAGACTAGATAATATTATCATTAAGCTTGGTTTCAAATTTCATCCTAATAGGATAAGCCAATTAGGAGTTATGAGCTTTGGAAAATATGCACATTATTGCATTTATTTCTAACCTAGAACCTAAGTTCTGGATTTATTTGATCAAAAATGCTTTCACACAGCCTGGGGGCGGACCCCTTTAGTTTCTCTGTGATCCTAGCCGTCCACAATCGATCGCCACGCCTAGGGCATCATCTTCAACCTCCCGCAAAGGGAAGGGAGGATAGAAACGGCCGCAACAGCCTCGAGCCGCCACCTCACACGCGATCTCGAAACTTCGTCTGACTGGATAGACTTGCCTCGCGATGCCGCACCCAACCAATCCGACTTTGACCGGGTTTTGTACTCCGTTGCTCCATCTTAACCACTCGAGTGCCTGATCTTCTCACTCCAGCGGCGGCAAGCTTTAGGGCTTTCTTGCCCTTGATACCAAACACCTATACAAGACCACCACTAGCTCCGCCATCCCCGCTTTCCTCATTTCCCACCATCTATTGGGAACCAAGCTACCGCGAACACCTCTCCCTTATTCCATCTTTTTCAACCACCAGCACCTTCACCGCTCCGCTACCTCAGATCATCTTGCACCAACCTCTCAACACTAGTAACTTCGCCTCCCTTCCGCGAAGCTTCCCAGCTAGGACCCGATGTCCCAGACCTCCCTTCCTCCTTCCTACCACTGGCCCCGGCGAGCTACTCATTGCGCCTCTGTGGCGCTCCAACCCAGTGGGAACCGCAACCCCAAAGAGCATCGGCTAGGATCGGAGCTGCCCCACGAAGGTGATACCACCTTCCCCTGACTGTGAGGACCACCACCGAGGAGGCTGGTCATCACTGAAGTCGATCAATGCTGCTCAAGCAAGCAGGTGCAGAGCAAACGGAGGTGAGGAGTGGCACTAACGTGGGACCAGCTGGCCCAGTCACAGATTGCCACCACAACAGAGCAGAACCATGATTCAGCAAGGCAAGGCGAGGAGACCCTCGCCAAATAAACTAATGTGGACCAATAGTGAGGTGCCAGTAAGCCATTTTTCCCTTTTTAATTAATAAAAAATAGATTGCCTTAGAAAACACATGGAAAATAGTAGAATGATTGTATGGTAATAAAAGTGTATACCATTTTCATCAGAAAGATGCGAGATTTGCAAATAAAATACCCTCAGGACCTAGATCCGACTCCTTATCCAAAAATGCTAGCATAAAGCCTAATGACCATACTTATACCATTTTATTATGTAGTAATGGTTATTAACTAATGTAACTTGATTAATTGTGCAATCTAACCCTAATGGAGTCCCTAAATCTCACATGGCTCGAAACCCTAGCAAATAGGAACAATTCACTCTAGACTCATAGAAAACCCTAAATTTTTGGTTCTTTCTCTACATATGAATACCTCCATGCATTTATATGCCTAACCCTAAATAATTATTGACCCTATTGATCATGGCCGACCCCGAGAAACCTAAACTCAACCATGACCTATTTGATTAATAAGAATCCTAAAATAAATCATTAATGATCCAACCCATAGTAGAAACCTATTGTTGGATGTTTCTTTTCTTGAGCATAAATAGGTATCATTAAATAATGGAAACCCTAAAATAAAGATCTGATCTTGTGACTCTGAAACAAGGCATAAGGAATGGATAAACCTTGATCTAATCATAGAAAGGTGACAATAAACCTAAGTAAAGGACAAACCCTAGTTTGGGATCATATGGACTCATTGTGACCCACACCCTTACTGTCTTTTTAGGGTGATCATTCTACTGTACTTCTAGACTCTTGGAATTCATATCTAATCAAATCAGGTATGTGGTCTTTATTAAGTATAAGACTAGTTTCCATGGTTGCATAAGATAAGATGTACCCTGGGTGAACTTATTTGCCTATACTTTGTTTGATGATTACTAGTATTTATGCTTCCCCAAAACTAAATGAAACATAAATGAACTGCTGATGAGTTGTAGCTACTAATATAAGCACAAATGGGAGATGGCCAGTATGGATGTATGATATATTGCCTACTATGGATGTATGATGAACTGCCCATGATAGATGTATGATAAATTTTGCCTGTACTTTGTTTGATGATGACTAGTATTTATGCTTCACCAAAACTAAATGGAACATAAATGAACTATTGATGAGTTGTAGCTACTAAGATAAGCACAAATGGGAGATGGCCTGTATGGATGTATGATATATTGCCTACTATGGATGTATGATGAACTGCCCATGATAGATGTATGATAAAGTAGTTTTCCCATAGTGGATGTATGATAAAGTGTTGATTTAATAGTGGTATAACTACATCTAATGATATGTCTAAAAGATGCGTTTACCTTATTTTCCTCCTTAAACAATGGTTTTCTTTTCTTTCTTTTGTCTCTTCAAGTATATGAATTATGCAATCATAGTACTGTATTTTGAACCATGTGCCAACTTTGTGTTGATGATTTTTGTTTCTCGTATTTTCTAGGTACAAGGAACAAATCATGCATCTCAAAGTACCAGAACATGCTAAGTAAATGCTCATGGAGGATAGCTAGATAGATTGTTGCTCCTTATCTCTATTTTCTTTAGATAGCAATTTCTTTTCTCTAGATGATGTATAGGATGTTCTATATCCTATGTACTTTCATTCCATAGAACCATTTTCTTCCTTTCCTGAATAATAGGTATGACTTTATTCTCAAGACTGTTGTTTTGTGTGGCTAATCAATGATGTTTGTGAACACGATATGGCTCCTTTTCATTAAAGAATTGACAATCACAATCCCTTACTTTTTCCCTCTTGACATCTATTAGATATGAGTGCACACATATCTTGGGAATGTCAACTTGGAAAGTGTATAGGAACTGGGGTCGTCACACAACGCAACCATCCAAAATACAAAATATATTCAACCATTTGTACTCTTTAACGAGAATCTATCAGTTGTCGACGATATTACGACAATGTTGTATTGTCTTCTTTTGGTTTCTAAATAATTATTTTCAATTTGCACTGCAATGCAAATTAAAAAGTCTCTTATTTTTTCATCTACTGTATCTTGAAATCATGATTTTCTGACGATAAGTAATATCATCATCTAATGTGTGGAGCAATGAGGGATCAAAATATGGTTTGTATCTATAAAAAGAGAGAATTTTTATAAAAATTTACAACACTGCCATTTTTACACCTGTAAATCAATCACAACACAACATTTCAAAATATTGACCCCTTAATTTTTCTCTATCTCCTTTTATTAAGGATTTTTTTCTTTTTTTAATTATTTTGTTGAAACTTTCTTTTACCGTCAATTACATAACAACTCCCACAGCATCATGACCGTCATAAGACACAACCCATACCACTCCCCGCAATTCACTTCACCACTCATGTTCAGCACGTACTTAAATTTTGAGAAACATATTCACACAACCAACCCCTCGACTTCCTATAATAATAATTTTAAACAATCCAAATTTTAGATGTTTCGGTCAAAATAAATTATGTCGCTCGATATGATATAAAATTTCATTACTTACATATTGTATTAATATCCCTAATGAAAAACTACTTCCCACATTTGTTGGTAAACCATTTATATCTTGAGTTTATCATCTTTTCTGATAGCTCTTCAATAATTTGCCACACAAGTTTAAATAAATGTCTTCAATACTCTATACATCTTGATAAAACAAAAGTGGAGGATAATACTTTTTCCTCTCCCTTTAAGAAACTATCGCCCCCCACTCCGACCACCAACCTCTTCGTGTAACTCTCTCTCATTGACCATGTGTAGGGCTGTCAATGGGTAAGGGTAAACCCATTTACCCTTTACCCATACCCTGAGAGAAGGGTAAGGGCAAATGATTTTCATACCATTTACCCACCTACCCTCTACCATCTAGCCCGCTACCTTAGTGGGTAAGGGTAAGTGTAAGCCATTGCCCATACCCTCTAACCCGCTACCCGACAATATTTATGTATAATATATTAAATATATAGTCATTTGTTGTTTGAGTTTATGAAATATTTAATATTTTGTGGTCATCATTTTATAAAATACATGATATTCTTATCTACTTCTTATGTAGTTAACTTAGTTGTTTATGCAACACCATTTTATAGGTGCATGTGTTTAAAAATAGTTTTTGTTCTATTAAATACTTGTGTATAAAGACAAACATGCATACAATACCAAGCTTTAATCTTTAATGTACCATCTGATACATACAAGAGGTGGTGTTGTCTACTTCATTTGTTCTTTATATTTTTGTATGCAATGACATTTTAGAGGGTATAAGATATGTATATTTCCAACAATAACTCTTTGTGACATATTGTCATTCAATATCATTTTAATGTAGCAATCTTTATCTTTTGGGAACAATATATTTGTTCACACACCAATGTTAGGGTACTACCATTTGTATATGCATTCAATACAATACAAACAATGTATATAATGTTCTAGAAGATCACTTAGAACCATTTTGGATATTTAAAAGTCATTCAAAAGCATTTTGATATTTCACTCAAATATATAAACGTATTAGCTAGGTCATTATTGTTAATATTTGCACAAATTTGAAGAAGACGTATAAATTTCTTGCTTCACCCTTACTCTCCCCGTTTACCCTGTGGGTAAGAGGGTAAGGATAAGGGGAAAGTAAGGATATTGGTGAATTGGAGAAGTAGCCATACCCTTACTCGTCACATTTGGTGGGTAAAGGTAAGGGTAAGACCTTACCCTCTGCTTACCCTTCCCATTGACAACCCTAACCATGTGCCCAAAACAACCTCCCATGACACACTTATCTACAGTCTACATTTCCTCCCTCAACTTTGGTGATCCTAGGAGACAAAATCTTTTGGCCTTCTTTTAATCCTAGGTGAGGACCAGGGGTGGGCATGTTCCCTACAGACATATCTCGACATGGGCATGGTGTGAAGATTCTAGGTGGGCATGTTTCCATAGACCCAACCTTTGCTAGGGATCTTCTACATACTTGTGTGGCCAAAACTCTTTCTAAGATGGATAGATTGGTCTTACTTCAGGACCCACAGTGCAAGCTTCTTCTTCTCTGTTCATGTGTCGGGATGCCCAAGATGTTATTTGCTCTTTGTACAACACCCCCAACGTCTATTTCTTCAGTGACAGATGATTTTGTCCGTTGTCTTCATCATTGCTTTACACGTATTGTGGTTGGCGAAGGTCTAGGATTTGGCGATTTACAGTGGCATCTGGCCACTCTTCCCATACATTCAGGGGGTTTAGGAATCAAGTCTTCCTTTGATGTTTGTCTGTTTGCTTATGTTTCCTCTCAGATTCACACACACGATCTTGAAGATCATATATTACGAGAGGTTGGCTCTTTTTCTGGTGATATCTCCTACGCTTCCGCACATGCACTCATCTACATCATCTTTATGTCCTTTAGCTGGTCTAGACTGTCATGTACGTCTTCTGGCACCTTAAAGACCCAGTCTATTTTGGCAGACGCTTACTACAAAATAATTATTCAGCAAATCACTGCAAGCGAAACATGCCTGCATAAACGAGCAATTCTTTCTTCTCTACAAGATGATCATGCATAAGATTTATTGCATGTTGTTACCATTGATAGCCTTGGCTTGTCTATGTCTCCGATTGAATATCGAGCTATCCTTCGGTATCAGCTTATGATTCCTTTATATCTTGGAGATGAACGTTGTTCTCTCTACAACATTATAGAGCTCGACGCCTTCGAAAATCATTTTGTGCATTGTTGTACGCGACCTGGATATAAGTTTTTCCATGATGTTGTTTGTTATGTCCTTTTTGACCTTATCTGCTGAGTTGGGATAAAGGCCCTAAAGGAAGCCCCTATTTCCTTCCTTGGTACACGTTCTGATGGCTTACATTCAAAACGACCTACTGATATCTTATTATTTGATTGGACAGATGGAAGAGACACATGTGTTGACCTCACTGGTGCTCCCCCATTGACTGACAACCTTTCATATAATTTTAAAGTTGGCCAAGCAGCTTCTTTTTGGCTAAATTGGACATTAGCATACATTTTGTTTTGATGATGACAAACATTTCATTCTTGTGGATCTTACATGCTACTTGAGTATTTCAGGTTTCAAGGAAAATAAGGAGACCATACTAAGTGGATAATTGAAGATCAATACACTTAAATGTTTAATATTTTCATGATTGTACTCAATGTAAAAACTTGTACAATTATATAATGTACAAGTACTTAGATATCATGTAAATCAAGCATTAAATCTTCCCTATCTACCCAAAACCCTATGTCATACTCACATGAATACTTTAGGATTGATAGGTCTCATATGAGTCATCAATAGGACCTCAGAAACATTGCAAAACTTTGCAAATCTTTAGTTCTAAGCCAAAATCCGGTCGACAATATTGTGGACCGAAATATATCCATTGTAACAGTTTTAGTTGTCATAACCAGTCAGTCATCTGGTCGACAATATTGTGGACCAAAATTTTATCCGGTCGACAATATTGTCGACCGAGAAAAGTTCTGAAAACTTCGCATTTAACGTGAATTTAGTCATTGCAAGCCAACTACTTTATACCTAACGGCTAGTTAAGCACAAAGAACACTCTAGACACTCCCTAAAATGTCCCTAAACACTTGTAAACTATTCCTATAAATAGGAGAGGCCTTAGGACACCCAAATCATCACTTGCATACACAATACACAAGTTACACTTGAGCATCCATTCTTGAGAGCAACAAAGCTGAGATTTACTTGTTATCTTCTTCCTCGTGCTCTAGAGTTGTTCCTTATAGCTTAGTATCTCCTAGACACCACACTACCACGTTCATATATAGTGGATTGGAGATCAATACGCTTGATATAGGATCAAAGCGTTGTACTCATTGGTAACATTGTTTCTTTCTTCCAATCTTGTTCCTTTTATTGAATTTTGTTCTCCTTGACTACTCCTAGGTTGGAGGCTGTTGAAAGGAGGTTCGTGGAGCTACTTTAAGTGGTGAAGACTGCTCCCGGTGACTTGGTGTTACTTCAGAAGGCTGCCTCATGGATTGAAGCTACTTCAGGTGAAGGCTACTTCAAGGGTGAGCTTGGAGTTACTTCAGAAGACTGCTTCTAGGGGGATTGAGGCTACTTCAAGGGTGTAAAGAACGTGATTGCATTTTATGTAACATCCTTGCGAGGTAATAAAATTGATCACTTTCAAAATCCCGATTGGAAACGATCGGGTAGTGGACTGACTACCTTAGATTTCTAAGGTAGGAACCACTCTACATCCTTGTGTCTTCATTGTCTCTTCCTACTTCTTGTTCAAGTGTTTAATTGTTTCTAATTAACTTTAAAAACTCCAAAAATCTCTATTCACCCCCCTCTAGATCTTTCAATTTGTATCAGAGTGGGTCTTCAAGGAGCTTTAACAAGTCTTGAAGAGATGGGGGATGGTGTTTCAAGCAACCTCAACATGAGTCGGCCATCAACAAGTGATCAAGATTATATATGGTGCTTTGAATGCAAAGTAAAAGGCCACTCGACATTCAATTGTCCAAAGAGGAAGAAAGAAGAAAAGTTCCACAAAGATAAAAGGGAATAATCAAGTGAGAACAAAGAAGAAAAGGCAAGTTGTTTCATTTCAACAATCGATGAAGAAGAAAATGAGGCAAGCCTACTTGATTTATCTAAAGAAGAGTTAGTTGCTAGCATTGAAGAATTACATGATAAATACATTGATTGTAAAAAGAAACTAAAAAAAGTTATAAAAACTAATGAAGAAATATATGCCCAATAAAATGATCTTTCTTCTGAAAAGGAAAGTATTATTTTTGAAAATTCTACCTTGAAATCATCTTTTAATGATTGCAATATGAAGTTGCTTACTCTAGAAACAAACTACAATTTTCTTTCTCAAGAAAAGGTTGAACTACTTGCAAAATTGAATGATCTTCAAACTCAATCTATCTTGTGTGCTCATTTAGATTATGATGCTATTGTCAAAGAAAGAGATAGTTTATTATCTAATCTAGATCAAGCAAAGTTAGACATTAAAAGGAGAATGGATGAAATTGCTAAGTTACAAAAAGATATTAGTAGCTTGAAAAATAAAGATATCCTTGATAAAATTCTAAAAGGCTCTTCTTGTCAAGTTGGAAGGAGTGGACTAGGTTATGTGCCCAAAGATAAATCCTATCTAAAACCTAGAACAAAAAGGACACAAGTACCCAAGACTAAAGTCATATTTGTACCCAAAAACAACTCAACTCAAAGGAGAAATAAAATTGATTCCAATTGTTGCCGCTATTGCTTGCGTCTTGGACATTATTCTTTTTCATGCCCATACAAGAAAAAGGATGTTGATTTAGTTTGGGTTCCAAGGCTTCAAACCTTGGATATTTGAAAATGATTAGTTGAGATTTGACCTAAAATGTTACTTTGATATTCAAAATGTCTTATCTCAACAAAACTCAGCTTTAATTTGCATATTCTTGTAAAATTGTATGGAAGTAACTTATGTTATACTTGAAAACAATTACTGAAAACAAAAATAGAAACAATCTCTATCGACAACAACTTTGACTGAGACACTCTTTGGTTGAGAAAGTTGTCGACCAAAGTAGTTTCTATCTCAAGCTTACAAATACTTGAAAAACATACGACTGACAGATACTTCGACCGAACCTCACTCAGTCGAGAACGTTGTCGACCAAAGAAAACTCTGTCAGAATTGTTTTTTAAGAACAAGATACTTCAATTGCAATTAACCTAAGTGAATCAAATCTGTAATGAACTTTACATATTACACTGCTTAAAATATTTGAATGACCCTAATCAAAAGGAAGAATATATGGTTGGCATTAAAATTTTATACTTTTTATGATGAAATTGTCCCAAACAAGCATACAAGAGGAAAAGATTGGTTTTATTCAAGAAAAGTACTAATGGCAAATCTATTGGCATAGGTGATTTTGCTCAACATTAACATAATCAAAATTGAAAACAAAAGAAGTGATCATACAAGGAACTTGGTTAAAATATAATCATCACCATTTTGTGAGAAAATTTAAGGTTTGAGCATTCTAAGAAATTATGACAAGATAATCCTACTCACATAAATTAAACTCTAAACGGAAAACTTAATCTTAAGGATTTATCTTAGAATTATTCAACATTCACAAGTTCCCATATGAGTAATAGGAAGAACTAATAATGATCATATACAACAAAATCAAATCATATTCTAGAAGAAGTGGTTCATTGATAACTTATGTAAATCCATATATTGGATAGAAACAAAAATGCCTCTCGGTTGAAAAAGAGTTCGACCAAGGGGTGCCCAGGACAAAGTCATGGCCGACCTAAAATAATTCTGACAACATGCTTACTTGTGAAATCAAATCATTCACTAAAACTTAGTATGTTTGAACATCATTCATTGTTTCAAAGCTAGTTATGACCTTAGTATACTTAAAGTAATCTTGGTTATAAGGGAGCCTACAATGTTCTTGAATACAATGCTTCTAATTGAATTCTCTACACTAATTAGGGCTTAACATCCCTTGTATTTGGTTAGAGATACATTCATTTATTTCACTCTGAGCTTAAAAGAATCTCATATCATTTTAGGGCTTAACATCCCTTGTAAATGGTTGAGAAATATATTCATTGATCCTAATATGAGCTTAAAGGAATCTCATATCATTTCAGGGCTTAACATTCCTTGTAAATGGTTGAGAAACTATTAAAATATATTCATGAGCCTAAAGGATTCTCATGTCATTTTAGGGCTTAACATCCCTTGCAAATGATTGAGAAATAAATCATGATTTTTGAATTGTGGCTAAATTTGACATTCTAGTTATAGTATACAATTAAGGGGGAGTATCTCATTTAATTATACGGCTATCTTTTTGAAATGACAAAGGGGGAGAAATAATATAAATCAAAATTAAATGAGTTTCATAATCTCTTGGCTTCACATCAATTGTTGCTATATTCCTTAAAGAGTTGGATATTATCTTCCATACCTC